>CM076573.1:145247615-145840070 GCA_034641835.2 Pinus albicaulis
TTTATTTATAAAACTATTCAAATTTATAATGATATTATATATATATATATTGTCTATATAATGTTGGTGATTTTTAAGGTAAAATAATTTTATATTGTAAAATTTGGGCGAGTTATTTTTATAAAAAAATGGAAATTGGAAAATCTTTTTTTTTGGAAAAACCATGGAAAATTAGCCCACCTGCGAATATTAGCCCCTAAAAATTTCCATGGTGCCTACAAGGGAGAGATGGAGGGCTCATGGAACACTCCTGAATGCTGAAGGATGAAGGATTAATGCTTTTATGGTGTGCTCATGTTATGAAACCAACTCACAAAATATAAGAAAAGATATATCAATGACTTAGAAATCAGCCTCTTCAAGGGGAAACCTCATTTACATTACATAAATGAAAAATTATTGGATGATGCAAATGAAGAAATCTCCTTTCTATATATAGGAGTCCAAGGGGTCACAATATAATCCTAGCCGAAATAACAATAAAAATGTAAGGGCACAAAAATAACAATAGGGGGCTTCTATGGGGCATAATAATAACAATATGGGGACTACATGGGCACACCAATAAAAATAAGAGGGCTAAACTAGCAATAACAATAAGGGGATACACTAGTATTATAGTGACCTAGCATGCCCCTCTCCTTTGAAAAAGTGTTGTCCTCGATGCTTGAGTAGTTCTGGATGCTTCTTTATAAAATTATCATCCTCCCATGTCGAATCTTCAACTGATAAGTTCTTCCATTTGATGAGATACTCTAAAATTTATTGATTTCGTAGCTGTTAAGTTATTTTTTTTTGTGACTTCTTGAGGGTCCAATATTATTTTTCCTTCTTCATCAAGTTATGAAAATATTGTTTGAACTAGGAGCTTGACACCTATAACCTTATTTAAGCATGAAACATGGAAAAATGGATGCACTCGGGAAGATGCATGAAGCTCCAATTTGTATGCCATAATACCAATCTTTTGCAACGCTTCGTCAGGACCATAATACATTGGTGATAATTTATTATCCTTCTTAGCTTGCTTGAGGGACATTTGTTTATATGGTTTTAGCCTTAAAAATACCTAGTCACCTTCATCAAAACTTCTTTTGCTGCAATGTTGATCTGGCTATTGTTTCATTCGATTTTGTGCCAAGGTGAACTTATCGTTTAAGAGTTGGAGAACTTGTTATTGATGCTCAATGTGATCTTCCACTGCTTGAACCTTAGAATTTTATCTTAACTATGATGTGATGGAGGGTGGATGATATCCATAAAGTGCCATAAATGGGGTCATTTTTGCTGCCGTATCGAAGGAAGTTTTATACCACCATTCAGCCAGAGGTAAACACTTGGCCCATTGTGTCTGTTTATCATATACAAAGAAACAAAGATATCATGCCAAACATTTGTTCACTATCTCAGTTTTCCCATCAGATTGAGAATGATATGATGAGATATGAGATAATTGAGTACCCAAACAAGAAAATAATTTTGTCCAAACATTTCCTATAAAAATGAGATCTTTGTTGCTTACAATAATCTTTGGGTTTCCATGTATTTTTTGAATTGTTTCCATAAATTAAGTAGAAATTGTACTAGCTTTAAATGGCCAAGATAATGTACAAAATTGTGCATAATTTTCAAGTCTATCAAATACCACCATGATGAAAGCATTTCCTTTGGACGTGGGTAAACCTCTGATAAAATCCATTGAAACATCGTCCCAACCTTGACTTGGAATGGATAATGGTTTTAACATACCCGAGGTCTCAATTGTCTTAACTTTATTTTTTTGGAAAACCATACATTCTGCCCCAAAGTTTTGAATATCATATTTAAGTCCAACCCAAAAAAAATCCTTCTTGACCATGTGACAAGTTTTTAAAAATCCTGAGTGTGTTCCTAAGGGAGAGGTATGAAATTCCAAAAGAATATTTTGTTTGAGTTTGGAATTCTTACAAATATATAAGTGATATTTGTACCATAATGAATAATTTTTCCAGCTAAATTTTTTATATGTACTGGGATCTTGCTACAAGTTTTGAATGAGTGTCCACACCTCTTCATAATTATTCCATTCATCCCTTGCTTCAGTTATCCACTAAGTTTGTATAACAAAAATGGCACAAAGGAATGCTTCCACATCCTCATCCTTTCTTGAGAGTGCATCTGCAACAACATTTTGCTTCCCTTTTTTGTAGATGATTTCAAAGTCATAAACCAACATATTTGTGACCCATTTTTGTTTCTCTGATGAAGAAAATCTTTGTTCTAAAAAGTATTTAAGACAATCATGATCTTTTTTTACCTTGAAGTATCTTCCGATTAGGTAAGGTCACCATTTCTTTACTCCAGTTAGTTTTTACAACGTGTTAGCCACCTATAATATTTTGTTATACCAAAAGGTGGCTAAATATTTTTGGAGCCTCCAAGGAACAATTTTATCACTAAAAATTGTTGGCTCTTGAAGTCTCTCTAAGGCCTCATGCCTCTATCCAGATCCCTTATTGCTGTTTACATCCTAAAAGCCTCTGAAATCCTTCAAAAATCCCAAGTTAAATACTGCTGCAGAACACCTTGGTCCCCTTCCTTGTCTTCCTCACTGACCTCATTTTCTATTCTCCATTTCCAATGAAAAACCCATAATTTCATGTTTCTCCCTTTCCATTTCATTAAAATCCCTTTTATAAGGTTAAAAACCCACTTTTTAACCTTACCGAAACCTTCATTTCCTTCAAGAAACCCTTCAAAAATCATGAAAATACATGTTTTTATGAACAGAACTTAAGCCCCTTGAGCTTAAGCCCTTAGCCCCTTTTCTTCCATATGCCCACATCCTGAAACCAAGTTTTAACCCTTTGGCGCTTATCGCAAAGCGCAGATCACAGAATTTCCAAATTGTTATTTTTTAAACTGATGCATCGCAAATATTTGCGTTGCGATCCATCACAGATCGCATATCGCAATTTTCAGTTTTCCTCCAAAGAGCATCACAAATATTTGCGCTGCGATCCATCGCAGATCGTAGATTGAAATTTTTAGTTTTCCTCCAAAGAGCCATCGCAAATATTTGCGATGTGATCCATCGCATATCGCAAATCGCATGTTTCATTGTTTAAACAGTTTGATCCACCGCAAATATTTGCAATGTGATCTGATCGCATCGCAAATATTTGCGATGCGACCGCTCCAATCGCATTTTTCCCCAGCGCTCATCGCAAATCGCAATATCGCATTTTCTCTCCGTCGCATAAATCCGCCATCGCATTTTCCACCTTTTGCGATTTGCGATCGGTCCCGTCGGGCCCACCGTACAATACCCCCGCTGTTCATATAAAAAACGCTTTTTCCCTTTGCAAAGTTGAAAAACGACATATTTTATTGTTTACAAAGGTTTTGCCAATACATCCCGCCGCTAGAGTCCTCCGCCATGCCGATCTTGTTGATCGACTAGCTTTAGATTTTATCTTTTCCCCACCATTCTATGATTTCTCCAAATAATCCTGACCGCTGGATGATGCCATCCAACGGCCCCCGCTTTCCTCCGCCGCGACATCCTCCAATGCGCTTAACCTATGAGCCAGGATTTGTTAATTGTTTTTGTGTTTTGCAGGTGTTTTAATGGTTTTCCATTGTATAAAGAAGGAAAGTCGAGGGTTAGGAAAGACGTTTCCTGTGCCTTCGAGCTATTA
This sequence comes from Pinus albicaulis, assembly GCA_034641835.2. Taxonomy (NCBI): domain Eukaryota; kingdom Viridiplantae; phylum Streptophyta; class Pinopsida; order Pinales; family Pinaceae; genus Pinus; species Pinus albicaulis. The sequence continues at coordinate 145,251,296 of CM076573.1, forward strand.
AAAAGAACCGTTCACAGGTTTCAATTCAATGATTTATCAATGTTTCATGAGCGTTGATAGCACGTAAAATGGCTTGCGCGGTCTTGCACATTGACAAGACACTGTTTTATTCAAAGGAACAGTCAGAGAGTATCAGTTTTGAAAATAAAGCACGATAGACGAAGATTGAAGACAATATTACGGGGATTACGGCTAAGATGGTTATCAAAAGCCTAATCCCCAACTCAAAACACAGTTTAAAGAAAATCATAAGTGTTTCACTGATAGGAGGGCTTCCACCGCTTCAAATGAGGCGAATAAATTCCTCAGCTACCATAAAATCCACCTGTTTCCTCAAACCTTTCAAACAGAGGCCGAAGTTATTAAATAAAATCCAATATTCGCCTCTAGCACAGCCAGGGAGTTACTTCTGCAAGGAAATCAATGCAGAAATATCTGCAGAGTTACTCCACACATTACACAGAGCCTCAAAGTCAAATAAGACTCCCATCGAGTTTTAAATTCATAAATTGTAAACATTAATACAGTGGTCCACATGTTCACTTCTCCATCGAGCCCCTCAAAGGGCCGAGAAGTCTTGAATCTGTATTTATTATCTTAAGAGATATTTTTGTTAGATTTCACCTCCTCATTCTTCTATAAATACCTCAGTATAAGATGAGAAATTGTTGGTTGAGTTGCTTACAGAGCTTTGAAATACATTTGAGCCTAAACTTATGATTGTAAATAGTGTTCACTAGCCCTTGGAGCTCTGCTTGTGATATATTAGTTAGGCTGAATAGTGAAGATGATTGCTGAACTGAAACATTGGACTTGAAGACTGTAACCGGTTTGACATCAATATAAAAGTTGTTTCTTGGGATCCTGGTCTATGTCATCGGTGAAGTGCACCTCTCTTTGTTATTTTTTTCCTTCTATGTATGCCATATTGTTCATATTCCTCTGTAAAGAACAGTTTAAACAGGGTTAGGATCTACTGTATATCAGTAACCTTCTCTGGCTGAGAAATCTTTATCTTAATGTTTTCCTCAAGTTTGTTTATTCAAGAATGATTCAATACTGTTTAAGCAGTTAGGAATGTTAGCGTTCACTCGTCCTTCTGTTTACATAAACATTGTTCTTGAATGTGATTTCCATTATTTGCTATTAAAGTTAGACTAGAGAAGTTTATGGTTTGCCCTGATTCCTAGATTCTTTTCTCCAAAGGCAGATTCTGAGAGTTTCCCTTGGGGTTGACTGAAAGCAGACTAGGTTTAAAAGTACTTTATCTGATCTTAAGTCACACTTTGTTTCTCTTATGTGTTTTCATACTTTCTGAAGGTAATTATGTGGATTACTGGATTGTTTGTCAATTAAGTTGCTTTAATAGAACTTTCCCAAGAAGTTTATGGTTAGCCCTGTCCTTGGTTGGTTTTAAACAGTTACTTAAGAGGCTTTTCTTGTTTGGACTGACTATAAATCCTCTGAGAAATTATTATCAGTGTCCACCCCTCCAACACTTTATTGTTTCCATCCCATCATTCTAATCTCAATAATCTTGTGGCGTAGATGACTTTCCCCTTGGATCACTCTTGATGTTGTTGTTCAATTAAAGCCCTGTTATGACTCCATAGCCCAATGGATTAAAAACCAACGTTATATCTATCTCTTAGCCATAGCTGTTCTTCCCTCTTGCAACTTCTCACTTTTGAAACTCTTTGCATTCAGGACTTTTCACCTCAAACAGTAATCAGACTCAACCATCCAAAACAAAACAAAACCCTTGGCCTTCATAACTAGCCTAATATCATTACCTTAAGCTTTCAAAGACAATATCCATCTTTGTACATATTGGAGAGATCCCTCTCCGGATTCAGGAGGGCTAGATCCTAGAATCCCAAAGTTGGTTGAAACGATGTTGTTTCTGTAATTGGACTCTGCCAATCTTGCTAATAAATTACAGAGACCCAACATTTCTGGCGACTCAGCTGGGGATTGAGTTGAGTTTTCATCTCATTTTCCCTTGATTTTCACACAAAACTTTGAGAGTAAAAAGTAGCCTTTTCAAGCACTACCAAGAAATGGTAATCATGGTGAAACTTGTTTGAATCAGTGACAATCTAGGTCAACCCTAGGATTCTCATAAGACTTTATCTAACCTTGAAAAATCAGCTAGCTTAAGCATAAGAGTAGACTGCCTTTGTCTCATAACCGTAGCTAAGTTTTGAAACAGAGTTAGGGTATTCTTAAAAACCACACTACTAAAAACAACTCAGAAAAACCTAAAAAAATTTCAGATTGGTATTCAATAAACATAGTGGTGGACCATAAAACCTTTTACCTCCAAAAGAGCTAAAAACTTCCACTTGGCAACTCCACAATCCATAACAGACCTTAAGACTCCACTGGGAAGAACCCTTATCATCATAACATCATTTAAAACTCATTTAGAGGACTGTAGGATTAAATTTGCGTAAACAGATTAGTTAACCTCTTAAATATTGTCATATCTGGTTGAACTTGTCTTGTTTATTCGGGTCTAAAAACACAGCATAATGGCTTCTAGAAAGATTCACACTAGAGCCCATCCTAACCCTGATCCCCCTGAGGTAGTTGATAACCCAGAAAACATCCTTAAGAAGTTGCCTAGGATTCAATTATCAACTGTTTTCAGATCACCCTTGAGAGCTAAATCAGTCCCTGAAAATCTTTCGGCTCTACAACAATCACAAGTTGACTTAGTAAATCCATTCAGAACTAGGTCATTTGATGATATAATACAGCTAGACTCTGAGTCTTCACTTTCATCCCCAGAAACAAGTGAACATCTTGGTAGTAGGGAAACAACACCTCCTGATTTACATTTTCTTCTTAACTTAGGTGTCTCTCATCCAAGATCAGCTCAACAATCTACTGTTGTTCCACCCACTTCTGTTCATCCTTCATCCACTGTTCAAACCACTTCATTTCAGCCCACCCCACCTCTTGTAAATCCACCCCCACCACATATCATGGCAGCATGGTATGCTCCCTTAGTCCTTCCTGTACCATTAGTCAATCTTCCATAGGACTATCAGTCCAAAATTCCATTATATGATGCTAGCAATACTACAACAACATCACAACATGTGGACAAGATGAATGACTACTTTGACAGAAACGAAATTGATGATGATTCTATCCAGCTCAGATTATTTGCTCAAAGCTTAATGGGAGAAGTAATAAAATGGTTTAAAGGCTTAGCCCCCCATAGTATAAATGATCTCCAAGGCTTCCATCAAACATTCTTAAACAAGTGGGAAGTAAGGAAGAACCATCTCCAAGTTCTGGTTGATTACAACAATCTCCATAGGAACCCAGGGGAAAGTGTGCAAGCCTACTGCACCAGATTCAACAGTGTATACAACGCACTTTCCCCAGAACTAAAACCTCCACAAGGTTCAGCTTTAAACAAATTTCCCGAAGGTTTTGACGCTGACATGACCTATTCACTAAGAGAGAGAGATTTTGCAACTCTTGAAGACATGTAAAGGGGTGCTCTTTCTGTGGAAGTGAACTTGATGGAGAAAAGAGCAAGAATGAAGAGCGAGAAGAGTGTATCTTTTAGAGAGGAGTCCACACCTTCTACTTCCAACTCAAAGATGGAAAGGATGATGGAAGAGATGATGAAAGAGATGAGCATAATTAAAAGAGCACAAGCAAGTCAAAATCAAACTACTCCTCAAAACAGAAACCAAAACTAGAATCAGAATGTGAGAAGGAACCAACCTCCAAACAGACCTAGGGAAGATGATCAACAGATCACTCCTCCCTTTCATCAGAACTATATGATTGAGGTCGAGGAAACAGACGAATTAACAGAGGAAGGTGCTATCAACATGCTGGAGGTCGATGATGATGATTTTGAGATTCATTATGATGAAAAACAAGGTCTATATACATCGTATGATGACAAAAGAAATGATGATGAAAATCATTATCAAGACATGGAAAATGTCATCATAGAAACTCAAAGGGAATATGACCTTAGAATCAAGACTAATCAACAAGCCCCCAACACCAAAACCTCTGACAAATCTTCACAAAACAGCACGTCAACCAAGCCTAAAACGGTCAAACACAAGGAAAAAACGGTGGCTGTAAATTCTAATAAAGGTAAAGAGAAAGGCACTCAAAACACTGAAAAACAGAGTGCAGACTCTAGCAGTACTAACACTTCAGCTAGTACTCCTATTACAACCGTTATGTCAAGGGTAAATAAAACAAATCAGCAAGTTGTTGTTGCTGATAAAGTGACAGCTAACAAGGCTGAAACCAGCACTTCAAAGAATCAAATTCCTTTCAGCCTGGAACAGGAAATTTCCAAGATTAAAATCTTTGTTCCCTTAACCGAGTTAGCTGCCCAACACGTATATAGAACTCAAATTTTGAAGGCTTTGAATATAGAGGAAAATGGAGATACAGTCAATCTTAGTGATGACCAGCCCGAGCTTATTTTTGGTCCAAAGATTGAAGGTAGATACCAAGAGGGACCTGTTCCCCCTTTCTACGTGAGTTTAAACGTTCATGACAAAAATTTTCACAACGCTATGCATGATTCTGGGGCTTCTCATAATTTAATGCCTAAAGCTGTTATGGAGAGCCTCGGGCTAGAAATCACCAGACCTTACAAAGACCTTTACTCCTTTGACTCAAGTAGAGTAAAATGTCTAGGATTGATCAAAGACCTCTGTGTTAACTTAGCCCAAATCCCAGCCAAATGCTTACTCATGGAAATTGTTGTGGCTGATGTGCCCCCAAAGTATGGAATGTTATTATCAAGATCTTGGGGAGCCAAGTTACAGGGGACTATGCAGATGGACATGACATATGCGACTATCCCTGTTTTCAATCAGACTAGAAGACTTTACAGGGAGTCTCATATGCAATATACGGTCACGAGTCAAGATAGACCTCAAAACTCTCCTCTCTATTCCGTAAGTATAGGCCTTGATTCTTTTATCATGTTTAACGATGAAGCACTTAGTGAACAAATCGCGTTATCAGGATTAATGGCCGATAAAGAGGAGGAGGTAAATACCACGGAACTGTCAAAACAGTTTGCTGAACCTTTAAACCATAGCAAACCAAATATGGGTCTTGAACTACAAGTCATGCATCCATTACTTTTAAACCTGGACACTAAAGAATACGACCCTCAAATGAACGAAAATCAGGGGGAATCAAAACATCTACAACTAAGTGCAAACATTCAACAAAAATCCGAAAGCACGTTAGTTAAAGAGGACATTCATCTAACAGATGAAACTGAAAACAGTCCCCTATGGAATATGCATTTCGATGGGTCATGCACTAGGAATAACGCGGGTGCAGGTGTCTGGATTACTAACACTGAAAACAACCATACGGAATGCACTTCATGTAAATTAAACTTTCAGCGTTCCAACAACATAGCGGAATACGAATCCCTTCTATTAGGCTTACATTTATTGAAAAAGTTAGGAGCCAAGAGAATTAAAATTCACGGGGATTCGGAATTAATCATTAGGCAAGTCAATGGGAAATATAACGCTCATCACCCCAGACTTAGGGCCTATCGAAATGATGTCGTGGACCTTTTAGAAACTTTTGATGAGTCTGAATTAATTTTTTTCCCAAGAAAAGAAAATATTACAGCCCACAATTTAGCTTTTGCGGCCAGGACATGTCTAACGCCATATGAGACTGGAGACAACACAACTCTGATAAAATTTAGACCAGCAGTGCCTAATAACAAAAAATATTGGCAAGTGTTTGACAATGACAAACAAATAGAAGACTTCATGCAATTCAGAAATGAATTCGAACTGCATAGTTCGGACTCAGATTATGATACAGACTGCAGCGAAGAAAACTTTCTTGGTAAAGAAGAATTGTCTCCTAAACCTGTCAATATTAACCTACTGTCTAGCAAACTCAGTAACAAAACAGAATTGAGTGCAGAATCAGAAATAGAAGAATTGGAAACTCTGCACCCTAAAGACGAAAGTTTGCCTAGGGGTCTGACCCCTTTAGAAGAGTTGTTTGATTTTAACGATGTGGCAAATAAGCCAAAACTGGAACCTGTAGAGACTGAAGTGGAGGAATGCAATATAGGCAGTAAAGAGAAACCGAAAATGATCAAACTATCCAAAACTTTGCCAGCTCACATTAAACTCAAATACATAGAGTTGTTCAAAGAATTTTCTGATGTTTTTGCATGGAGTTACGAAGATCTTAAGTCTTATGACATTGAAATAATACGGCACAAAATCCCTCTTAAAGAAAACCAAAACCCATTCAAACAGAAACTGCGCAGAATAAACCCTGTACAGCTGCCTTCGGTGAAGAAGGAGATCATGAAAATGTATGATGCTGGTATTATTGTCCCTATTAGATATTCTGAGTGGGTGTCTAATCTGGTGTCTGTTAGGAAGAAAACTGGAGAAATCAGGCTTTGTATAGACTTTAGAAATTTAAACAAAGCTTCATTAAAAGACAACTACCCTTTTCCCAAGATGGATCATATTTTACAAAGGGTGGTGGGGTCTAAAAGAATTTCTTTGCTAGATGGCTATTCAGGGTATAATCAAGTCTTAGTCCACCCTGATGATCAATTAAAGACAACTTTTACTACATCATGGGGCACTTTCATGTATGTGGAAATGCCTTTTGGTCTAATGAATGCTGGAGCAACCTTTCAGAGAGCCATGGATATAGCATTCTCGGAAGAACTGGGCTACTTCATCATTATATATCTTGATGATGTTACTGTGTTTTCAAAAACAGATGAAGAACACTTAGAACATTTAAGAAAAGTTTTCAAGAAATGCAGAAAGTTTGGGATATCTTTAAACCCTAAGAAGACATTATTTGGTCTCCAAGAGGGTAAAATTCTTGGGCACATTATTTCAGAAGAGGGTATAAAGATAGATCCAAAGAGGATTGAGGCCATATTGCAAATCTCTCATCCTCGAAACATCAAGGAGTTGCAATCTTTCATTGGGAAGATTAACTTTTTGAGAAGGTTCATCCCTAACCTAGCTGAGCTCCTTAGGAATATCACAAATATGCTGAAGAAGGAGCAAGGGGTGAAATGGACCTTGGAAGCAAAGACATCATTTGAACTGGTAAAACAAGCATTAACCAAAACACCGGTTCTCATAAGCCCTGATTTTTCAAAATATTTTTATATCTTCTCGTTTGCGTCAGAACATACCATAGCTGTTGTCCTTTTACAGAAAAAACCCACAAGGACAAGAGCAGCCTATTGCATTCTTTAGCAAGGCATTGAGGGATGCCCCTTTGAAGTATAACATTATGAAAAAGCAAGCTTTTTCTTTGGTTAAAGCTTTAAAAGATTTCAGGGTATACATCCTTCACTCCCACATCATTGCCTTTGTCCCAAATTCAGTTGTTAAAGACATTTTGACATAGGACCCAGATGGTAAGAGAGGTAAGTGGATTTCTATTATTCTTGAATATGATTTAGAGATAAACCCACTAAACTCATCAAAGGCCAAGGTCTAGCTAGATTAATGGCTGAATCAAATTGTGAAGTTCTTGATATTAACATGATTAGTGCTTTGGATAACCAAGAAGAATTCTCAACTCCCATTGTTGAAGACCATTTTATCAAGTCTCCTTGGTATGTTGATATTGTCTATGTTTTGTTTAATTTAAATGCACCTCCTGGTTTGACAAAAACAAAGGCAATATTCCTAAAGTTAAAAGCCGTAAACTATTGCATTATTGATAAATGTCTTTATTGGAAAAATGCAAGTGGTATATTGCTTAAATGTTTGCCTGAGTTGGATGCAGATAAGGTTAAGAAAGAATTCCATGAAGGAGAATGTGGAGGTCATTTGTACTGGAAATCGACAGCCAACAAAATTTTGAGGGCTGGTTTTTACTGGCCTACTCTTTTTCATGATGTACACAAAGTAACCACTACTTGCCATAAATGCCAACTGTTCGAAGGCAAGAGAAAATTGTTACCCCTTCCTCTGCATCCAATCACTGTCGAAGCTCCTTTTCAACAGTGGGGTCTTGACTTCATAGGAGAAATCCATCCACCATCTTCTACCCAGCATAGATGGATTCTCACTGCCACGGACTATTTCACTAAGTGGATAGAATCCATCCCTTGTAGGCAGGCCAATGATTCAGTTATCATAAAATTCATGGAGACTAACATTCTCTCCAGATTTGGCTGTCCTACCAAGATCATCATTGATAATGCAGCAGCATTTGGATTTAAGAGAATGGTTGAATTCTGTCACAAATATCATATAGCATTGGGGCATTCCACAGCCTATTACCCCCAAGGTAATGGACTTGCAGAATCTTCCAACAAAAGCTTAGTGAACATAATCAAGAAACTGTTGGAGGATAACAAAAAGTCTTGGCACACAAAGCTGATTCATGCACTTTGGGCTGACAGATTAACTTTGAAGAATTCTATTGGTATGTCACCCTTTCAGCTTGTGTATGGTACAGATGCAATTTTTCCAAACAACCTTGGTGTGCCAGTAATGAAGTTGATTCAAGAGTTGCAGACTGAAGAAAATGACATGACCAGAAGAATAAATCAGACCATTCATCTTCAGCAAACCAAAGAGGAAGTGTATAACAAGGCATTGCACAAACAAGACAGCATAAAAAAGCTCTTTGACCAAAGAACAAAGGCCAGCAATTTCAAGATTGGGGACAAAGTTTTAAAGTGGGACTCAAGAAGGGAAGAAAAGGGAAAGCATGGAAAATTTGATAACTTATGGATTGGCCCTTAATTTATTCATTCAGTTGCTGGTAATAATGCATTTTTCCTACAAAAACTGGATGGAACAGAATTGTTTGGGGGTCCTGTCAATGGCAGGATGCTCAAGCATTACTTCTCTTGATCCATTTTATGTTTTAAAGCCTTTTACCTTTTCCATTGTGAATAGTCCATCCACCATTGCATTCAAAGTTATGAAAGATCAAAAATACAAAAACAAAAGAAAAATGAAAAGAGGGCAGAAATCAAAACAAGAAAGGCAAAGCCCCATGCCAAAAAGAGAAATAAATCTGAAAGTGTGCAAGCTCAAATGCCACTCCTCAAAACACACTTCTAGTTATTCAAACTGCCTAATCTTGACTAATTAGCTTTAAATTTTCTGCTGATAGGATAGTGAATTCGATTTGCCAAACTGTTCAATCTTGGCTTATCAGTAGATAGATTAGGATAGAAATGAAGGTTCAAACAAACACAAAATCTGAACCAAAGTTTCCAAAGAGAGATGACTCAAAACTGTTTTATTTTCTGAGTCATAAAAGAGAAAAACTGGTTCTAATTTGCCCAAAATCTGAATCAGATATCAAGGAAGAGACAGCTCAAACAAAAGCAAAAACAGAGTTGTGAAGGAAGGAGAAGGCCATGATGAGAAACTTTCAGATCTTAAGCCTTCCATTTTGATTTTTAATTTTCTGCAAATAATAATCTATGTGCAGCTTGTTTTTATGCCATAGATCACAGCAAGTTAAACAGCTTAATCTTAACTTGACTGTTTTTAAATTTTTGTCTTAGAATTTAGAGAATGAAAGTTTGTTGGACAGTTTAATCCCAACAGACAGTAGATTAGGTAGAGAAACATCTGGACTCAACTGTTTAATCTGAGTCCATGGAGAAATAAGGAGTAGAATTAGATTAGTTTTTATGCTTTCAAAATAATAAAATGTTGTAAAAATAATTTGCCAATCCAAGTGCACTCTGATGAAGAAAAAATGTTAGATCAGTAGGATTGGGTAGGTAGAAAGTTGTATTGATGAAGTCCATTTATCTTTCATGACTGATGTTATTTTTCAGAAGCAGAGCAAGAGAAATCTAATGGATGAGGCAACTGATCAGCCTCCCAGAAATCAAGTCTGAATTCTTGATGCCTTCAAGAAGGCACCATCCCCAAGTGGAGCCACTGTTAGCCACCTATAATATTTTGTTATACCAAAAAATATTTTGTTATACCAAAAGGTGGCTAAATCTTTTTGGAGCCTCCAAGGAACAATTGTATCACTAAAAATTGTTGGCTCTTGAAGTCTCTCTAAGGCCTCATGCCTCTGTCCAGATCCCTTATTGCTATTTACATCCTAAAAGCCTCTGAAATCCTTCAAATATCCCAAGTTAAATACTGCTGCAGAACCCCTTGGTCCCCTTCCTTTTCTTCCTCACTAACCTCATTTTCTATTCTCCATTTCCCATGAACAACCCACAATTTCATGTTTCTCCCTTTCCATTTCATTAAAATCCCTTTTATAAGGTTAAAAACCCACTTTTTAACCTTACCGAAACCTTCATTTCCTTCAAGAAACCCTCAAAAAACCATGAAAATACATGTTTTTATGTATAGGACTTAAGCCCCTCGAGCTTAAGCCCTTAGCCCCTTTCTTCCATACGCCCGCACCCTGGAACCGAGTTTTAACCCTTTCATGCCGCAAATCGCAATATCGCATAATCGCATATTCCCCTCCTCCATCGCACTGCAGATCGCAATTTTCGCCCCCAAAAATCTCATCGCAAGTTTCTGCGATGCGATCCATCGCATATTGCAAATCGCATGTTTCGTTGTTTATACAGTTTGATCCATCGCAAATATTTGCGATGCGATCTGATCGCATCGAAATTATTTGCGATGCGACCGCTCCAATCGCATTTTTCCCCAGCGCTCATCGCAAATCACAATATCGCATTTTCTCTCCGTCGCATAAATCCACCATCGCATTTTCCACCTTTTGCGATTTGCGATCGATCCCGCCGGGCCCACCATATGATACCCCCGCCTTTCATATAAAAACGCTTTTTTCCTTTGTAAGTCGAAAATTGTCATATTTCATTGTTTATAAAGGTTTTTCCCATTAAATCCCTCCATCGTGCAAATCGCAAAATCACATTTTTATGTGAAACCCCTGATCACTCATTGCAAATATTTGCGATGCGATTTTGCGATCTCTTTGACCGCCTCTGAATAAAATCTCCACCGGTGGATGCATCCATCCAACGGCCATGATCTTTCCCGCCTTCTGAAGCAGTCTAAACCTAAAAGTGCAGGATTTATTAATGGTTTTAATGGTTTTCCATTGTATAACGAAGGAAATCCGAGGGTAGGAAAGACGTTTCCTGTGCCTTCAAGCTATTAAAAAGAACCATTCACAGGTTTGAATTCAATGATTTATCAATGTTTCATGAGCGTTGATAGCACGTAAAATGGCCTGTGCGGCCCTGCACATCGACAAGACACTGTTTTATTCAAAAACAGTTAAAGAGTATAAGTTTGAAGACAGAGCATAGTAGAATGAAAGATTGAAGACAGTTTTACGGGGATTATGGCTAAGACGGTTATCAAAAGCCTAATCCCCAACTCAAAACACATTTTAAAGAAAACCTAAAGTCTTTTATCAGACAGAAAGCCTCCACCGCCACATCTTGAGGCAAATTGATTCCTTTAAAATCACTACGTAGCCACCGTTGCTCAACTGAGTTCCAAAATAGAGCCCTAAAGTTATTAGCTGAAAATCGATATTCACCTCCAAATACTCGTATAGTTATCATAAGGAAATAAATGCGTAAATAACTGCTGTTACTCCAAACATTGTACAAAGTCTCAAAGTCAAACACTCCCACCGAGTTTAAGTCATAATTGTAAAACAATTAATACAGATAATCACTTGTAAAATTCTTCATCGAGCCTCAAAAGGCCAAGAAATCTCTTTAATCTCAGAGCAATTGCTTCGAGAGATCTTTCGTTAGATTTCACCTCCTCATTCTTCTATAAATACCTCATTAGAAGATGAGAAATTGTTGGTTGAGTTGCTTACAGAGCTTTGAAATACATTTGAGCCTAAACTCCTGATTGTAAATAGTGTTCACTGGCCCTTGGAGCTCTGCTTGTGATAGATTAGCTGGGTCCTAATAAAGGAAGATGATCGTTGAACCTAAACACTGGACTCAAGGTTGGGAAGCTGCTTGACATCAATATAAAAGTTGTTTCTTGGGATCCCGGTCTACGTCATCGGTGAAGTGCATCTCTTGCTATTGTTTTCCTTCTAGTGTATGCCATTGCTCATATTCCCTCTCAGAAGAACAATAAACAGGTTAGATCTTACCGTATATCACCACCTTTCTTCAAGCAAGAAATCTTTATCTTAATGTTTTCCTCAAGTTTGTTTATTTAAGAATGATTTAATACTGTTTAAACAGTTAGGAATGTTGGCGTTCCTTCATCCTTATGTTTACATAAACATTGTTCTTGAATGTGATTTCCATTATTTGCTATTAAAGTTAGACTAGAGAAGATATGGTTTGCCCTGATTCCTAGATTCTATTCTCCAAAGGCAGATTCTGAAATTTTCCCTTGGTGTTGACTGAAAGCAGACTAGGTTTAAAAGTACTTTATCTGATCTTAAGTCACACTTTGTTTCTCTTATGTGTTTTTATACTTTCTGAAGGTAATTATGTGGATTACAGGATTGTTTGTCAATTAAGCTGCTTTAGTAGAACTTGCCCAAGAAGTTTATGGTTAGCCCTGTCCTTGGTTGGTTTCAAACAGTTACTTAAGAGGCTTTTCTTATTTAAACTAACTATAAATCCTCTGAGAAATTATTATCAGTTTCCACCCCTCCAACACTTTAATGTTGCAATTCCATCATTTTAATCTCAATAATCTTGTGGTATAGATGACTTGCCCCTTGGATCACTCTCTTTGATGTCGTTTTGTCTAACATAAGTCTCCGCATGACTCCATATTAAACTGGATTAAAAACTAATGAGTATTCTATCTTCTAGCTTATAATGTTACCCCCCTTTCAGAATCTCACTTCCTGGAAACTCTGCATTCAGACTTTTCACCTCAAACAGAATCGACTCAACCATTCAAAACAAAACAAAACCCTTGGCCTTCATAACTAGCCTAATATCATTACCTTAAGCTTTTCAAAGACAAGATCCATCTTTGCACATATTGGAGAGATCGCTCCGGATTCGTGAGGGCTAGATCCTAGAATCCCAAAGTTGGTTGAAATCATGTTGTTTCACTGACCTTCACAATCTTGCTACATTAAATTGGCTAAACAGGAAACAGCTGGTATAATTCAACCTAGTCAAAGTTCTTTCTCTACTCCAATAGTATTGGTGCACAAGAAGGATGGATTATGGCGCATGTGTTCAGACTATAGGGAGCTCAATAAGCTCACTATTAAAGATAAATTTCCTATTCCTATGATTGATGAATTATTGGATGAATTACATGGAGCAATTTATTTTACTAAGTTGGATCTTCGTTCAGGATATCATCAAATTAGAATGAAGACTGAAGATATTCCGAAAACAAAATTTAAAACTCATGAGGGTCATATCAGTTTTTGGTCATGCCTTTTGGCCTTACCAATGCACCTTCTACATTTCAAGGGTTGATGAATTCCACTTTCAAATCCTTCCTTAGAAAATTTGTGCTAGTATTTTTTGATGACATACTAATCTAAAGCAGGTCTTGGAAGGATCATGTTCGACATTTTGACAGGGTGCTCAAACTATTGGAGGAGAAAGAATTATATGAAAATACATACAAATGTTTCTTTGGAGTACAAGAGGCGGAATATCTGGGTCATATAGTATCTCACGAGGGTGTTAAGGTAGATCCTAAAAAAATTAAAGCCATTAAGGAATGGAAATTCCCCACAACCATAAAGCAGTTGCGAGGATTTCTCGGGTTAACAGGGTATTATCGCAAGTTTGTTAAGAATTATGGGAGAATAGCAGCACCTCTAAAAACATTATTGAAGAAAGATGCATTTTCATGGACTCCTGAAGCAACGAAGGCCTTTGAACATCTTAAAGAGGCAATGTACCTAGCACCAGTCTTAGCTACGCCAGACTTCACGAAAACCTTTATTGTGGAATGTGATGCCTTAGGAAATGGAATTGGTGTTGTTTTAATGCAAGAAGGAAGACCCATTGCTTTTGAAAGTCATCCAATCAAAGGAAAGTATTTACAGAAAGCTATTTATGAGAAGGATATGTCGGTAATACTACATGCACTAAAGAAATTGCGACCTTACCTACTGGGAAGACACTTCAAGGTAAAAACTGATCATGATAGTCTTAAACACTTTTTGGAACAAAGACTATCTTCAGAAGAGCATCAAAAATGGGTCACAAAGATGTTGGGTTATGACTTTGAAATCATCTACAAAAAAGGGAAGCTAAATGTTGTTGCAGATGCACTCTCAAGAAAGGATGAAGAGGTGGAAGCATTGTTTTTTTCCATTTCTATTATCTAACCAGATTGGATAACCGAAGCAAGGGATGAATGTAAGAAGGACGAAGAAGTGTGGACACTCATTCAAAAGTTGCAGCAAGATCCTAGTACATATGATACATTTAGTTGGAAACATATGATACATTTAGTTGGAAAAATAATTCCTTATGGTACAAAGATCGCTTATATATTTGCAAGAATTCTCAACTAAAACAAAATATTCTTTTGGAATTGCACACTTCTCCTTTAGGAGGACACTCGGGATTTTTAAAAACTTACCACAAGGTGAAGAAATATTTTTTTGGGATGGCCTTAAATCTGATATTCAAAAGTTTGTGGCGGAATTTTGGTTCGCCAGCAAAATAAAGTTGAGACAATTAAGACCCCAGGACTTCCACAACCTTTATCCATTCTAAGTCAACGTTGGGAGGAGATTTCAATGGATTTTATTACAGGTTTACCTAAGTCCGAAGGAAAGAGAGTCATCATGGTGGTAGTTGATAAGCTTACCAAGTATGCACACTTTTGTGATTTATCTCATCCATTTAAAGCAAGTACAGTTGCTACTGCATTTGTGGAAACAATTCAAAAGCTACATGGAAACCCAAAGATTATTATATGTGACAGAGATCCCATTTTTAATGGAAATTTTTGGACGGAATTATTTTCTTGTTTGGGTACTCAACTAGCTCATAGCTCATCTTATCATCCTCAATCTGATGTTCAAATTGAGATAGTGAATAAATGTTTGGAAGGATATCTTCATTGTTTTTTATTTGATAATCAAACACAATGGGTCAAGTGGTTACCTCTCGTTGAATGGTGGTGTAACACTTCCTTCCATACTGCAGCAAAAATGACCCCATTTATGGCACTTTATGGATATCATCCACTGTCCATCACATCATCTTTAAGAGAAAATTCTAAGGTTCAAGCAGTGGAAGATCACACCGATAATCAACAATAATTTCTCCATCTCTTAAAGGATAACCTAAATTTGGCACAAACTCGAATGAAACAACAGGCATATCAACATCTCAACGAGAGAAGTTTTGATGTAGGAGACTGGGTATTTTTACGGCTACAACCATACAAACAAATGTCCCTCAAGCAAGCTAAGAAGGATAATAAATTATCTCCAAACTACTATGGTCCTTACAAGGTGTTGCTAAAGATTGGTACTAAGGCATACAAATTGGAACTTCCTGCTTCTTCACGAGTGCATCTAGTTTTCCATGTTTCATGCTTAAAGAAGGTTATAAGTGACAAACTTCCAGTTCAAACAATACTGCCAGAACTTGATGAGGAAGGAAAAATCATATTGGAACCTGAAGCAGTCATGGAAACAAGAAATCGACAGCTACGAAATCGATCAATTTCAGAGTATCTCATCAAGTGGAAGAACTTACCCACTGAAGATTTTACATGGGAGGATGAGAATTTTATACGAAAGCATCCGGAGCTACTCAAGCATTGAGGACAACACTTTTTTGAAGGAGAGGGGCATGTTAGGTCCCTATATTACTAGTTTAGTCCCTTATTGTTGTTAGTGTAACCCCCTTATTGTTATTTGTGTACCCCTGTAACCCCAATTTTGTTATTATTGTGCCCTTACATTATTATTATTAGGTCGGCTAGGATTATATTGTGACCCAGTGGACTCCTATATATAGAAGGAGGTTTTTTCATTTGCATCATCCAAGAATTGACCATTTATTTAATGTAAAGAGGGTTGACTCCTCGAAGTGGCTTATTTCTAAGGCGTTGATCTCTTTTTTCTTTAATTTTTGGGGTTGGTTTCATAACACATCGAAATGAAATCCTGGGGAGGCAGGAGCGGGAGGGGTTATCTTTCACCTCAACAAAGAAAAAGAGACTCAATTCATCATTTAGGAATTGCAACAAACAATCAAGCAGAGTATCTTACGTTGTGGCAAGGTTTGGAATTGGCCTTCTCTAAAGGACTTCGAAAATTATCATTTTTTAGAGGATCCAAAATAGTAATTCAATAGGTTATAAACTATCGAAGAAATGGCGATCCAAATCTTCCTCCTATATTACACCAAATTAAATTGATGGTGGAAAATTTTGACTCAATTGTTTTCTGTTAGATCTAAGACTTTTGTGATCCATAGTTTAGATAGATGTATTTCGGATTAATCACATTATAATGATTTGGTCGACGTTTCAAACCAACTAATGTGGTTCATCCTCAGGACAACGTGAAGAAAATAATCGATCTCAATGAATAAATAGTGTGGATGCATCATTGCCCCAATGATAACCGCTGAAAACTAGTCGTTATTAGTTAGCTAGTTAGTTAGTTAGTTAAAAAAAAAAAAATTTATTTAATAAGAATATTTAGAAAGGGGTTAATGAGAATTGTTTTAATATAATAGGGTAATAATGAGCAGGGAATAGAGGTAAGATTAAAAATTTTAAAATTTATATTTTATATTATTATATTAAATACCAAGATAATATAAAAAACCAAATTAAATTAAATAAAGATCAAGCATAAACAAAGATAACACGAAGAAAAAAGGATAAAAGGTGGTTAGAGAATATATAAAAATATAAATAAAAATATAAAAAGAATAAAAATATAATAATAATAATAAATAAATAAATAATATTTTATTAAAATTAATTTTAAAAGGGGGGTCAAAAGAAATAAAAATGAAGAACAACCAAGAAACAAGAGAAATTATACTAAATAAAAATAAGAAGAGAAAGGAACCAAAAGTAAAACAAGGACAGGGGAAACAAAAAGGAAAACAACCAGACCCTAGGTGACCAAGGATCAAAATAAGGGGAAAAATCATCTCGAAAGAGCTAGAGTCCAGCTCTTACTCAACTTCCACCCATCATTCATATTGAGATTCTTAGCATGCCTCTCAATCTCAATAGTTTCCCCAAGCTTCCTATGGTATAAGTGATCAACCCTAGCAATGACTTTGGAGTTCTCTATGAAAACATGGTGATGAGACTTTCCCGCATGCTCCGCGAGGGCAGAAGTACGAGAATGATTATGCCTAATGTCTGCAACATGTTCCTAGATTCTCTACCTAAACGATCAACATGTTTCGCCAATATAGGGAGTACCACGGGAACAAGGAACCATGTAAACACCCTTCATGTCTTTAGAGTCGATCGGGCCCTTGACAGGCCGGAGAGAATTTCTAATGGTACAGAGAGGTTTGAAAGAAGAAGCGATATTATTCCTTCTAAGGACATGGGCAATTTTGTTCGAGGTCCCTTGGATAAAAGGGAGATGAGCACTGGAGATAGGATCTACCCGAGTAGATTTTCCACTCTGTACCATTAGAAATTCTCTTCGGTCTGTCAAGGACCCGATCGACCCTAAAGACATGAAGAGTGTTTACATGGTTCCTTGTTCCTGTGGTACTCCCTATATTGGCAAAATAGGTCGATCCATTAGGTAGAGAATCCAAGAACATGCTGCAGAGATTAGGCACAATCGTTCTCGTACTTATGCCCTCACAGAGCATGCGGGAAAGTGTCGTCACCATGTTTTCATAGAGGACTCCAAAGTCATTTCTAGGGTTGATCACTTCCACCATAGGAAGCTTAGGGAAGCTATTGAGATTGTGAGGCATGCTAAGAATCTCAATAGGGATGATGGGTGAAAGTTGAGTAAGAGCTAGACTCCGGCTCTTTCGAGATGATTTTTCCCCTTATTTTGACCCCTGGTCACCTAGGGTCTTGGTTGTTTTCCTTTTTGTTTTCCCTGTCCTTGTTTTACTTTTGGTTCCTACTTTTGGTTCCTTTCTCTTCTTCTTATTATTTAGTATAATTTCTCTTGTATCTTGGTTGTTCTTCTTTCTTTTTTTTACCCCCTTTTAAAATTAATTTTAATAAAATATTATTTATTTATTTATTGTTATTATTATTATTATTTATACTTTTTATATTTATATTTATATTTTTATATATTCTCTAACCACCTTTTATCCTTTATTCTTCGTGTTATTTTTCTTTATGCTTGATCTTTATTATATTAAATTTGATTTTTATATTATCTTGGTATTTAATATAATAATATAAAATAAAAATTTTAAAAAAATTAATCTTACCTTTATTCATTATTACCCTATTATAATAATAAAAAATCTCATTGACCCTCTTCTAAATATTCTTATTAAACAAAATAAAAGTTTTTAACTAACTAACTAATAACAGCGGCTATCCCTGGGCAATGATGCATCCACACTATTTATTCATTGAGATCAATTATTTTCTTCCCCTTGTCCTGAGGATGAACCACATTAGTTGGTTTGAAACATCGATCAAATCATTATGATGTGATTAATTCGAAAGACATCTATCAATTGAGTTCTAACACATTAAAAAAAACTCTCAACGAAGTAGTTGATTCCTTAGCCAACCCAGGCTTTCCTTAAATCCAGGAGAAACATTATTTGATGAAGGGAAATAAAACTATCAAACCGATCCCTTAACTATTTAGATTCTCATCATTAAATCTTTTATGTCGAGGCGTATAAAGCATAGAATATGGTTTCGGACTAAAGGCATAAAATTCTTCGATGGATAATTGATACTTCATCCTAAATGTAAGGATGTGGAGGCTCTTTGTAAACTTGGAGAATTGTATCATGAAGGACATCTGGAAGGCAGTGTCACCTTGGGAAGGACATCGGAAAGATGGAGTGAGGATAATGTTAATTGCAGTCTAGTTCAAATGTGTGATCTATCAATCTGCGGGGTTGGATTTCAGTATGGCAGTATATCCCTCTACGAATTTGGTTGGATTTATCTGCATTTCATAATGGCTTCTGCATCTCAAGATATGGCACCACGAGTAGTATTTAATGCAACTTGGAGAAGAACCAAGGAAAGTGGGGAATGTGTGCCAATATTTATAGGTTTCCTAGGAGAGACTGGTAGTGATGAGCGAGAAATTAGAGCAGTTGTTTGTCGAATTTGTCATCGTCTTCATATCAAGTTAGAGGCTATGGATCACAATATTATGGACGATGAGGAGGTTCTTGGTTTGGCTCTTTCCAGAATGGCAAGCGAGCTTGACTTCATTATATCTCTGATCATGCGCCATGCAAAGATAATCATGACTGAATCCAAGGTGCAGAATGAGCTTGTGACTCAACGTATGGTGATATTGGAGCTTAAACTGGACCGCCTCCAGCTGGCCACGGAAACGATTGAATTTTGAATGGGAAACCCAGTGAGAGTTATGGAAAGGGAAGTTGATGAAGAGCCCAATCCAACAAATAAGGGCAGCGATGAGCAGCTGGAGTCCGAAATGCGGTCTGAAGTTGAAGGTGAAGGTGTTCCACGAAGCATTCCAAACAGGTTGATGAGGACGAAAATGTCACTCGAGGTGCCTAGGTATCAGAGGATATGTAGTCTCTCACTTAAATTAATCATTTTGTTATGTTATGCGAATACGTAATTATTAATGGAGTTTTTTTTTTGAGGATATATTGAATTTATATTTTTAGTAATATAATAGGCAGTCTAGGGGAATGTAATATGTAATGAATGTTAATGAATGTTCTGGGTGGAAATTTTGGACAGGTGTAACAGACCTTTTGAATATATATATATATATATATATATATATCTTGTCATTGTTGAGAAAGCCATCCAAACCTCATATTTAGATAATATTATTGAAGAATATATTGAATAATTATCTTACTCTTAGAATATAAAGATGGCATGAAATTAATAAAAAATATAGTTTTGCTGGCTTATAATGAGTACCATCAACTCTCCAACATATTTACTAGTTGGGTTTTTTTTTTCCAAAAATTTACAGCTTTATGTTGAGCAAACCTCTTCTTTCATCAAAGGCAATATTGGTTTCATTCACTTCATCGAAGGTCTATTAATAAAATAACATTGGCATCCTTGTCATTACTGCCATAGTCTTCTTATTCATGAAAGTGCTTATTAAAGAATGACACCTACATTATTTGACCCCATGGACATGAAAATATAAACTAGTTTCTAAACCACCTTACCCTATCAAATGACATCCAATTTAATGGGGAAACGGAATTCAATTGAAATCTGCCCTTTTTAGATGTCCCAATCACTTGCAATACTAAAATGATCCCGATCCCACCAAATGCATTGGAAGAAAATCCACACATATTGATACCTCAATGTCAAATCTCGCCACTAGTTAACTCAAAATTCAATTATTCTAAACACTTTAAACACCAAAGTTATCCACATCTCTGACCAAAACCATTTAGACAAATAAAAATACCATCTTAGGAAATCCCTTTAGAACAAAAAATATTCCATCTATTAACATTGAAATCCTTCTACAAATCTAACCACCCTAAATTTCACCCTGTTACACAGTAATTTGTGACCATGATCATTTTCCCGTCCCTTATCTAGAAATTCCCCATGACAGATCCTATGCAATGTTTCCACCATCAAGAAATACGTTAACACATCCCGTGAAGATCCAAAGAAAACTGCCTTGGAAGCTTACTGAATAAACTTGGTGAAATTCCTAGTTTCCTGGGTCAACACTTTTCCTCGTGCCATGACCAGGTTGATGTCTTTTTCACAGTTCTGGCTTAGCATTGTCAGCGCCCTTATTTCTTGGAAAACTGCATTGATCCCCTTTCTGGTAGTGTTTCCTCAAATGGAGGAGGAGCCTCAACCTCTAGAAGCTCAAGGGCGACGAGTTGGTTGTTAAACGGTGGTGATAAGGTCAAGCTCTTTGATTTTAGAGATTTGATCTCATCAATGGGGGTTCATCCCTTAGAAATTGGGCCTTCCTCCTCCTTTCATGGGCTCCCAACCTCTTCTCTCTTCATATAAATTCACATCCCTCATTCCCACAACTTTAGAGCTTGGTTGGTCATTGTCAGACTCGTCTGAACTCTCATTCTCTTGCATCCTAGCATTGTGATAAAGCCTAAGTGTTCGGGAGAAGGAATTCTTTTGAGCTTCGGTGAAGGACTCAGATTTTCACCAAAGGACACCTCCAACATCAAGGCCTGGGTTGTAAGCTCTCCTTTTGTATCTATCAATAATAACATATGATGTTTTCTTTCTATATTTGTCTAAATGTTTATGAAAATATTTTGGTACTCCTTAATCTGCTAGATAACTAATGTTTACGATCATTATGTATTGTATTACGTTTGTTGTTGTCTCTTGATCATCCGCAGGTATTTGTGTGCCATCAATAACAGGGAGTGGGCCTAAAAGGATCATGGATCAAGGTCATCATCAACGAATTCAAGCATAACGTTGGGAAAAAGGTATGTATGTCTCTTTTCTTTTCGCATTGTAAATGTTAGTTAAGAGAGCTTTGCATTAGAAAGAATCTTATGTTTCTAGACCCAGTACTCTAGGGCTAGAGAGATCGCCTCTATCCGCAGAGGGGATTTATCTTGACAACAGAACTGGTGACTCCACTAGAGAGCTTAGCCTCTTAGCCTTCCTTCCCCGGATTGATCTTGGATCAGTTTGACCAATTACTAAAGTCCAAGCTTTCTTAGGTCTCTGTGAGTTTGCATATGGTTTGATTTTTTATTTAGAGTATCAGGTCTAGGTTCCTGCTTCGGTTTGGATTGCTTTTCCTAAGAATTCCTTGACCACCGCATCTTTTTCTAGACACAATCGCACTACCAGCGCGGATATTTATAAGTACAGTCGCGCTGAAAACCTTGTTTTCCACTTTCTCCTCACGCTGGTATAGTTTCTTAGACCATCATTGTTTTGTTATGTAGAGTAGCACTGTGAGCACGGGTTTGGGGGTCTAAAGTTGTGTTGAAGACCTTGTCGACACAGTTTTTTCTATGTAAAGTAGAGTTGATCCTTAAATTTGAGAATTTGTGGGGGTTTTGCTAAAAGGCGTAGTGTGTCCTGATCTTTGAAGTCATCCTCCTGCTCTGTGTGCATCAATTTTTTTCTTTTTGGTGTTAGTTTCTTGTGGTGTGCAAAATCCATCCTATACTTAAAGTGGTAAAAGTGAATTTTGGTTGAGTCTTTGATTCTTTGAGTCAATTAAAATTATTATTTGTTGCTTGTGTGTTTGGAAGGAATATTGATTTGTTGATGATTGAGTATTATTAGTTATTTTGAGACCATAAAAGAAATTTATTTTGCATTCATTTAGTTTTCATCTCAAAATTTACTTTTCGTAAAAAATGCATTAGATTACATTGCATTTGAAAGGTCATTTCTGAGATCTATCATTGAATTCATATTACATTGTTTAATGATTGAAAGCTAAGAGGTCCATTGGGTGCATTCTCATTCATTGGAAGGTGCATTAAGTAGATTCTCATTCCATCGAAAAGTGCATTGAGTGCATTCTTGTTCATCAAAATGAAAAAGGAAATTGTGCATAGATTACAGTTGCATAGTTTTCGGAAAAAAAGGAAATTGTGCATAGATTACAATTGCATAGTTTTCGGGAAAAAAGAAATTTTTCATAGATTAAATTGCATAAATTGCATCTTTGAATGTTTTGACTTGAATTGGGATAGTGAAAGTGATATGAATTAGGAAAAGCTTCGTTTTCTATATTATTTTTTGATGCATCATTGTTTGAAACTCTTCCCTGAACTAGATAGCATTCATTGAATTGAAAGAGTTATTTTCTCATGCTAGTTGCATTATAGGTATTTCGATGACATCGTTTTAAGCCTTGAAATTGAAACTAATCAAGATCAACTTAAAATGAACACCAATTAACCTAAGAAGCATTTTAAATTAACGCAAACATTTAGAGGTCTAGGCTAGAGACGTGTTCTGACGTCGTTAAACATAGGAGATGTCACTTAACAGTCTGCGTTACAATTTGGGGGTGATATTTCGTCCCACGAATGGAAGTATATTGATGTATGATAAGTATATTTGGGGCACTGTCATCAAACAGTTACGCATTAGACATCACTACTACGGACTGGACTCCCGTGTATCATCATGTATATTTGGGAGACACCATTACGCTGCAAGCCTACCATAGGTAACCGATTCAACCGCCTTGTAAACATGATACACCGAACACAGCATTCAGGGAGATTTCCTGCCAGTACTTCTTGGTTCTCTAAGAGGTATTCTGCAGTTCACGGATACTTGGTAAACCTTTTTTCCTAGCTTACCCCTTTTTGATTTATTTTGTGATTAATTTCTATAATTTATTGCCCAATGAATAACATCTTACCCGTGCACAACTACTTAGCAGATATTAGGTTAAGACTAATGGCAATAGTTCCTGAGTTTACCAATCAAGGAATCCCCTCAAATGGGAATCCTAGTCTTTTTCCTTCTTTTGGAAATGGTGGTACTCCCTATATGGCAACGTTGTCCATCCCGGGATTAACCATTGGTTTCCCAGTTTGGTTATTTTCAACCCCCATGGTTCCAAATGCCCAACCTGCTTCTCAACCAAGTTCACCTTCACCTAAACAACGTCAACCTCGTGTTGATCCTAAAGTTGACCCCTCTCCTTGTTCACTTGTTTCATCACCCCATTCTTCCTCTTCGCCTAGTGAAAGTTTAGATTCTAGTAACCAGGAGGCTAAGAAGAAGAAGAAGAGGACAAAGAAGAAGAAGCAAAATAAGAAAGGGAGGAACCAGGAAACCATTGCTACTAATGCAACTGATGTTGAAAAACCTACCAGTCCATCCCACAAATTCAAATTCCCTTGCAAGCTATGTAAGGGTGACCACCTTCTTAGGGGTTGTCCTGGTATTCCCAGGGTGTTATAAATGTGGTCTATCAACTTGAATCAACCCTTGTCATCAGCCTATGGAGATCATGTTGATGGCAAACCCTCAACTAGTGATAATAAGGCCCATGGGAAAAAAGGGAAAGTCAAATTTTCCTGTAGGTTATGCGAAGGGAATCATCCCGTTCACCTTTTTCCTTATATTGATGAAGCCTCGAAAGTATTGGATAACCTTACTGCTTCTCAGCCCTGTATTCCTGCGAGCTACCAAAATCTTTTCCTTGATCCTCCACTAGTTGATCAAGTGATTGATCAAAGATCATCTTTGGTCAATCCCACCCTCTCCGAAAATAAATCACACGAGTTTGTTCTTGACCAATTGGTTGAGAAAAATATTGACTTGATTCCACACTCAGTGGATCGTGATTTTTCTTACTATTAAATGATAAAATAACTCTTTTTTCCATGATGATGTGTAAATTGTGTATTCAAAGTGTCAAAGAAAAAAACAACCACAAAAACATAACTTATAATTCTAATGCCAAAAATAAAACAACATCAAAGGAATTTATCAATATGTGGATGCTTGTGACAACAACTTGCATCTTAAACCCATGCTCAACATATAAGAAACAACATTAAAAAATCACAACTAACATAGCCTAACCACAAAAAGTATAACCTTGAATCTAAATCCAAAAGCAAAAATGAATAATTATCAAAAATATTTACCAAAAATGAATAACTATCAAATATATTTATAAACATGTATTGATGCTTGATGGACACTTACAACATGCAACTTTCATCCTAAACCAATGCTCAACAACATATAAAAATAAAGGAATCTTAATTTTATAAACAATATCTAACACTTTAAACTAATATCCATGCATTTTCTTCACTAAGTCCATACAACATTCTTTTAAAAAACAAAAAACAAAAGTATGTCTAACCTACATGTGGGATAATCTTTATGCCAATGGTGGATCAATTCCTCTAACCACCCATAAATACAAAGTAAATTAAAACAACCCATTCCAAGTAATGAATCTAGTTAAAGAAAAAGTGAAACAAAGTTATACTTAACCTACATGTGAAATAGTATATATGCAAATGGTGAATTTATTCCTCTAGCCACCCATCAATACACATTAAATTAAAATAATTAATTTTACATGGAATGAATCTAATTAAACAAGTATGGCTGCAAGGCAGCTAGTCCCTGCCTTGAGACGGAGTTCCAGCCTTGAGCCGAAGTTCTAGTAGTCGGAGTTCTAGTAGTGAACTAGCTTTACGCAACAATGTTTGATTTTGAGAACTGGCTTCATGACTGATGCAGAAGTGGCTTAGGGCCATGCACTAAGCTCATGATCAGGATTTTTCTTCCAAAGTCATCTCTGTCACCTGAACCGGTATCTAAACAGTCCCCCACTGGTCTGAAAGATGCAGGGGTGGGATATGACAGAAGAACAGAGGATTAGCTACTCATTTATGCTCGTAAGCTCTGTACTGCTCCAGTGATTTTAGAGTGCCTTATTCGATTCCACCAATTCCTTAAAAAACTCAAAAGATAGTGAATATGAATCATAGTAAAACCTTCATAGGCGACATATAAAAGAAAATAACCATAATTTATTAACATTTTAGATTTAAAAATATATATTTTATAAAATAATTATATCCATATTTATCATTGAATTACTATTACAATAATCATAATAAGATTCCAACTAAATAAAAGTATGTCATATACTCATATACCCTAGCCATATACTTCTGCTTCTTTTAGAGTTCTGCTTCGTTTGCATCTACCTCAATATTAGTCATATACTCATATACTCAATGGCTTGATTCATGAAACTCCAACTAAATAAAAGTACACTAAAATTTTGTTGTGTTGAGTTGATTGTTGTTCATATATAATTCCTATGGCATATTAATTAACCATGGTGATGGGCACCAGTTGTCACTCGAATCCCGAGGGTACTACCATCTAGGCACTTGGGAGACTGTACACAGTTGATCATGTCCATCCATAAATTGAGGATGGAACTCTCTCGAAAGAGTTTAATGTGTCTTCCTGACATTGTCCTCCAGTGTTTTGCCTTACCGGCATTCTCCTCCAATGTTTGCTTGACTTTGGCCTGGAACATATCTATGGATTTGCTCTGAGACTACTGTGAGAGTCCGGTTGAGTTTTGGGGATATTTTTCGTGCCCAAATCATTTACTTTAACTCCTGCCAAGCGTAGCACCATATTTATTCACTAAAGCTTCCATCGCTTCCGCTACTGCAACCCTATGGCGGCAGGGTTCTCCAACGTCTGCCACAAGTACAGTAATTTAATATATAAGTTATGAGGTTTGGTTTTCATGGCCAACCGGACTGGTTCCTTCTAACGGTGTATGGTTATTCATATGGCAGGGTTTCGTGGATTCTCTGCTCACACACAACTTGTTAAGGTGAAAAAATCTCACACCAAGTTAATCTTTTGTTCTTTCTTAGTTTTCAAAGATAGGTTTTGTTTGCTGGAAAGTTAACCCTTCTCCTTTGATTGCAAGTACTACAGATATTATTTTTGAACCTGCCTTTCTTAGGTCATGTTTTCTCGAGGTTTACTCGTTTCTTTTGTTTGGTTGATAGGTATGTTATTCCCGTCATGGAGCCCAAACAATATTTGCTTCTCGTGTAGAGATAGAGTTGGGATTTTTTTGTTTTCAGTTTGGCCTGAAGGTGTTTAACGTCATATTCATTTTGATGTAAAAGGGTTAGAGTTTTACTAAAAAATACTATGAGGGTTTTTTCCCCAACAGTTGAGGGTTTTCTAGGTTCGAATCACCTGAGAGTCCCTTCTGAGTAAATGGGCTTTATGTATTGTTTTATCTAAATATATAACTCTATTTTAAGAACTTAGAATTTGAAAGAAACTGCCATTTCATCATTTAATTTATATCAGTCTCAACCACATGACACTTGGGGACTATTCTTTTCTTTCTAATTTCATATATGGTTTTTGTTATGAATTATGTGCGATGGTTTTTTTTGGTCCTGAGGATTCCATACACTTATTGTGTTTTGGATAGTCTGCATATTTTTGAAAAATATTCATAATTTTGACCTTGGAATTTCCACATTGTTATGAAGTGCAGATGCCAAAAATTGTTTAAGCCCTTGGTTAATTTAGGTGATGATGGTCCACTCTTTGCAGGAGGTTGTATATGCATTCTCCCGCCTAATTTTCCACCCTCAGCAGCCTGGAACGAAGCCATTGGATATGGATATGGATATGGTGCCAAAATTGAACTGCAGAATTGGATTTTCTACACAAGTGCCATGAAAATGTTCAACATATGGGCATGAGATGCATGGATTGCAGCATTGTCCAGAAAATAAGCTTGAAGACTAAACAATGATTTACAGACCTAACAAGTAAGTAGTAACATTTAAGCTCTACTACAGTGCTGGAAAATGAATTCAGATAGTAATACATATATGTTAGGATTTCAATGGCACTTCATGACTGCTTATGTTTTTAAATGTGGAGAGTTTTGGAATGAAAGTATCATTTATAGCTTTGTTGTTGCGAAACTAGACAAATTCAACAATTTTCTTATCAACAATTAGTTTTCTTATTTTGATTATAAATTTTGGAATCTAAAATTTGTCATCTTTATGTGTTCATTATATTCCTAATATTCCAAGAATATTTCAAAATCTGCTCAGAGTTTATAACACAAACCTGAACACATAGCAATTGAATGAATAAAAAAATATGTTAATGTACAGGTAATCTGGTGAGGAATGGAAATTTCGAAGAAGGGCCTTTAATTTTCCGTAACTCATCATCAGGAGTCCTCTTGCCTCCCAAAGCCAACGATGACAATTCTTCCACTATTTCGTTCCCTAGGGGAGGAGAGCGGTGGAGCTCCTCGAATAACCCTGTCATTTAGTGCACAAACAATTGCAAAATCTTTAGCTCTATGCGGAATGCTGTCACTAGACATTTATTTCCTATAATTACTGTACCAGCACATATAGATTAGAAAGAGTAATAGTCCATGGGCCTAAGACACTTGTAGTGGGGGTGCCCAGAGGCAAAAAAAAAAAGCAGTATAAGATCCATATCTACCAGTATAAGCAACATAACAAAGACAGAAATACCTGGAATGGGCTCTCCTGCAACTTCTTGTCGGAATACCTGTAGAAATCAAGCTGGAACTGCAACTTTTGTAAAAGGAAGTTGGAACTGTTTAGAGGTTTCGCTGCTTGCTACATGTTCTTGTAAAGTGTTGTTCCTGTAAAGCGTTGCATGACAATGTAGGTGGTGCTGCATGAGAATGTAGGTGGAAGTTTTTCAGGAGCCTTTAGGAGGAGTGAAATTCAAGTGAAGGTCTGGTTCATGTATTGTATCCAAGCATTTAATGTTTTAAACTAATGTCAGCATTAGTTTACCTCTCACTCTCTTAAAATGTGAAAGGTATCAATTCACATTTACGCTAAGTTTCCATAGGAGTTTCCATAGGTATTGCCTCGATATGAGGCCAAATAAGACCTCCAAGTTGCCTATTGGTTAAAACAATAATTACATGAAGCTCACTAGCAGATGGAAAAGTACTTCTTAAATATAAATGGAAAAATTTATAATAAATTGAATTAGTTGACTTGGTTTTTGTGCAAGGACTAATGCAAAGCCTTAAAACGATTACTATAGTCCCTTCCATGCCGCAGGCAGCAGGGACTAATAAGAAGTGAATGGGTGTCTTTTACTAAGATGTGACCCAACAATAGTTTAAGATAACTAATTACATGCAATGAATCTGACTAAAGAAAAAGTGAACGGATATCTTTACTAAGATGTGATCCAATAACTCCTTAGATGCAATGGATGTTATGCAACCAATGTCACGCATACATAAAGCCACATTAACCCACATATTAATGTGATAAATTATGGGTACCCATCATGTGTAGACCAATTGGTTTTTTGGGGGTTTAGTCCCTACTAGGTCGCAGGTTCAAATTTCATGGGGAGAGATTGAGGATGGGAGAAACCTTTGGGGGATTAAACTATCCCAAGGGGCATCCAACCTCAACTAAGATTCACACATTCTTGGTGATAGCATCCCACTAGTGGACAGATCTTTCTTCCATCCAACATTGGGGTTGTCCCTAACCTAGGCTTAGCCTAGCTCGGAAAATAAATAAATAAATAAATGTAAATTATAAATTATAAATAAATATAAATAAATAAATAAATGTGCTAAAGTAAGCTGTTATTCCTACCTTCCTCATCTAAAAATCAAATGGTGGAAAAATAACATCACTTTCCTATTTATAAGAAAGGGATAAAACATAGCATAGTTTAGCATCTACCCAACTTCTAGGAAAGAAAGATATTTTATTCTCACTTTTAATTTTCAAATGTGAAACCATGGGACTTAGGGGACTTAGCAGAAAGCCCTAGCTAATGAGTGGTTTGTAATTGTTGTTTATGATCAAAACTTATAAATAGTATAATGTTTTATATGTGTTTTTTTATAAATAAAAAAATAATAATAAATTAATATGTGTTTTTAGTTAATATTTTTTTGTATTTTTTAATTTCATTGATATTATGAATACCAATATTAATTGTGTGCATTTTATTGTAGCTGTAATATAATTTCAATTATCATAATAAGTAAGAAAGTAATAAAATTTTCATGGAAAGGGTAAATGTGTTTATGGAGCCTACTCTCAATCAACATGCTCTTTTATTTGTTAAGATAAGATTGGTAGGGATATTGGCTAAAGTACTACTACTTTTAGATTGATTAATCAATACTACTCCAAATATATATCAAGATGGAGAAATAGGCCATACTTTAGATTACCCACGGATATTATTAGTAGTAGGACTAAGGTAAATGTCTTTCTAAAGTTTGATCTTCTATTTTGTCAGTTCCTCTACTTATCTCAATTAATTTCACTCGTTCTCTTTGATCAATGCCCCCCCACTGCACTATCCCATAAGGGAAGGATATTTATAACCTTAGAAGCTAGCGAGAGGATACAAATAGGCAGCATGGGTTAACATGCCCTTCAAGACACATTTATAATTCATCATGCTACCAAGCATTGCTATTATACTCCATTGGGATCATACTTTCATATTCAACAAGCTATCATCCCTCCATGGATGTTTCATTACACAAGATATGAAATCCATCTTAATTTTATCCATGTCTCTTTGGGCACCTAACTTATTTATCTAACTACCCAAGTTCTTTTCATTGTGGTGGAATAGTTATGTTGTCCAATATAGGGGTCAAATCTAAGTGGGGGCAAGGCTTTGGATATCTCGTTTTATGAAACACCTTAGCAATATTAACATGATTCATCTTTGAACTTTATAACGCTTTATAGCTTCACAAGATTATTACATTACTATGTGTCTTTAACAAGTTTTTTAAACATAAAACATGTATTTTTTACTTTGTTTGCCTCTTCAATGTTTAGCATACATTGCAAATCAAAAGCAAAGAAACAAGATACATCTTAACTTTTATGTTGGCTGCATTGTCATGTATTAACTAGTTGTATTGAATCTTATGCGTAGCAAATAATATACATGTTAACTCATTCTTTGACTCTAGCTTCACTTGGTTGCCAAGTTTATTCAATCTTTCACATAGCAAATAAATAGCAAGTTGCATATTATTTTAATAATTGAACAAATGGTCGACAAGCAGCTTGGGCTTATAATTCAGACATAGTTATTAGAAAAGGTTATTGATTTAGCCTCACTGTTTACAAACTATGTTGCTTAGCATGTGCATGGCATCCCAATTTTCAGATAGTCCATGACATCTAAAGTGTAATTCAAGATTAGGTGTACCAATACACAAAACATAGTAGGATGCTTAATATATCATGGATAATATTATTCACTTTGTTTCTTCAATGGTGGATTATCAATGGAATTATAAGCATTAGTATTGAAGAAATCATGGGAAAATGTGTGTAATTACTAATTACTCATTCTCCCGTGATTTACTATAACATATTTACTTCACATATGGTTGGAAAATATGCAAAACGAAGTTGATTGTAAGTGAAATCAATGCAAGAAACTTTAACAAGCATACGGGCGAGAAGAGAGACAACAAAAAACAACAATTATAAGATTATACTAAAGAAAGAGAAAGAATGTATGCCTCTAGTAGGATATTCTTACAATTCCTAGAGCTTTATGAAGTGTCCTAGGGGTTGATGGGTAGTAAGGGGGTTGTTGAATCCCTTCTTGTTCTCAAGAGCCTCACATCAAATTTGAAGCAACTAATGTTGGAGGACAAGCATAGAACCGTGTGCAAACCAATAGAAATTTTTGCAAGTTCTTAATTTTCTAGGATATAGGTTGCAATCTTGACTGAAGGAGATATATAAACATGAACGAACCCTTGGAAGATGAAGCTAAGAGTCACTCCATTTTATGAATATGATTTCACATTGATAGAATAGTCATGCCATGGACTTAACTCATCGTAGTTTGACATGGCATTAGAGCCAACCCAACTCCATTCTCACTTATAAATGTCTCCTAGCGACTCAACACATCAAATCCACCTTTTTGCCATTCTAACTTGTCAAATATGCCACTATGAGTAAAGTTGAAAAGTCATTTCTCTACCTAGTTCTCTATGTTCTATGTTACACTCACACACTTTGTAGGTCTAGTTGTACTGGCATTTGACAAAAAAAATTGATTTGGTTAAAACGTATGCAATATTTTGTGTGAAGGAAATGTTTGGCAATTGTAGAGTTTGAAAATTGGCCATGGTTAGTGTTAGTGATGTGTTCCTTGAGTCTAGTTTTAGTGGAACAACCTATTTGAGCTATGTGAATGGTTCCACAAGAGTAGGAGATTATGTAAACACTTGGTTTGTAGAGGGGGTCATTTTATCTTTGTCAAAGATGGAAGTGTTTTGAAGGGTTTTGATGGATTTGAAGACGATTTTTGATGATTTGAAGAAATTTGAAAGGATTATTATAAATTATTACAAACCCAACCTATCTAAAGATTATTTTAATTCACTCAAGAATCTCAACACAACCCTCATATAGCTGTGATAAAAGTCATTAATGGGAAAAAACATGGTCATAATGAACGATGAAAACTACAAACCCAAAATGTTAGACCTCCTCACCTCTAAAACCTATTGTAGAATCAAATGCAACCTTGTCGACAATTTTACCATCATGTTCAAGAAATCCATACAAACCTCATTCTGAAATAATATTACCAAATAATGTATTATACTAAAGAATCTTTTCACCCTTAGAATCTACATCTAACTCACAATCTATGAAAAAATAGTCCCCTCCATTTCATAGTAAGAAAGCCATCCAAACCTCATCCTCAGGCAATATTATCAAAGAACATATTATACATAAGAATTCCTTCACTCTTATAATCTACATCCAATCCAAAATCCATAAAAAATATAGTCCCCTCCATCCCATAGTAGGCACCATTAACACTACATCATATTAGTTAATTCGCTTTTTATCCAAAACTCTGCAACTCTATGATGGCCAAACCTCTTCTTTCATTAAAGATACTGCTAATTTCATCACTTCATCCAAGATATCTTAGGGAAATAACACGGTATTCTTTTCAGTGTTAATATAGTCTCCTTATCCATTAAATTACTTATTAAAGAATCCCTTAAAATCATTTCTACATATCCCGGATGCGGGTGATGTTGATCGCGCTGGAGTTGATGGGATGGGGGTCTAGCCTGACGGGAGGCCACCTGCCCACCCACAAGGAGGACGTCAATAAAACCATAAATATGCTTACTCTGCGATTAATTTCATTTACTCTGGGCGCTCTTCACAACCAGGTCTTCGCACCTCGATGTATCTTCGCCTGTTGTGGAATGGATCGTCCTCCGATTCATATTAATGACAATTCATTGCAGATGGTCTACAGTTGCAAGGCCAACCAGTGCAAATCCATGGACCCATCCTCTGATCCGAACTCATCTCCTTCGCCGGTGAATTGGTGGTGTAGCCCAAATGCTGGGCTTGCAAATGCCCGCACAGTCACTGGTAAGAGAAGCAGCCTAAACTGCTGCCTGGAGTTAGGTGAAAACCTCCATTTCTCGCTTACTGGTTCATGTATGTTTGCCTCTGTCTTTCTGAACTCCCATTCGACTCTGTCCTCTGTCATTTCTCTGATTCCCTGGCTTTCTTGCCCCATCTCAGCTGCGAACATGCCACGCCTCAGGCACAGAATGCACTGTAGGAGAGGCTCAACCAGGCGCCAAGTGCGGCGTTCTCCTTCCACCTCCAGCTCGCCTTCTGAGTCTTCTTCCCCCTCGGACAACCTTCCTAGCTTTCACTGGGGTCGTCTTCTCCGTTCGAGTCGCAGGCTTGACTCTCCCTCGTCTTCATCTCTCCCGGCTCAATCCCACACTGCTCTTTTTTCTTTCGACTACACCCTCAATCGATCGAGAGTCACTGCTGCTATCACCATCGTGTTTCTTGAGGAGCCCCAGGTCGAGAAGCATCAGAACTCTTTGGATGGGCAGGGTATAATCGGCAAAGCTGGGTAGGATCAAGCGCTTCAGGACTCTGTGGGGCAGCCCAGCGGGAGTAAGGAAGTTGTGCAGGGCGTCACGGGGCATGGCCACGCGGAGCAGGTGGTCCCTCCTCCCTCCAGAAAGGTGGTCCACTCTGTCGAAGACCTGTACAACGAACGCAGTGAGCCGGATGAATACTGGTGCAGGGTCGACCAAGTTTCTCCTGATGAGTAGTTTCGCTTCCCAATTATGGTTTTTTTGCTCCGGTTTTTTCCCTCTCTAACGGGCATGTTTTTTATTATCCTGTTGTTCCATATCATGATTTTGTTTTTGCTAGTTACAGTCTCCAGCACTCAAAGTATCTCACTCCCCTGCGTGGGAATTCTCTCAGTAGTTTCTTTAGACTGGTTCCCCTCCTGCAGGGCAGTCTTAAACTCTGTTTTTGCATGTCTAAAATGCCTCAAAACTGGGCAATGATAAGGCCTCGGCCCGATGTACACTATTTTTTCTGTTAATAGATTACTTTTACTTAGAAAAAAAAAAAAAAATCATTTCTACATACACCAACCTTGATATTGACCATCTCATCAAAATATGTCTCGAAACTACTTTCTTTAGTCCCAAAGTAGAATCATGTGAGCAAAAAGAGGGCACTGCCATGGGATCTCTCTTATCACCTATTATAGCAAACCTATTCATAAATTTTTTTGATAAAGATGCCCTAGAAGAAGCCCCTCTTAAACCAAAATGTTGGAAAAGGTTTGTAGATGACTAATGACCATGAAAATCTATGCTAGTTTATAAAATACCTCAATAGCATGCCAAACAACATCTAATTCACCATGGAAATAGAATATAATCAAACCTTACCCTTTCCATACAAACTCTAAGTGATCACGATCCCACCAAATGCATAAAAAACACACGCACACACACCTATCGATACCTTAATGCCTAATACCACCACCCACTAGCTCAAAAATCAAATATCTTAAAGCACTTTAGCCACCAATGCAATCTACATCTCTAATGAGACCATTTAGAGAAAGAAAATTTTAGGAAAGCTTGCCACATCAACGAATATTCCATCTGTCAAATAATCCTTCCACAATGCTCACTACCCTAAAGCTCGCCCCTCCAACAATCAAAACACCATTGTATAAGATTTTCTTCCCTTAAAGCAAGAAACTACTAATAAAATTGCTAAAATCCTTAAAGAAAAAAACATCAAAACATTTTAAAATACTTTTAAGTATGTTGAAGGTAAAATTAACTTTTTCAACCAACTAAACATTTACAAAATTCCTTACTCTTACAAAATTACTTACATTGATTAAATATATACTTAAAACAATACATTATTAAAACTAACCATAATCAAATTTCAAAATCTACAGTTATAAAACACTCCCAATCTACATCATATACACTTCTTTCTTGCTCGATAATGAAGCAAATCTCAATTCAATTAACAAATAAAAAACTAGTTGTAAATCCAAACACAAAAACGAATAAATATCAAATAGGCATATAAAAAAAAGTATAGCATTAATTGATGTATGATGTAAATATGTGACATGCAAATTTCATCTTATGACAACGCTCAATATGTAGGTATCAGAGATTTCAATTCCATGAACAATTTCTAACACTTTAAACTAATGAGTGTTAAACTAATGAGTATGTGTTTTCTTAAAACCATAGAATATTCGTTTGAAAAGCAAAATTATACCTAACTTACATGTGAGAGAGCACTTATGCCAATGGCAATCCATCCAGACAAGACAACCTAAACTAAACTAGCAATTGCACCAAGAGGTGCAAAGGAACGCCGGGGCGGTAGATATGTAAGGGGAGTAATTTAACCCCCATATGACCAGTCCCCTTTCCCGAGTCCTCGCCTCGAATCCCTCTGGCAGCCCCACTTCAGTCCCCTTGGGCATAAGCTCCATATGTGGGCTTCTGATTGCCCAGATGAAAGCTTGGCCACTCGCCTCCAACCGCACAGCCACCGCGTGGATTTGCTTCTCGTCGAGAAAAAACATGCTCCCAAAACACACGAACACCGTGGAGTGCGGGCTCCGAGAATCCAGCCATCTCAAGCATTCCTCCTCGGCAATGTCCGCCGCCTTACCCTTGCTATTGATGCTTTCGCGACCGATCCTAGTGTCATCGAAAACGACGGGAGGGAGAATGGGACCGATGCTCCATACGGGTTTCCCCGTTAGGGTTTTGATGTGATTGATCCCCAAGGAATCGAAGTCGTAAAACGTATTAAAAATAAAACACCAGCTCTCCATGCTCCTCTTAATCTCCTCCTTAACGAAGTTCTGCATGGGATTCGAATCTGGATCACGCATCATCACCGACAGATCAGATTTCCGCAGCTTGAGGTCGAAGCTCACGTGTGGGATCTAAAAAAACTCATCGTCTCCCTCCACGTTCTTCTGCGGAGTGTAAGTAATGTGCATGACAGAAATAGCAAATGCACCCATCCCGTAAACATGTCGCTGATAATGCATACACGAGGAGAGAAAGCGGCAACCTCCTCAGTATTCTCCAGCAAAACCCATCAATCTTTATTAACCATACTTCGTTGGCTTTGGGTGTTCAAATTTCTATCCTAGCTTGAATCTAGTGAATATACACTACAAAGAGTGGATAAGCTAATGAAAAAATTAAAGTCCTTACAGTATTATAATATGAATTATAGATAAAGATACAATATCAACAAATTTAATGCTTATTTCTAAATAAATTTCAAAATTTTACAATTATATTGACCTTATTCCTAATATTTTAGGTAAGAAGTTAAGCATTTTCAAGCTTATCTACAAGGTATGATCTAATAGACAATATGCAATCAAAGAACAAAAAATTAATTGGAAGATTATTCAATCAAATAAGACTCCAAATTACAATGATGTGGGGAAAGAACATAATATAAAAACAATTTAAATAAATAAATGTTCACTTTAATATTTTCACATATACCAACGTTATCAATAAATAAACCTTTCTTAATTAACTATGGAACAAAAATTTAATCAATATGAAAGATGAAATACACAATATAGGAAATATATTCCTAGCTTCTAAACTTTGTTATATTTATTGGAAAAGACCATAAATTTTTAAATGAGCAAAATAGAAAAATTATTACTATAATTTATTTTTATCAAAATAATGTTGAGGATCTATTTTTAATAGAAATATAAAATATTTTTATAATGTGAAAGATGAGTCAATAAAAAAACCTTCAAAAAAAAACCTGGAAAAGCAAATAATTTTGGAAATTTATAAAACCTGTCGCCTTAAAATAAATGTAGAAATAATTATCAAAAAATAATTATTCCTAAAATTTGTTAATTGATTATTCATTTTAAAAAAATATTAAAACATTTTTGGAGAATTAATTATTTAAAAATATTAATGAAGAAATAAAGTATTTAAAAAAATTAAAAAACAAAATATTTGATAAAATATTATTTACAATATAAATTAAAAAGGGCCCAAAAGCTTTGGTATAATGTTCGGATTCAAATTTTGGTATCATCTTGCCACTATATTTAATTAATATATAAGTTCATAACACATCATACAGTCAATATATTCCTAAGTTTAAGCTTGGAAGAGACACATTCATAAATATGCAAAATCTATTATCATTAAAAAAAAATCATCCAAATGCTCTTCAGGATTTATTTCAAAGAAAAATAGACCTGTGAAAAAATAAAATTAGATTAATTATTTTTCCATATAAAAGTGAAAAATGGATCAATGAAACCCTAAAATGAAAAATAATTTACTTTAAAATTTCCTATATACCTTGTCGAGGACAATGTTATCAATAAACATTTTGACATTCTTTCTCCAAGCTTGTTTGTAGCGATTCCTGAATCTTCAACCTTATTGTATTTGTTTGAGGGACAGGCAATTTCAGAAATTTGCAAACCTGATCATTTATCAAAAACACTTGAGAAATAAATCCAGAAATAAATTGTTCCTCGAATTTACAAAACAAAAATGTCCATCAAATACTCTTCAGGAAACAAATTATTTCAAAGTTTTGAAAAGAAGTGAATTATTTCAGTAGTACTCTTTAGAAATATTCTTCCGGAAATAAATTGGTCCTCGAATTTACAGAACAAACTGTTCATCAAAATACTTCGCAGGAAACAAATTATTTCAAAATTTTGAAAAGAAGCGAATTATTTCAGGAGTTACTCTTCAGAAATATTCATCCGGAAATAAATTGTTCCTAGAATTTACAAAACACTATCCATCAAAATACTCTGCAGGAAACAAATTACTTCAAAATTTGAAAGAAACAAATTACTCTGCGGCAACCTCCTCAGTATTCTCCTTAATATTATTCATTTGTTCCTCGAGCCATTGTTCGAACGGCCTGGCCAGCTTATACGACGAAACAAAGAGTATTCCGGCGACATGAACGCGAACGTTATCTGAGTTATCGATTCCCGTGGACACCCCGTTGATGGGAGGCAAGGGCAGAGACAACAGCCGGAGATCGAGATTCGAACCCTGGACCTGAGGCTGGAGCCGTTTGGCGCTTCCCGGTGTTGTTATATACGAAACCGAGAGGTCATGCGAGGCGAGCAGCTTGGCCAATTCCATGAATGGAATGAGATGGCCCTGAGCCAATGATGGAACCACCACGACATGCGCTTTCTCTTTTCCTTAGAATACGAGTGAGATTCAGTTTTGGAGAGCCCGGAGAGCTCTAGCCAAGTACCTGAGCGCGATGAACATGCAGGCAGAGGAGAGATCGGAATTGAAGAATGCAAGTCGTTATTGAAGCGAATTGGAGAACGATCTGTTGCTTCAGCTGTATCGAATGCGATCAGCTCCAGCAGTGTGGGCGAATTTGCAGGAGTAATGAATACATGCAAGGCGACCACTGTGTTCGTTTGCGGTGCAGTTGTGGCGGCGTTATCGTTTGAACCCACAAAACCATGGTTGTGGTATACCATTGTCATGAGGGGCAGCTGGAGAGATAAGGCAGAGCGGAGCGAACGAGGAGGAACTGGTGCAGCTGGAGGCGCAGTTGAACGGAGAGTATACAAACACGTGGCGAAATCTGATAGGTTCCATGCGCCATAGCTTTGCACACCCCAACCCCGCAATGGAAAACGCCTCCGGCGTAATTAAATAACCAATTACATGCAATGAATCTTACTAAATATAACTAAATGGATGTTTTGTATTGAGATGTGACCCAACAACTTTTTGGGAAAACTAATTACATGCAATGAATCTCATTAAAGGAAAAGTGACTCGGATATCTTTGTTGAGATGTGACCCAACAACCTTTAGCCAACCAATATCACACCAGCATGAAAGCCACACATTAACATCTAAAGTATTGTTGGATTCCTACCTTCGTCACCTAAAAAGTTAATTAGTGCCAACCTATCACTTTCAATAAAGAACTAAGGAAAACACATGTCCTATTTATAAAAAGAAAGTTGCCACATGATAGCATAAGTTAGCATCTACCAACATTGAGTAAGGAAAATACAATTAAAGAGATACCAACATGACAATAGAAACCCATACAAGAAAAGGAGAGTTGTAAAGTAGTAAGGTTTGGTTAGAAAGTAGTTTGTAGTTGTTGTTGTGAACACAATTTGTACATAGTAAAATGCTTAATAGGTTTTTTTTATAGAGAATAATGAATTAAAAAAAAAAAAATTAGTCTACAATTTTGTAGTTTTTAATTAAATTGATTTCGTGAATGTTAATTTCTAATCTTTGCATTTCAATATGGACATGGTATAATTTAATGGATATAGCGAGCAAACAAGTATCCAATTTTTTTTAAGGGGAAGGAAAATAGGTGTATGGAGATTCCAAGTTTTTATAATGCTCGTGGAATAGTTTTAGTTTTGTAGTTTAGCCCTAGGGAGGTGGGCAAAGGCCATGAATACCTCGTATATAGAACCCTGGTGATGGTGACATGAGTCTTATTTACACTTCAAAATGTTTTATATCTTCACAAGGTTATTATGTTGAGTGTGTATTATTAACAAGTTTTCCAATCATAAAACTTATATTTTTTTACATTATTTGCATATTCAACCTTTAGTGAATGTTGTAAATGGAAAACAAAGCAATAAGATACATGTTAACTCATGCCCCAATTCCATCCTCACTTATTAGCTAGTTGTATTGAATTTTGGGAATATAAAATAAGATACATTTTAACTTGTGTTGTGGCTTCAACTTTGCTTATTTGTTAGTTGTATTAAGTTTTGCAAATATCATATAAATAATAAGTTGCATATTTTAATAGTTGAATAAATGGTATATATGTAGTTTAGGCTCAAAACTCAACATGGTTATGCTAAAAATTATCTCATCGATTACAAAATAAAATAGCATGAGTATGTGCATGGCATCTTAATTGGAAAATAGTTCAAGACATTTGTAATATAGACTTAGGCATACTAACACGCAAGCATTGTGGGATGGTTAATATCTCATGACTAAGACTATTTGTTATGTCTCTTCACCAAATGGATTTTTTTTGTGTACTAATAGGAATTAGTCAAGAAGCACTCACAAGAAAATATCTGTAATTTCTCATTCTCCCTTGATTTCTATAACATATTTACTTCACATATCGTTAGAAAATCCATGAACACAAGTTAATCAAAAGAAAAATCAATACTAACAAATTTTGATAAGCATAAAGGCACAAAAGGGGGAGAACACTTAAAAATAATTATAAGGTTTTGCTAGAGAATGAGAAACAGCATATGCCTCTAGTAGGACATCCGCACAATTCTTGAAGTTTTGTGAAATTTTCTAGGGGTTGATGGATAGTAAGAGGGTTGTCGCATCCCTTCTTGTTCTTAAGAGAATGACATTGGATTTGAAGAAACTAGTACCAACAAACAACTATAGGGTCAAGTGAAGCTAGTAGAAATTTTTGTAGATAGCTTGATTTTCTATTCCCTGGGTTTCAACCTCGACTGAGGGTAATTGTCTATTTGGTAAGGGTATTGCCTAGACAAAATATTCTATAGAGTATGATTATGAGCTAGAATTAGTTATATTTTGTATGAAATGACTACTAAAAGCTACAAAAATCATTAGAGAAAGTTGTGAACAATTATGTGTGATTTCACCATTCCTTGTGCTTACATAAATTGAAGGGCCTCTTCAAGAATGGAAACTCACTAGCCCAACTTAGATAAACCTAATAGCTAAGGATAGTCAATTGGATTTGAAATTCTAGAACAACAGTGTGGAGTGAGAGGTGATTTGAGAGATCAAATTAAATGACAAAAACCATTATGATTGAGTTAAAGCTCATCAAAAGTGAATTTTCATGAATATAAAAACTTAGATGGCTTGCAAGAAATAAAAGTTAGTTGAGATACTATGCCACAATGTATCCAAAGCTTTGTATTCTAGATCACAAACTAACAACAACATATAATCGTCAAGTATTAGTGACATAAGCAAGTGTAACAACACCTTGATCAACAAATAATATGGGTAGGATCATATATTTGGTTGATCTAGTCAAACCATTTGATGGAGCCAATAAAATAATTGATCCACTAGAAAGTATAAGAAGTGAGTAAGAGATTGGTGTAGCATTTAAGCTTGTCCCAAAATAAAAGAGCTAATGTCTATTAGTTTGGAGTTAAATTTACACATGCCCAACATGCCAGCAATGACAAGTTTACTAGACACCACCACTCATGTGTACTAGACATTGCCACTAATAAGTGTACTAGACACCTTCTAATCATAGCCACAAGATAATAGTATGAAACAAACAAATAAAAGAAGATTTTTTTAGAACCAATGTTAACTCAAAAATAACATTAATACATCTAACTCATAATATTAACAAAGTAGTGATTTTCATAACTTTGAAGCATTTCAAACTCATTAATAAATCAATTTCAACAAATATTATTTTAATATGAAATCAAATAATACTTAAAACCATTTAATTAATAAAAATAAATATCTTATATAAAATTTAATAAAAATTTATTTTTTATTTTTAAAGATGAAATAAAATATTAAAAAATGACTTACCAATTATAGGAGTCCCTATATCCCAAAAGACATGGACTAATGAAAGGATTTTAAAAAATGGAGAAGTGAGTGGCTTCAATGAGTTGTGGGGACTTGGGAGTTAAACTTTTATCATCTAAATGAATTGTGGAAAGTAAGATTTATTATATATAATATAATACAAGTACCTGGGAATCTACATTCATCATCAGCTCAACTGGAATTATAGCATTGAGAAAATAATAATTAGGGGTGGGAAAGCTTATTATGGGCTTGACAACAATTGTAAGGCGAGAGATATTTGGGTATGGAGTGAAAAAAAATCCATCTTTGAGACTCTCATCACTCCTGTTATTTTATAGGAATGTGAGGGTTAAGATTGCAGTATATATAGAGAATCATGGAGGAAGATTGAGCTTATCCAAAAGCAATTTATAACCTACAACATCAATATTAAAGGAAATACTCACACCCCTATCCTCTTGATTGAAGCTAGCTTTTCCCCCATTGAAAGCATGGCTTTAATTAGGTATATCATGTATAAGAAGAAGATATACAACATGTAAGCCACGAGGTTCCCCAAAATTGCTTCTAACTCTAGACAAAACCCCAACCTCCGACTTAAGTGAGGTTGGCATAAGGATGCCCAATCTTGGCTAGACTAGTGGGAGATAAAGGAGGAGATCATATTGGACAATAAGGATAATATTAAAAATATTATTGATTCCAAATGTAAGGATAAGTTGTGGGATGATAAGGAGTTAGAGGGAAAAAGGAAGTTAAGGTATTATAAGGAGGTGATCAACCCCAATCTTGACAACCAAAATTATCTTTCTAACTTGAACAATGATATGAAGAAAATGAACATTGTCAAGATAAGAACTAATCTTCATGAACTTCAAAGTGAGATGAGACATTAGTCCATTCCCAAAACACCTTGAGACGAAAGAGTGTTATAATTGCGACACTAGGAGGGTGAAGATGAAAAACACTTTCTCTTAGATTAGTCGACCCTTACTCACATCCGTTCTAATTGTCAAAATATTTGCCACATTACCAATTTTCTTCACTTGTTCAATCAACAAAACTATGACAATTTAAGAATGCTTCTCTCTCTTCTTTTTTATTATAGAAATAAAATATTAAAGAATCTCTTACTCTATTAAGGTCGGATAAACCATATTGGTTTTAGTAGACATTAATCATCTTCTTCATCGTCATCATCATCATCCAACTTGAAATTATTATTATATAAAGTGCAAAGAAACCTATAATATAATTACATTTACATATTGTATAATTGTAAAATTAACCATTATAAAAATAAATAAATGAATTTTATTGACGAAATTTTCTCTTATATAATTTGTATAGAAAGATTTTTGTTAAAATTTTAATATATTATCAATTTTCATTATTTGTGAAAATATTATATAGATTCATTTTATTATATTCTAATTTTTTAGATTTTAAATTTAAAAACTATTTTTTATAATAAAGAACGAATATGTTATAAAATCAATGGTTTTATATGTTATAAAGTAACTACTTCTTTTATATATAAAATTTGAAAATATGATTAA
Organism: Pinus albicaulis; assembly: GCA_034641835.2. NCBI lineage: Eukaryota > Viridiplantae > Streptophyta > Pinopsida > Pinales > Pinaceae > Pinus > Pinus albicaulis. The sequence continues at coordinate 145,294,504 of CM076573.1, forward strand.
ACTATAACTTAAATATAAAAATGAAAAATGCACATGGTAAGTTAATACAAATTGAGAAAGTAAATAAAAATTTATAAAAAAATATATAAATTAAAATTAAAATTAAAATTACATCAAATTAAAATATTATATAATAAATAAATAAATATTATATTATATTATATTTTTTCTCCAAAATTTATCAATCAGCAGCTATACTTATTTACCCATTTAAAAATAAAAATGAAATATATCAAATTTAAAAATATATATATATTTTAATTTTCAAATAATTTAATTTAAAAAATTGTTATATATATATATATATATATATATATATATATATATATATATATATATATATATATAATTGAATTAATAATATAACATTAAAGTATTTTAATCTAATATTTATAATAAAAATTGAATTAATAATGTAAATTTACTTTAATCTAATATTTATAATAAAAATTGAATTAATAATGTAAATTTAAAGTTTGATATTGGATTTTTCCAAACGTGTAGACATAATTTTCCTAATATAATTTTTACCCAAAAAAAAAAAAAATCATATTCATATTTAACTTGAAAATGAATTAAGAACATTTTTTTAATAAAAAATGCAATTATTTTTTGATTTGGAAGTAAGAGTTATTGTTTTAACTTAACTCTAATTATGTTCTGTCCATTTTCTATTTTGGGTTCCTCCTCATTGCTAGAATGTAACAACACTACCCAGTTTTATGGGTATTAGCAAAGTGAAAGATCTCAAGATCACTCTTGCTAGCATTTTGAGGAGCTTAATTTCTCTCTCTGTCTCCTTCAGTTTCGCTTCTCTAATTTGAAAGTACAAGTGGAGACTTGTTGAACGTTCTACCTATCCATCCATTGGATACAGATATGGATGGATACAGGATGAATGTGACACACCCCTAGTTCATTATGGGGAACCTTTGGGGAGTTCAATTGGCCAAAATCTAGTATAATACTCCTTCAGTACACTCTAAAAATTGATTCAACAGTTGAAGTAACTCTTAGAACAACATTACATATTAACAGTGTCCTCTAACACATGGATTTTTTTTGGATATGCTACTTTAAAATACTTATCTTCGAATTTTTTTATAAAACTACATTGAGAAATTTTTTTATAAAGATTGTAGTGTAAAAAAATTATTTGAATACTTGTCTCTTTAAAGTCATAATCTCATTTTGTCAATATAGATTTTACTAATACTAAATTTTGTATTAAAGTCGTAATCTTACTTTGTCCATATAGATTTTACTAAATTAAAGTCATAATCTTACTTTGTCAATATAGATTTTATTAATACAAAATTTTGTATTAAAAAGCATAATTTTACTTTTTCAATATAGATTTTACTAACACAAAATTTTGTATTATGTTTACAAATTTTACTAATATAAATCTAACTTTTATATTTTCTCTATATAATATTTGTTGATACACTATTCTAGATCTGTCTTAACTTCAGATCTTTACTTTAAAAAAGGTTACCACATCAAGACATTTGCACTTAGTAAATCCGAAATTAAGATGAATATAGGTTGGTTTAATTATTAATAATTGATAATTATAATTTTTATTTTTATTTTATTTTTATGTAATTTCATCTAGCCAAAATGTTTTAATTAATAATTATAATTAATAATTTTATTTGTATAGTTTATTTATTTTTTTAATTGTATTTGTATTGTTATGTAATTTGATGAGTCAAATGTTGATACATTTAAGTTTGATACGTCGGGACGAAATGAGGAGCTCTAGGGTTAGTGCCTGTGTTTCTCTTCCCTCTGCTACCACCGTCTTGCTCCAGTCATGTCTAGAGGCACAGAGCGGCCAAAGACCAGACTTGCCAACGAAGAAGACTCACCTTGAACGCAGACATTGTGGAGACAGAGTTTTATGCTTTCAGAAGGCTGGCTTTCAGCCCATTGCTTGTTCAGCACTTCAGGTCGTTGACCAGACAGCGGACCTCCTTCCCTCACAGGTTTGTGCAGCCTTTGAAGGCCGAAACCAGAAGAAGTGCACCCCCGTTGTAACGTTGAAGACTCTCTGACCGTTGTTCACCAGCGAGAAAAGCCCAGACCGCTCTAGCCTACCCCTGAACCTCATCGGGTCTTCAATCCTCCGCGCGGCTCCATCGTTCTCATGCCAGGAACGCCATTTCTCTTGGGGATACAATAACAGCCAAAAGGCTGCCCTATGTAGCAATGATCCAATAGGGCCCATCACTCTGGCCTCACGAACGCATTTTAGAAAACGGGGAACCCCTGATCCTCTTTCCCCTTCTTTCTAGATCCAAATCTCTCTCCTATCCGACAAAACCTTGCTACTTTGGGTTCATTCAACAAATATGGTGAAATACCTCTTGCATGCCCTTGAACTCGGGTTGGGGATTCCTTTGGCCTCTCAGCGACTTCTTCATAGAGGTAAACAACTAGAGGCCTCTTTGCTGCTCTCATTTTATAACATAGAAAGAGATTCCTCTATGGTTTTAACCCTTAGGTTGCGAGGAGGGGCAAGCGGACAACCATCTTCTGCTCAAGCTTTCTCTTACAAGGAGTTGTCCATGCTTAGCCCCCCAAGAAAGCTGCTCAACCCTCTGAGGCTCCCAAACCTTTTTTGGTTGATAAACTGGAGGAAGCCACCTCTATAAAAATTTCCCACCCTACTCTTGAAGATCAACTTCAAAAGTATTCATAATCATCAATTATTTTCCACTTTAATGGTCTGTAGCCTCACACAACAGATCTCTACCAATGGATTCACTCAACATGGACTAACAACTGCAAGGTTTTCTTTTTCTCATAGCGTTTCTTCACAATTGTGTTTGCTTTTGATGAAGATTATCAAAAAGCGGTAACTGGGGGACCATGGTTTTGGGGAAGGCAGGGCTATTCCTCACCCCTTGGTTTCCAGACTTCAATCTCTCTATGGCAGTTATTACTAAGCTCCCTGTTTGGGCCAGGCTTCCAAACTTACTAGCGTACTTATGGCATTACTCTATTTTTCAGGAAATTGGAAATACCCTAGGTCGCTTTCTAGAAACGGATCCCTCTAGGGGGGAGAAAGGAATATACACCTATGGCAGAATTTGCGTTGAAATAGACATCAGTAAAGGTCTGCCCGATCTAATCAATCTCAAAGTTGGCAATCTCATGTGGACTCAATCCCTAGACTATGAGAACACCGCCTTTCGATGCCGCCACTGCCATCAAACAGGGCACCTTCAGAACACATGCACCACATTCGTCCCCCAAAAGAAGAAAGGCATTCGCAAATCAAAATCTAAAAGTTGAAAACCATGTGATCCGCCACCCATGGATGACATTGAGTCCTTCAACTCAAATGAGGAGGAGTCAGAAGAAGAAGTGGAGGATACAAAACAGACAAAGGATTCGCCCTTGGCTAGCCCTGAGGGTCCCATTGTTTCTTCGAATACACATAAATGCACTCATGAATCCTCCTCATCTGATTCGGATAAGGAGACTCTTCCTACATTCAACAACAGTCTTCAAGTGGTTCTTGCCCATCCGCCCCAAGATGGATGGGTCAAAGTTAACAAAAAGAAAGGGAAAAAATGTTGTATTAAGGACTCAACCCATTCCGGGTAGACTCCAATGACTATCTCCTTTTGTTTCCTTGTTTCTCCTCTAGATCCCTTTTGCTTATTTCTAGGTTACTTTCGGGACCGAGGTTGATAGTTCATCATTTTTGGATTCCCTGCTTCGCTTGATTGTAACTTCACTCTGCACCATATGATTTCTTGATAGAATTAGTCAAATTTACCAAAAAAAATAAAAATAAAAAATTTGATGAGTCAAATGTTTACATAACATAACCTTACAACATCTCTTCCAACACAACCTTACAACATCTCTTCCATACTAAGCTAAAGAGCCTCGACACAAAAATCTCCCCACATATATAAAAATCATTTAAATAAAAAAATTTAAAAAAAAAACTCCATAAAACTAATAATTATTATTATATATTAAATAAAAATAATATATATATATATATATATATATATATTTAAAATCTATGCTACATTTACATTTTCTATTAGTAAAATTAAATAATAAATAGTAATTAAATAATAATTGAAATATATCAAAACATTTAATTATTTATATTTTTTATTCAACCGTCAACTAAATAAATATCATCCTAAAATGTAAAAATAAGAAACAAATTACACTTACATTGATCTGAACTCGGGAACACGAGAATAAAGTAACTTCATTCCCTAGTACTCTCGAAAATGAGCAATATGAGTGATGCCTAGTAAAATCATATTAAAAAAAAGATCAAGTCAATAATTGTATCTAGAAGGCGGGTTGCCAATGATAATGAACACCCACTTAAACAACCATTGCATTTAACAATTATTATATTTTAATATTTACTTAAGATGATAAAGTTATTTAAAACGGAAATCGGTAGTATTAAAGTTTTATTTTTAATGAATTGGGAAAGGTAAGGTAGGAAAAAGGCTAAATTTATATTTTAATATAAATTGGTATTATTTAAGTTTTATTTTAATGAATTGAAAAAGTAGGAAAATGAGATATTAGTTTTGAGGATATGATCTAATAGTTAGGTGGGGAGGTTTAGTCCTCACAAGTCTTGTGGTCCAATCTCGGGGAGGATTATGTACACTTGAGCGCTGCTCCAGGTGCTATTTCTTCAAGTTAAAAAAAGAAAAAAAATCAGAGATTAAGATTTTAAAGATATATAAAATTATTTTAAAGATGTAGTTAATGTTTGATACTTTATATTTATTTATATAAAACTAACACTTCTTATAAAGTGGAAGGGAAAGGTTAAGAAATTAAGTATTTATTTTAAGATTTCAAAAAATTATATATATATATGAAAAAGTTATAAAGTTGAAATATCTTATTACTAAAAGATATATGTATAAAACATTAAAGAATTTGGGTTTTGCAATTTGTTTATCGATCATTTGTGGTGGATTGATGTGATCAAGGGCTTACTACAATAGACTCCTTTGTTTTTTCCTCTTGTCTTTTTCCATCAAGAGTAAGTTGGTTTCTGAATGGAGATCGAACAAGTTGATTTCGTCGAATACCTATTTGAGGGCTTGCAAATATGGGCCTAGCTAAAGGATGTCAAAGTTCTCCTCTCCCCATTTTAGCGAATAAGGACTATATCTGACTTGTCACAACCTCCAATTTCTATTCCCTATTCGCGCTCCACATCTTTGTTCCATGTGTTAATCTTGTCCTCTAGCCCTCCGGTCGACACGTCGATGCCCTCGACTCCTCCTTTATTCGAGCCCCCCCCCACCTTCAGTTTGATGCCCTAACTTGTACGCCCAATTCCCCCTTCATTGATGGGTTTTCCTCCATTCAGTTGCTCATAGTCACTCCCTCTTATGTTTCCTTTCCATCAGACCTTGTTGCTCTCCCTTATTTCGTACCGATCACTTCCTTCATCCTTCCCCCTCCACTTACTGATTTCATGTGTGATTGGCTGACATGGGAAATGCACTGTAGGGGCATGTCTCTTTCCAGCCAAGGGTCATCTCTCCAGCCGGAAGGGGAGGAGGTAAACAAGCATTAAAAATGTGTGAAGCGCAAAGAAAAAGAACCTAATTTAGTTTTTGGAGATGGTGTTAAGCTCAACGATATCTCCAAAATGGAGGAGACACAGTGGTTGGAAGATTTGCTAGCAAGGAAAAGGTGATGGTCATCATGAGAAATTGGATGATGAATTTCCCCAACACTGGGTTACTTGTTGTGTTCCTTAATACTAGCCAAGGGATGCATGGGTTGGATTTTGGATTCAAATGTGGATGATGAAAAATCTCCTAGCATCGATGCCATTAGGGCTCTTAGACTCTATATTTGAAGAGATGGAATGTCGAATTAGATGCCCGCTCAAAGAGGATTTCGATGGTCCCTATTTGGGTTCATCTTTCTACCCTCCCACTGTAATTATGGTCCAATGAATTCTTTCAAGAGATTGGAAATATCCTAGGGTTCTATTATGAGGTTGACACCTCCTTCAAGAAAACTGCGTACATGGAAATGGTAAGAATTCTGGTAGAGGTTAATTTGGTTGCGGGGCTTTCAAATTCAATCTCCATACAGATTGGTGAAAAAATTAACAAGCAAGTTCTGGATTACAAAGGAATTCCTTTCTTCTCTCCTATATGTCATTCATATGGTCATTTAGGGGGAGAATGTTTGCTTGGGAAGTTAAAAAAAAAAAGAGTAAAAAATCCCCTGCGAATACAAACTTAGCGAGTGCCCCACCATAAAATTCAGCATGTATCAAACTTGGTCAAGGAAATCAGGACCCAACTCCTTCTCTAGAGTCCATGGATAGAGAAATGAATATTCAAGACAAGAAACAAATTGTTAAGGATCCCCCTAAGGCACCAGTCTAGAGGGTAAATGACATTGTAATGATGGACACTGCAGCCTCCACTTCAGGTATGTTATTGTATTCCCTTCTCCCATTCCTACATCAAATTATTATATTCATGTTGTTTTTGTGGTTCACCTCCTCCCCCTCTTTATTTTCACTTTGTCTCTTTTCCTTTTTATAGTCTTCAAAGCCTCTCTTTTACTCCCTCCTCCCCATATATTTTCCCCTAAAATCCTCCTTCTCCTTTGCAAATACTTCCCTCTCAATCCTACCTCCTCCCCTCCTCTCGTTTCGGTGGCCTCCCACCCTTACTATTTGTGATCCCTCTCCTCCTGCCCTTTAAAATATGATCCATCCCCAATGGAGTTTTCCCCCAAAATTGGTGGAAGTTTTGGGATTTTTGATGGAAAAGCCCCATTGTGCTTAGGTAGGGATCATACATCCCTCATTTCTTTGGCTATGAAGTATAATCTATGGAGATTAAACTGGGGAAACATAAATCGATTATCAATTCACTTAGAGAATCGACCCCTTCGAAGGGTTTGACATGAGGATTATCTCTTATAACATTAGGCGTTTGTCCAACCCCTAAAAAACCTTTAGCCTCCATTGAATAATAAACATTATGTCACCTCAGGCCATTTTCTTACATGAAACCATGATGGAAGGAGCCAAGGAAGAATCCATCCTTTCTGCTCTCCTCCCCTCCTAGTCCTTTCATCACACGGACACCTCAGGAAAATCAGGAGGCCTCATTACGGGGTGTCATGTTGCAACTCTGCAGTGTACTCGGGCTTGGGCCTTCTTGTCCTTTCTTATTACATCTTTCACTTTCAGGACTCAAACCTCACTTTTGATGGCATAAATGCATATGGTCCTTACATGGATAGGAAGCCTTTCTGGAAAAAAAAAATAAAAAAAAATCAAACTGCATTGTTTTAATTTTGACCGCATCTATATGGGTGGAGACCTGAATTGCGTGGTTGGACACTCAGAAATATGGGGGCCCTCTGCTTGACTGGACCCTTTGGAAGATTTCTTTGTGGATTGCATTGACTCTATTGGCTTGGTTAATACTCTCCCTGCAGATATCCTTCCAACTTGGGCCAACAATAAAGTAGGGGATGCATATGTATCTAAAAGGCTAGATCATTTCATTATTTCAACAAAAAAAAATGGATATCAATCTCCAGATTTGAAAATGGACTACTACTAGCGGTGACTCTAATCACAAGACTATTATCTTTGACTTGGAAAAGGGACCTCCAAGCCAATGGCCCCTTTATAATTGAACCTTGGTTGGTTGGAACATCCTTCTCTCATGGAAAGGATCAAATAGGAGTGGATTCCATTCAACCTAGACCGTGAATCTTCTCCCCCTCTACAGTTCTATGAAAATCTAAAAAATGATAAAAAGATCATCTCTCTTTGGGAAAAGGAGAAAAAATCACAAGACGAAAAACTCGCCTTGGAATTTCAAAGTAATATCTAGGACCTCCTGGCCAACTAAGGTCACTCCTCTTTCTCAGAGGAACATAAGTTAAATCTTAAAACCCTGGAGGAGAAAAGGAGGCACATCCTAATTTGCAAAGAAAAGGAATAGGGATTTAAAAGCATAGCATTTTGGCTCCAAGGGAGTGATGAGAACACAATTTTTTTTAATAGAATAGCCAACCATAGGAAAGCAATTAACACTATATGGGAAATCAATTGTGCAGATGGTTCCAAGGCCACGAATTTCAAGAATATTGTAAAGGAAGGTTGCCTAGACTTCAAATCCATTTTCAAAAAGGAATATTGAGCAAATATTAGAAAATTTCTTCAAATGGTCAGCTTCTTTCTAGTATTTATTAATGAAGATGAGAATGAGGACCTAATGAGAGAAGTAACCAAGGCCAAACTTGAAATGATGATGCAATTTTTTCAAAAACACAAAATCCTAGGGCCTGATTATCTCCCAATAAAATTATATTAGGCATACTTTGATTTTATTGGGAACGACTTGTTAAGGGTGGTTGAATGTTCTTAGATCCATGGAAGAATTTCGGTAACTTTCAATGCCACCTTTCTGGCCCTCATTCCAAAATCTGACAAGCCTTTCACTTTGGATCAATTCCACCCCATATCCCTTTGCAATAGTATCTACAAAATTATTTCATAAATTATTGCTCTCATATTAAAGCCCATTCCCTATAAACACTTCTCATTGGAGAAATTTTGGTTTCTGAAATACATGCAGATTCATGAAGCCACATGTCTTGCACAAGAAATCCTCCACTCCCTTCATCCACAAAAACAAAAGGTCGATATTTTGAGAGTGGACCTCTCCAAGGAATTGATAAGGTGGATTGGATCTACATAATACTAATCCTTATTCATTTAGGATTCAACCCTCCCTTTGTGGATTGGGTATTCAATTGCATCAAGTCCTCTTCCATGGAAATTCTTGTCAATGGCTTGACCTCTAATTTTTTCAAGCCATAGAGAGCACTAAGGTAGGGGTGTCTTATGTTTATCCTCCTCTTCCTCCTGAATGCAGAAGCCCTAAGTAGGGCCCTATTGGATGAAAGAAGAATACACATAATAAAAGGAATTGACATTTCTCAAAACAAATCACTCACACATTTCCTCTTTGTATATTATATTATTATCTTCTTGAATTTGGATTATGGTACTTTACACCCTTTGAAACATATCCTAGACACTTTCTTTATGCCCACGGTTATGATGATAAATCAGGACAAATCAGATCTATTCGGGAATGCTCTGGAACAAAATTATTCTAATTTAATTCATGGATCCCTCTCAAAAATTTCTACTCCACTAGGGGATCCCTTGAAATAACTATGCTTATATTTCAAACCAAACAATTACAAGAAGGAAGATTAGGCTTGGTGTATTGCTAAAGTATATCTCAAAATAAGGAATTGGTGCAATTGATGGATTTCCAAGGCAGGAAGACTTGTTCTGTGCAAAGTAGTTCTAGAAGCCATTTTGGTCTACTAGGCTTCCTTAGCCTGGATTCCAAAAGGAATGCTCAAAAAATTAAAAAAATCATCTTGTGGTTCCTATGGGATGGAAGGAAATATTGCAGGGCCTTTGATTTAACATCATGTACATCCATATCTCTCCTAAAAGCTCTCGGTGATTGGGGTTTGAAAGACCTGTCTTGGTTCTCGAAAGCATTGCCTGCTAAAGGTGCTTAGAAATTAATGGACAAGGACTTTGAGCTTAGGTCATGATAAAAAATTACATTTATCCCTCTTCCATGTTGTACTAGCTCAGAAAGCCTAGGAAAACAACACACAACATATCTATTGTGTGGAAGGCCATTGTAAACTCTGTGGATGTCATCATAAATGACCTCGGGTGGAAAGTTGGGATGGTACAAAAGTCCTCATTGGTAGAGACCCCTAGATTGGAAGCAGAGACTCACACATCCTATCAAGAATGCTCATTCAATGATTAAAAGAAAAATACTATTCTATTTGCACCAAATCTCTAATTAGTCAAGATACTTTGGACCTTAGTCATGGTTGGGGACTCAAACCCTACTGTTGGAAGGAGATTTTGTCGAAGAATGGAAATGTTATACAACAACATTGGTACAAAGTTTTGTTTCTATATCTCCTTCTTAAGACCAATTGGTATGGGCCTTGGCTCCATCTAGCACATAGAAGCCAAAATATGGTTACCTTTCGTTAGCTTAGTATCCTGTTGTAAACCCTCCTCCCTGATGGGCAAAGAAAATATGGAAATTTTACTAGCCACCAAAAAAAAAATATCTTCATATGGCTCCTTCTAAAAAACAAATTTCCCACCTAGGTTTTTCTCCAAAAGAGCTCTTTCCAAGGAACTAGTCATTTTCCTCTTTGCTTATCTGGTACTGAATCTATCTCTCACATCTATATTCCATGCCCTTTCTCCAAATGTGTTTGGTCCAAAATACACAAGATTTTTGGGGATGGTCCCTAATGGGATGACGACTTAGTGGAGGATTTCCTAAAAGCATGGTTAGAGCACAAACCCAAGGATACTGGCTCTCCCCCTAGTAGTTTTTTGGGGCACACAGATGGAAAGGAACATGGTCATCTTTGAATACTAAGGCCAATCATCAGTCAAAGTGGCTTTAAACAATATTGATATTCAAGATTCATTTCCTATGAAACAAATGATACAACAAAATGATGAGTATCCATATCAGATCATGCTAAAGGACAAACCTTAGGCATTATTTCACGGGGTCACCCAACAAAATCCTTCTATTAGGGGAGTTGGTGATCAGCTAGATTTATCTGATTCACATTATTTTTCTTCCTCTTGCAGTATTGGATTGAATTCAAATAATTATGCTGATTTTTTTGATTTGAAATTCCTTTTACAACTTGTTGAATTTTTGCATGTCTCAGACATTAATATTTATGGGGATTCTATCAATGTGATAAATTGGTTGAACAAAAGATAAAAATTGAGGAATCAGACTCTTCTTCCCATTTATCACAACATTGTAAATAAGTTGAGGACCTTTACTTGGTATTCCCTTACTCATGTTTATAGGAAGAAAAACCAAGAAGCAGGTGGACTTTTGAAAAGAGGATTGGCACTGGCTCAAGGCCAGTGGGAAATCCAAGAAGCTAAAGAAGGTGTGCTCATCTTTCTCTAGTTATGCCCCTGAGCATAACAAATATATTACACACCAACACAATGGAAATATAGCATATAATATATACTTGACATTGGATTTACAAACCTTTTTTGTAGTTCCTGCATGTTGTTTTTTTCTACAGATCACTTCACAATACATATGAGTACCTATTCTTGGATAGGTTCGATGTTGCAAGATGATGTTCACACAAGAGGTGATTTTGGCTTATACAGTAAAACAATTTTGCTCATAACTTATTTATAGTAGCTTTGAAGGCATAAGGCGCAGTTTTAACCTTGTACAAAAATTACCTAGAAATGAATTCTTAAAAATAAAAAAAAAATATACAATGGCGAAAGCATATATATATATATATATATATATATATATATATATATATATATATATTCTCCTATAACTCAAAACCAAGAAAACCATATTGTTTTTTCATTATATTCCTTTCAATGTTACAATACATTGTATACATGTTGAAGCATTCATAAACCCAATCCATTAACCCTGGATTAGAACATAATTGTAGTTCCTTTGATCGGATCTACAAAATACCATGGGAAAAACCATCATGCCCAAAACCATGTGAAAAATCATGGATAGCTCTACCCAACTATTATTGGGTCCACATAGAAAGATACTTCAGGGGTGTTTCCCCGCACCTCGTGCAGGGGGGATACCGTCGCCCTGCGACCCCCCCCCCCCCCTCCCCCCCCTGCTGCATCCAATGCAATGTAACAACGCATCGGGCTAGTTGTGGAAAGAATATAACACATACCCAACATATGGAACCCTCGTACTATTTGATGAATTTGCAGAAACTCTGAAGGGTTTGATCTCCATGGGTTCATTCTTAGTACATTTAAAACAAGGAAAGTAAGAGTGGAGAAACATTTCAAATACATGATGTGCTTTGGGAATTTTGTACACAAACTCATTTTTGAACCTTTACAAGATTGTAACCATGCAAGTGAAAATATATGGGCTACAAACCACTATAATTCTTTAAAGCATCTAAGTAATGTATTCTTTTTTTATATACTAATAAATCAAACACAAAGATTTTTTCCTTAGAAAAAAATAAAAATAAAGCATTGAAATAATGATAGCCCTGGGTCCCTGATCGGGGTGCAAAGCGTTACAATATCCCTCGGGATCAGTTCCATGATTAATAGGATGTACAAAGAGGCCAAAGGGTGGCCACCTCCCATATCGATCATGTGCGAGAGCTGGAAAAGGATGATAGTTGGGGGTATGGTGTTTAATGCGGTAGGGGGTGATGAAGCCTTTAAGCACCAAGTGGTGGAAGTCACTCACCAATTTAATGTATATGTACTAGTTGGAGGTGGTGATAGAACAACAAGTTTCAAGCGTTCGGCTCTCACAAGCTCGTCAGCTCATTTGGGTAGGCTCCATCGGGTCTCGGACGGGCTCACCATTCTCTGGTTCATGGCACTTGTTTACGGGTATGTTTCTTTCTTTATTCCTCTGCCTCAATGATTGTGGACTGTTCAAATGGATGACATCAATGTTGTTGTCATATTGTTGGTAGTGGGAATGATGGATGGTTCAGTAATGCATGTATGGCTTCGTGGAAAGTCTATGTTATTTTTATTTGGTTTGTGTATGATGGAAATCTTGTTTTCGACAGTTGGAAAGTTGGTTGGTTGAGTAAACGAAATTTGAAAAATTGGAAAGTCCTTATTGTTTATGTTTGTTATGTATGTGTTGTATCTATGCATATTTATTTTTTCTTTTGCATCCTTTTGTCTAGGGTGGGTATGTGTGCTTGTTGTTGGGTTCCATCCAACATAGATACCGACTAGTGTGATGATGGTGAGGGAAATGTAGGGGTTTGGTTCATTTTGAGCTTCTCGTCGAAATCTCCCTTCTCGTATTTGGTTTATAATGGTTATGTGGTGGCATGCAAAGGAATAAATCTCGGGGAGTTGGTTCCTTCTACTTGGCTTATGCATAGTTTGAATTTGTGGTGCCCCATTCCATATTATGGATATTTTGAGCCAGTGGTGTTATGTCGTGACATTCATTGGTGTCGGAGGTTCCAATGGTTTCCCTTCAGTTTTCGTGCCCGACTTTTGCCTAACAACAATTGTTTCCTGCATGTATTTACTATAATTGTCTCATGTCTGTTTAATCCAAGTGTTTTATGTGGTTGCGGGTCTACCATTTGTAACAGGACCTCGTCATCACCTTGTTGTTGGTTTGTTCATTGTCTGGTTAAACATGTAACAAGAAAGATGGTTCGCCCTACCCCTGGTGTCCGCTCGTCAAGAAACAGAGGCCGGGGCCAGAGCAGGAATGCTGAAATAAGAGGTGGCAGAGGATCCTCCTCCGTTGGGCCACTAAGAATAAAGGGTAGAAGGACGAACGCGCAGGTTATTCATGAAGCAGAGTAGGCTTATAAGGTTGGCACTCTAGCTCAGGTGAGACAGTTAATTGCATCTTGGGAGATGAATCTTAATCAATGAGTGAAGACTGAATTGCAGATGGAGGATTGGTGGATCTTAGCTTCGAATCCAGGGCATACCCATGGTTGTACCACCCAGTACAAATAGAAAATTCATCTTTATTGGCTCATGAATAATCTAATGGCTAAAGCCATTATGACTGTGTCAGTTAACTCAGCAAATTCAAACCCCGGTCTTTAGGACATTCAGAAGGAATTGTAGTTGATTCAATTCCAGATCTAGCAATAGAATATCTACCTGGGTCGTATTGAAAACAACTCTTGTGCCTCTTTCAGTGAAATTTACCCAGTTCCTATGCTAAGGACCCTGCTCCGATAGAGTCCTATGAAGATGAATAATGTTTAAGATGTTTGAATTTTTCTAGATCTTTACATTTGTTGTATATGTCGGATAATAGACACTGTATTTAGATGTAGATAGTCCTTGGTACTTATAAATTCAAGCCTATAATGTCCAGTTTGATAGACTTAAACTTATGAGATTTTGGATGGATTATAATGAGTTTCGGTGGCCAACAGACCTGGTTTCCCAGTGGGCAGGTTGAGGCCACCAAATGTAATTTTATGATTATAGCCTGCCTTTGAATATGAATGAAATAAGAGGCCCTATGAAGCTCACAAAAAAAAAATGGTAGCCCTCGGGGGGCACCCACGAGGTGTAAAATAGGCAATGACCCAGGGTGTACTATTAAGGCACTCTATGATGTGAAGGTCATCGGTTCGAAACTCCATGGGCAAAAATCCAACCTTTTTTAGGGTTAATGTGGCTCAAGTCGGGTGCAATCCCCTAGTGATTTTGACTTCTTAAATGCCCCTGGGTTGTGGTTTCTCAAGCCAAATGTTAAGCATGCAGTCATCTTAGGACTTACACAACTTAGCAAACAAACAAAAAAAACAATAGCCCTTGAGGGGCATGTCAATTGGCGACGGTCGTGAAAATGAAGTGTTATGTGCGAGGAGGTTCAAGGTTCAAATCCCCTTGATTAACGAGTGCTTACAAAAGGGGCATATTTAGGCACCTAGGGGTTATAGTGGTTGCGGTTGGAATCGAACCTATGTCATGCGAGTACAAGACCAACCCAGTTGTCGATTCCTCTAAAATAATAATAAATAAATTGAACATTAAATTTAGACATACAAATTAATTATGGTTATATTTAATAGTTCCTTAATAGATTTATATCAGCCTAGATCCATCTTAACTCCATAATTATCAAGCGCCGAGAAGGATCAAATCTCTTTTGTGCTAAAAAAAAAAGACTTGAACCGTTAGAGATTTGATCTTGTCGGTGCTTGATAGATTCGAAGTTAAGATGGATCTAGGTTAGTTTAATTTCCTCCTTTAAATAGGTTATATTCCACATGAATACCATTGGTCAATACAATGGGTTCTCATAAACTTGGAGCTCAAAAATCACTGGTAACTTGACTGAGTCAAGTTTACCTTAATTACCCATCAAAAATTAATAAAAAATAACAACAACAATAATAATAACAACGTATACTTTTTATATTTATTATTTTAGTTTGAAGTTATTTTTTTTTTTGTTTACATAACATAATGGGACATGACATTATAACATTTCTTCCATATTTGGCTAGAGAACGCCTCTCGATGCAATTATTAATTAAATAACTATAATTTCATTTTATTTTTAAGAAAAATAATTCATAATTAAATAAATATATTATAAATTTACATTCTTTTTTTGTGAGTTAACATTTGTAATACCTTTGAAATTCAAGATACATCACTAATAGATCAATTGTTTAAAATACATTGACCTCAATCTACCATAAGAGAAGCCCGATCTGTTAGCTACTAAAAAGAAAGTTGTAGTTTCAACAAAATGAGACTGCAACCGACCAAAATGGTGCCATATCAAAACATGATTACAAGATAAAACAAAGTAACTAAAAAACATCATACTTAGGAATCTGAATATGTTAGCGGAGTAGGTTCCCTTGAAATTGTACTGGGTGGCATAGAGGGCTTGATCTCACAATGGAGGTGATTCTCTAAGTGGACCAACCTAACATCCAATCTCTCCAAACAAGACCATTGATAACGTTGCACCCTTCGAATCTTGTTCAGAGAGGAAATGATGTCATTCCTCTCTCCATGCTTTTCCTTTAAAACTTGGCCTAACAGAGTCTTTAACTACGAGTGTAAAGTGATGGAATACAAATATTGGTTCATTCTTTCGCTCGTATGACCATGATCAAGAAGCCAATTGGAGACCTCCTCCATATTTTTTGAATTCGAATAGGCCTAGCGTTCATTAATGGAAAAGGTCTCCAACTGATGGATCTCCTCCCGAATGTTAGGAGAAGTAGCAGAGTGGTATATTGCAATTGCTTCCTAGGCCTAAGTCTGAGCATGCAAGAACCCTTGTTGGCCACATTGGCTCACCCCTCTACAACTTCTCACCCTATTACAAGGCATTGATTTCCAAGAATTATGATACCAAATACAAAATAAAGATACTTTCCAACTCCCCCAAATAGAATAACGAACAACCAAATCCACCTTTTCTACATGCCAACTACAAAAAAGACAACAAAAACCCCTGAGACACCCCAAGGAAACAACAAACCATGAAACACACGACACAAAAACTTAGCCTTATTGAGTTGCATATAACCAGATAATCACAAGGTATAGGTCACAAGATAGATCCACACTAAGGATAAGGGCACCAACAAAATTATGCCCCTTAGAATTAAGCCTTAGAACTTCTGACGGGAGAGGGATAGGACCAATGATGGAAAATGATCCAATATCCACCAAAGACCCAAATACTTTGAAACCCACAAGATAGGGAGACATAGAGATAAATACAAGAGGACATACAACAAGGGAACATCCACAAACAAGTAAAGGAATATAATTTTTAACTACCAAGAGGGAAAAAATCACCAAGAAAATGCTACCCAGGAATGTCAAGGTTGATAGAATCCTAAATATTGGTTGTTCAATGAAGTTGCGAACCAACATATATTTTCAATCTAGTAGTACTCATAGTACCCTATCTCCCCGAGCTATAGTAGGCTCAATATCTAAAGCTGCAACATCTCCCACACCCCCGAACGCCCAAATTGTGTTCACAGACATCACATGTAGAATAATTTGGATGCCAATGTGGGTCACTGTCACAACTACACCATAGTCATGTGACCCCCCACTAAGAAAATCTTAACTTCACTCCATAATTTAGTCATGTTGACTATGTTTCTAACACCACAAAATTAATCAATTTGAAATAAAATCCCATTAGGGATTGGGGTGGAATCCAAACTGGGAATATATGCCAAAAAACTTGTAGTAAAACGACAAGCCAAGGGTCCTATAGAGAGTGATCCCTTATTCCAAATGAAATTAAGCCTCACATGCTTCGTGCATGGGAGGGGTTGGCCACGTCATCCCCCCTCTTAATGGCAGTGGGAGGCAGCAGGGTGGTGGGCACCCCTCCCAACCTCTGCTGACAATTGTCCTTGCACCCCAATCAGGGGTTATAAATTGATATTATTATTTAAGTTTGACGTATATAATTATATTATTTTTAATAAAAATAATCAATATTTTTTTAGGTAAATATTGTATTGCCTTTTTTTCGGAGGAAATATCAGGGTAGATCCACTCGAAGGGATCACATCCTTCTAACTTATTAGCAAAACTAATCCCAAGGGAATGAAGGAGAATGGACTTCGTGACCTCCCATCAGTGAGGTGCTTTAGCAATGAGAACTCAACCAATTGAGCTAACCCTCAGGGCTCATTTGTATTGCCTTCTAAATAGGAATGTACATGAAAATATTGAAAATTTTATTATATTGTCACCAGGGATACTAGATCATTACCAAAATTTTACCCTCCATAGAGAGGCATAATATATAAAAGTATTCAGGAGCTCAAAAGTGGCCATACGAAAACTGAAATTCAAGCATTTTCAACCTTGGAAATAAATAGAGAAAAAAAAAAAAAAGTAACTAGGGACATAGCAAGAGACTAGTTAGAGGGGTCTTAATTAGTAGTTGTGACTTCAATGGGATCCTTGTCGTCGCTTTGGGGTGCCTCTAGCAAGGGGAGGGATGCTAAGGTGTTTCTTTATGTGCTCCAACCACTGATTCAGGTCCTTCATGTGGCGATGTAAGTGCTCCATGGAGTGGAGGATATTTGTCGATGCTCATACATGTCCAAAAGAACCTTTACTAAAAGGAATTTCATATGCCAATACGAATCCACTGTGTGCATGTACCAGTTGAAGCACCCATGTGTATTCCCGATATCCAACATCCAATTTTCGAGCTCGATTAGAAACTCAATGTCCAAAAGGTGATGCCTTTGGGAAGTCTCCTCTCTCTCGACATGGGTGAGCTTGTCCTAGATGGGCCCTCGGGAAATATATCTAAATCAGACAATTATTTCCTCCAATCGATAATGTGTACATGTGCTACTACGATTGGAGCAGTTCCTGGTAACATGTCACTCCAGTGTGGACACAAGTGCGCTATAAGGGCATGACGAGATCACAAAAGATAGAACATGACCAAAGATTTGAAAGAAGGTGTAATGTACAGGTTTATAATTTTCCAGAAATTCTTGGGAAATTTCTTTAAAAATTCTTCCATAAATTTCTCTAGGTAATTTCAAAATAGGAACCATGAAATTGCGAAAAAATTAAAATAACATTTGCAAATAAACCCATAAATGACACAATTGAAAATAACACAAGAAATGGAGAATGGTGAAACTTTATTTATTTACTAGAGAAATTACATACAAAGCTCTCGATAGAAATAGTTGTAGTGATGGCCAAAGAAGATTTGCTGCAATAATAAATCAGGCCTCCAAAATAGAAATTGGAAAACAATAAGTTGCACCTATAAATTCTGGATGAATTCACCAAGGGGAGAGATGGGTTCTCACCCAAGGGTTTTCGTCCTGGGGCTACTAAGGTAGAGAACTGAATTCTCCAATCCACAAAAAAGACAAATACTCTCTCTAAATCACTTGAGGTTTTCCGTCCTAGGGCTACTAAGGTAGAGAACTAAATTCTCCAATCCACACCAAAGAAAAATACTCAAAACCAAGATGTCCCAAATGATCTTTTCCTCCTCCTTTGAAATACTCCATAGATAGATCTCCAAACTTCTAAAAGTATTTTATTTTATTATTTTATTATTATTCTAGAAGCTCCTCCTTGACTTAAAAAAAATAAAAAATTATTTAAGTCACTTTTGGCCCTTTCCCGTTAATTAATATTTTCCCTTTTTAATTACATGACTAATTAAAGTCACTTTTAAGCTGGGAAAATGGTAAATCACCCACCATACTCTCTCTGACCAGTGGAAATAACTTCTCAACATCCCATCCTATATATCTTTTCGTTCTGATTCCAACGAGCTATTACACTAAGTTGTTTCGCCAAATATTCCCCTAATAATGCTACCTTGAGCATAATTAATTAAGTTATGCCCAATAATAACCCTATTTTACGAGAATTATCAGAAATCCATGAAACCAAAAAAAAGATATGTGGAAATACTCATGATGATGAATATGCCAAGCGAATTTTGTTGGATCCCATAAAAACTCCTCAAAACCCCCCTGTGATCCTTGGTGACATAATCCTGCTCACATGACCTAGTCATCCTGTGCCTTGGAAATCCACCCTGGTTGTACTATAGAGGAAAATAAAAATGAGAACATAGAAGAAGGACACTAGGGGGTCAACAAAGAGGTTGTACCCAAGGAAGCCATCAAGGCACTAACATTGGGAAACAATATGGGCCAACAAAACAAAAAAAGACATAATGCAAGGAGAAGCAAAAAAAGAACCAAAGAGGAAGAGGTGAGATCAAGTGTAGAGAGGAGAACACCGAACGGGTGCAAACCAATTCCACAATGAAAAAATTCTTTGTCTAGTGGTAGGAGGTACCATTACCATACATATAGCGAGAACTAAGTGCGAATGTTGCGAAGTGCTTGACGAGCTAGCAAGGAAAAAGTGGCAACTTAGCAGAACAAAGCTCTTGAGCAGTCTGCTAGTAATTTAGTTCAGAACTATAGTCTAAATTGGCAATGTGAGTACCTTCATCATTGAGTTTTTGGAGGTGAATTAGAAACTATAGGTCCATGCCAAGCCAATTCTTAAGAAAATGGACCAACTGAAGAGCCCAATAATTATTGCAATTGTTGAAGCTTGTTATGGAGTATAAATATTTGATGACCAATGTCATCACAACTGTGGAATGTTTGAAACAAAATTGGAATTTCCATGCCTGACATTTGCTCATAATGATGCTTTGCACGTGAGAAGATCCGGTGTACAGATTGAAGAGTTAGATGACAGTGATATGTGGAGTGCAAAGGTGTTTAATTACCATGGTAAATGTTTGCAAGTGGCATCACCTCAAATTCATTCAAGTTTTTAACAACCAATATGGAGGCGTGCTACCACATCCCCCAATCTCTTTGTCAATTGGGACAGTGGCAACCCACCCCCACTTTTGCTCAAAAAACACCCAATATGGAAATCAATAATATATATATATATATATATATATATATATATATATATATATATATATATATATATATATATATATATATATATATATATATATATATATATATATATTCGTATTGTCATTTAAGTTTGATATATATATTTATAGGTTAAAACTTTTGGAATGAATAAATTCAACTTAATACTATAGTGTTGTAATTGTTTATTACTAAAGTTTTTATAAATTTAAAATGATTGATAATAGGTAAGATATAAGTCCCGATCATAATTTTTTTGAACTTTTTTCTCAAATAATTTTTTTAATCTTTCTAGAAGATAAAAAAATATACATTGTCATATGAGTTTAAAAATAATGATAAAATGCTTACACTCAATATTATGAGCAGTCCAAATAATAAACATATATCAATTCAATCATTCACACAAGTGCTACATATGAAATTCCATGACTATGGTATCCTGTTCATCTAGTACTTCATAAATTCCAAAGGAACCTGACAGAAGTTGTAAAGCTTCTTAGATAAGGTGTTTGATTTCATGTTCAACTCCCAGAAAAAATATGTGTGACTGAATACAAATTTGGCTTCCCTAATTCCTCATTGATATGAAACATAATGTGTTCTAGGCAAGGGGCATCAATGATTGCCTCTCATTCAACAAATCTATCACCAATTTTGAATCTCCCATAATCTGTAACTTTTTTTTTGTTTTAAAATATACCACATATAACCATGTCCATATGGTTATAAACTCCATTTTTGTGTTTGTGCCTAGTCTAGGGGAGTAGTGAATCAACATATGGTGGTTTTGATGAAAATATATGACAAAACCCACACCACATTTGGGAGGATATCCCTAACTAGCCCCATCAAAGAAGGCTCAAGGAATTTCTGGGAGAAAAGGAGGCATGAGTGGGACTCTTTGTTTCTTTCTTTTAGGAGTGTTCTTGAATTTTTTATAGATTCCCTCAATGATTCTCATCACAACCTTAATAGGAATATAAGAATCCTGAAAGATAGATTGATTACAAGCCCGCCATATTCAATTCACAAAAGAAACATAAAGAACAAGTTTCCCTATGGATGAGACATCATTCTCCCAACCCCTGACACAATTTGAAGGAGTGTCCTTATTCCAATTTGAAAAAAACGTGACTTTTCATCAACCCCCAAACCCAAAATGTATAACTGCGTGAAATAAAGATGTGTGGGGTTGTTTCAGTTTGGAATTTACACATGGAAAATTTGTTTGGGCTTGACCATCCTCGCTTCTAGCCATTTTTCCAAGTTAAAATCTTGTCATTAAGGGCAAGCCATAGAGTGATTTTGGCTTTTAGTGGTCCGTTGTGTTTCCACATAAAGGACTACCACCACTGCCTCTCAACTACAAAATCCAATTATATATTTGAAGAATAGCCTAGCTTAGTTGTGTACTAACTAGACATAATGTTCTTAGACCATGCTAGAATGTTATAGCTTTCTAGATATGGGTGAATAAGAGAGGATACGAGGAAATCAATATAATTGCACCATTCAATTGCAAGATCCCCCTAAAGCCCCAATTCGGAAGCTGATCGCCATGCTCGGGACTCGATTTCATGATATTGATCAGATTTTGGATCACCTAGAAATAGAATACCACGATTGTGAAAGTGAGTGACCAAAGCTTTAGAGATAATAAATTTTACCCCAATGTTAGTCCAAGGATCCCTGTAAATGCAAATATTCTTACCATTTCTAACTTTCCAAGCAAACCAACTCCCGATCAATGGGAAAACCCTCACCAAAGCTATTCATACTATTGAAGCATTTGGGACAAACTTTAATGGGTCTCAAATCCATTCGATTATGGACTTTCCCCCAAAATATTTATCTCGGGTGATCCTCCCCCAATTTTTTTTTTTGGATTTATTTCCTATAGTATAAGTTTAATTTTTAATTACATAATGTTTTCATATTTTATTTAAGAGTTGTAATAACATATTTTTAAAGGGATTATTTTATTAATTTAATTCCAACTGATAAATAAATTTGAATTATAAATTAACGTTTAGAAATTAAAAAAAAAAAAATTAAACCCAAAACAATACCAATCAAAATTATTTTGATATGTTTGAACTCTTTAATTAGTAGATTATATAATTATTTTCTGTATTTTTCTTTAAGAAAAAATTATAGCTTTATTCAACCTTAAAAACAAGGAACAAAATTACATTTTGTAGATGCTCGAAAGCATTCAATCTTGTCAACCTTGCAGTTGATGCATAATAAGAAGAAGAAACTATATAAAAAGATACATAAATTTTGACTTCCCCTTTTTTCATTTATTTTTCTCCATCTTTCACTAAATTCCAATTGATTGGGAGCAATTGTTATTATTTCCAATTGATTTCCATTTGTTTGCATGAGGATTTATTTGTTTGATTATGAGATCTCATATGCATGAGATCTCTTTATGCCTCTCGAATCCTTTTCCATGGGTTATCCCACTTTCTGCTGCTCTAGTACTATGCTTTTTGTCGATTCAGTAACCTTCTAGGTAGCATCCACCGATTCGATCCTATCCCCTTCATTACCATTTGATTGGCTTCCAGGTTGAGTCTGTTATTTTTCATCTTTTGATTTGTCAAGAAATTTCCATCTCCCTTTCTTGTGGGAAAGAATTCTACAAATGTCCTGTTTGGAAACAAGTTCAACATCTAAAAGTCGTTTTCTCATATTCCATCACCTCTATCCACTAAAAGTTTTCATGTTTGATCAGAAGACGATCATGAAGACTTTTGTGAAGGTCGACATGTACACATATCTTGGCAAAGGTAAAGATACATTTTGATACTTTGTCTAAGTCCATTTTTTTTTTTTTCCCAAAATATTTCTGATATCGTCCAAGACCTGGTGGTGTCATAAAGGAAGGGAGAGGTTTGACAGCCTCACCCAGAACAACATCATTATTACCACCATGTTTGTTGCATCAAACTCTAGGAACCATGGGGTAAAAAAAATCCCAACTCTACCCCAAAACTATGCTCCTTCATTTAGAACTTTTTCTTTATCTTGCTGTGTCTCAAATTGTATTGTGAAGAAACCTTTAAAGCACAAGTAGAGATCACATTTTTTTTCCAAGAAGGGTACACCCATTCATATAAGTTTTATGGTTTTAGCCAAAAATATTTAAACCAACATATTAATGTCGTAGATTGTAAATCAACAAAGTAAGATTTTACCTCTGGGTTTTTTACGTCCATGGTTGGTGCCTTGTCCATTTGCTTGACAATGTAAGGTCCTGGTAGATATTGAGGTTGATCGACTTGAGCAAAAGAATTCCCTTTGAGTGCATCCTTGAATGATATATATCCATTAGGGTTTTTAGGATTTGTATTAGGGTTTCTAAAGGCTGAAGAACCTCCCCACATCCTGAGATTTAATATTATGGTTTGAGTCCTTTGCCATGCCATAATCTTCGAGCCGGAAAGAGTTCCATAAGAATTTACCTTCAGATTGAAAAACTTGGATCATTTTTGGTATACCCATATTGTTCTAGATGTTTTGCTTCAGGTTTTTCACTAGATCCAATAAATGGAGGTCTTCCCATTGAGTTTTTTTTTTATGAATATTTTAAAATTTTCCATCTCCTTCTGTCTCATCACAACATATGATAAATATCAACTCAATCCCTGGTCTAGCTGGACAGATTGCACCGTATTCAGATCTATAGATATAAAAGAATCTAAAAACTATGGCTTTGAAACCCATGGAGTCCTCACAACCCTATAAATGTTCATTTATACAGGAGAAAAGAGGTCAGGTCGCCATGATTTATAAAACTCCACAAACCCCTCATCCCTATCTACAGCAAGATATGTGTGAAGACAAACATAGAGTCGTAGATCTAAGCTTGTGAGAGAGAGAGATCCTTTAGGCTTTTAACAAAGATTTGAGAAAAATCCTCCGGATATATGTTTCTATTATGACTATATTCCAGATCTATGGAGATATGAGGTCGATCTACAATAGGATTGGATTTTATCAACATATGCATGACCAAATGAGTGTATCTCTACTTGCGTAAAACCACAAGGAAATAATCCCTCGTGGCACTTACCATCTTCGTCATTCTTCCCCCGAGCGGCAGGATCCTTGTGGCCTTATTCACGTCCATTACTGCGAAAGTAAAGTAGCCAAACAACCACATCTTCATGATCCATAACATCCCTACAATCCTATCCACGCTCTGGTTTACGATGGAGGGATCGAGCCGCAACACCTTTATAACCCAAAAACACCTCTCCACCCTAACCATGTCAAAATCAATTGTGCAAAATTTTGATGTCGAACAACATGAAAGCGACCATACCCACTCCAATAGTGCTCCATAAAAACCACGACCATGACAAAACTCACGACGATACAAGCACTCTCCAGGACAATGATCTCCAAGTGCTTCGGAGACAACAGATGTTGTGTTGCAGACAAAATTCCTCGAACACATTTTGGCTCCCCCTTTCTTTCAAAATATATTATTAAGTAGAATATCATCATTTTGAAATTAGCATAGTTATATAGATTAAATGACTAGTAAATAACTGTAGGCATCAATCCATGATAAACATCAAAAGACTAACCTCATGATACATATCACATTTCCATGATTAAAAAAATTATAAAAATCACCTAATTTATAGCTCTATTTTAAATTATTATTATCTTTTTTTTGCAAGCTAATATTTCCATTATATCAAACAAGACATAGAAAGTTCAAACCTTGCTTGTCAATGGTGTGCCACTTAGGAAACCAGATCACTAACAAAACAACAAGGAATCAGTAGCAAAGAGAATATTAAGTGACATTTCATGATTCATACAATCACATAGTGTTTTGCAACATGAAACAATGAAAGAATCTAATCTAGGAAATTTTGAAAAGGGCCTAGTAAGGAGGCTTGTTAACCCATAATATCTATGCCTAGCTAGAAAAAAAACCAATATAAATGAAAATCTAAATTCATAAAAACTAAGGAGAGCATGAGGCATCCACCTTTGTGGTACTACGATGTTCCTTGTTGCCACCACTAAGGACTAGAACCCGGCGACATGCTTTTCCATGTGCTTGAGATGGAGCCTCGTTTCCTTTTGTTTCAAGACACCTTGCCTGACATGTGAATTTTTTTTTCTTTTGCTTCATGCTTATCCATGATAATCCCTCCCAAAGTGTATTGATATTCTAGTGGAGGTCTATAGTTAGATGGTATTGGTTTTATCTTCCCTAGGTGTGACCTAGGTCAAGAACCTAGTTCAAAATATTAGCTATGACCTCTAAGTCTTAGGTGCAAGTGCATTCAATTACCACTTTAGCCTAAATCTCCCATAATTCCTCTTGAAACAAGTTAGGATTTTTTTTTTTTGTGGATGCCTACAGCGAAGCCTCCACACGAAGACAAGCTCGTGAGCTTTTCAACCCCTTGTTGCTGCTACCGCCCCTGCATACTCAAGCACACTGGTGAAACATGTATGCAAGCTCACCACCCAAGAATGTTGAGGACCATAAGGGAGTAGAATATTTTCTCATGATGAGAGAAGGGAGAAACAACTAGAGAGACGGCGGGAACCTCCCTTCGCTAACTAAATCCTGAGATGAAGAGAAACCCCACTTCTGAAAGGAAATCCAAAATATCGACATTTTAAATTATTATTATTATTTTGTGAATAAAAATGTTTTTATTAGTTGGTCAAAAGATTAAATCAAGATATGCTTACTAGAAAAATACTCCTGACCTCATTCCTACTAGACTTGTTGGTCGGGAGATAAAAATAAAAACAATCTCATAACATTAACAAAAAAACTACTGAATTGCATACAAACAACCCATGGAAACCAAAACAATCCAATATCCAAAAGCCTCCCTTCTAAACATCCCCATTTTCTGGACCTGGAGCATCTTTGTCATTCCCATTACCCTGTGGTTGGTGGAAGGCATCATGGATATGGGCCTCCATATGTGCCATCCTCTCCTCCAATTGGTTATGTTGATCCTGGATTCTCTTTTGGCCATGGCGGAGGGAGGCTAGTTTGTCTAACATGTTCCACTGATTTGTTAATCAAGGTTGTCATTGATGGCATTGGTAGAGATGACAAATATTCTTGTGATATCATAACCTCATGCATATTATGATGATGTCCTTGCTCATGATGACAAATCCCTCTTGTTTGATAAGGATGCCATTAATGAAGATGTCAAGATATTAATAATGCCCTAGATGTTCTTGAACTAACCATGAAGACACCATAACTCATGTATCCTTGCTCTTAATGGAGAACCCCGAATGAACTTGCTGTCCTAATCACCTTCTACACATAAAAATAAGGACAGTTACAAAGAAAAATAAAATTGGGCACCTTGGAGGCATCTTATCAACATGGGTCCTATACCATCTTGTAGAGTATATTTTTCCCTTTCTAATGAGCCCTTATTTGCCCCAAAACTCCCGGTGGTTGATGAGATAATGATATTTCAAGCTAAGAAAAATATATATTAACAATGAGCCGACCTGTGCACAGTTATATCAAGTCGGCCTCAATTCCAAAGGACGTGTCCCTTCATTCCAGTGTTGAATTCATATAAATACAAGCACTGTCTGTCATTTTCTCTCACCAAAAAAATTCGGTCAATGGACAACACAACGAGGAACAACACTAAAGAAGCATTTCTGGAATCTTTTGGTTGGGTTAAGAAGGCTTGGATTTAAGGCTGTGGTAATACAACAGTGCCCAGTATTGATCTCGGATCTGTGAAGACAAACTTACCTACAACAAGTTGTTATTTAAGGCTTGAATCTTGTATTTTGAAGATCATACAGTCACCTTGAAGACACAAATTTGGGAGCTCAAATAAGTGTGACCTGTGACCTTACCCTCGTATCTGTGGTCAGCTTGCTGGACTTCGGATTGATAGTTGTGGACAGTGATTTGATTAGCAGCTCGGATTGCATCCTTGTGATTATTCTTTGAGCCTTGGACCTGTACATGTGGACAGTAGCTCATATTCTTGTCTTATAGCTCGGATTATATATGTTGTAGCAGTCCTGTGGAGAGGCTTGGAGCTGTGGGTAAGAAACTCCAACTGTTAACTAGTAAAGGGATTACAACTCGAATTTGAAGGGACAACCTCAAACCAATGATGCCATAAAAGCTTGAAACCGTTTCCTGTGGCATCCTCAAACCAGTAAACAGTCACTTGTCTACTATAAATAGAGATAGCCTCTTGCAGAGGCTCAGAAATTTTGTCAAAGAAATCGGTTCTGTAGCAGTTAGCCTCGGCCTTCAGACCTGTGTTTTTTGGGTGCTCAGACTATACTAATTTTTGAAGGCTCAACATTACACCTTAAGCATAACTCACCTTGAGTAGCTGATCTTTGAATAGAAAAGGAGTAGATTTTTTTTGTGGCCATTTTGTGACATCATTGAACAGCTTTGAAGCCACCTTGGAGCATATTTGGACAATGAAGGATTGGTAACCTGTGACTAGTGAGAATTTGGAGCTTGTTATGAACCTACCAAAGCTAGAGTAAAGACAATACTTGGAGCAGTCTTTGAAGACATTTTGAGCTATATACATCTTGAAGAGCAGGTTATTGAGGACAGTGGTTTTGGGACCAAGGGAGATTAGCCTGAAGGGTACATTGGATAAAATATTTTGTGGAGTGGCCTCATTTAATAGTATTTTGTATTGACTTGAGGTTTTTTGTAGTAGACCCTGGAGCAATTATTGAAGCCATCCCTTGGTTGAAAACATTGTGAAGCATTTGGAGGAACTATTGTGAAGACATCTTGAGGCATCCTTGAAGAAGTATCTGGGAACTTTGAAGAACTATTGTGCAGGCCTAAAGGAAACCTTTGAGTGTTGCTGAAGACACCCTTGGAGAGTTCTCGGAGAAGCCTATTAAAAACACTTTTGAAGGATTCCTGAATACATTTGGAAGACTTGTAAAAGTTGATCTTGAAGGCATCAGTGGAGATCATGATGCATCACTTATGTCATCACGAGGTGACCTTAGAGATCTTTGTTTTGGTACAATGAAGAGCAGTGGTGAAGATCAAGGCTGTCATTGATGAAGTGATGTGGAGAATAATGAAGGCATTGTTGAAGATTGTCAGGGCTCGTTGAAGAAGACAATGGGAGTCGTGAAGAATAACCAAACATATACCTTGACGAATTGAAGCTGGAGGTTGGAGCCTCATTGAGACAAGGTTGGTGCCTTGGAAGATAGGGTTGGAGCCGTAGAGGATAGGAGTCCTCGAGAGACCAGGTTGGAGCCTGTACCAGATATAGGGTTGGAGCCCTTGAGGTTGGTGCCTCAGAATTGACAAGGTTGGAGCCTTGGAAAGACCAAGTTAGTGCTTGGCACAATACAGGTTGGAGCCTGGAAGATTGGAGTCTTCATGTAGGGTTGGAGTCCTATACCATTATTGTACTTTACTTATTAAAAGAAGAAATTAATAAAAGTATCTATTCCATCATTGTTTATTTTGTGTTCTAAATATAAGTGATCTAACTGGTAAAATTAACAATTGAAAAGAAATACCGATTCACCCCCCTCTCAGTATTTCTAACATGATTATGTTGCAATTCATTCATGAAAGAAATTAGCTCGTTCGAGTTGCATGACAAGCCTGAATTAGTTGATCCATCCTCAAGGTAAGTTGTCTCCACTGATATTCTAACAAGTAAAAAGGAGGGGGGGGGGGGGGGAGGATCTACTTGGCCTAATGATTGGGCTCATGGTTGGTAAAACGCCTCCCCTAGGTCTCGCTGGTTTGCAAGGTGTTGAGCTCCATCACCCCTTGGACCAACTCCTCTATGTGCTCACCCCCGTTGTCGCAACATGAGACTACCCACTGCCACTGCACTCCAAGGTTTCAACAACCCCCACCGCCACGGTGCTAACTTGATGCATGAAATAAGAGACTGTCCCAAGAACCAACAACGAAAAATGTACCACCCCCGATGCATCCCCAAATCAACTGCAAATATAGGGAGGGTTACTGGGTGGCGGGTCAAGGCCTTATGATAATTCCACCCCTGATTGCAAATATAGTCACCCCACTAAGGCCCTAGATGCAACCATGACTCAGAGCGGTGAAACCAAAATACACAACAGAGGCCATAGAAAACATACCCTCCCTAGAGAATAAAAGAGCCAAAAGAAAGGCTGAAACCCCCAAAGATGCCCCATACATCAAACCATGACCCAAAACTGGGTGTGGAAGCCTTCCAACACAACAATTTGACTAACGGGGTTCTAAAGGACACCAATGTGAACCAAACACTAAGAAAAAATACGGGTTGAGCTGAAAAAATACCAGAAAAGAGTGGAGGAAATCAAGGACACCATTAGGGAAGAACCCGCCCTCCAAGGCTGATGCTCCTCTCCGCTTGCGAATTTTCTCCAAACTGGCTCAATAAAGCATGCCCCAGGGTCCCAAATAAAACTTTTCAGTTTCACCAGCTTAGTTGAATCAATTTGTCTCTGCCACTCAATACCCTAGACAATCAATATTGGTCCAGGAGCGAGGAAGGGCTTGGATGGAGAGCCTCCTTTCGTGCCTGTAGCAATTGAATGCCCAACACCCGTCACCTTCATCGTCTATTGATTTACAATGATGTCTGCGCTTTGAATAAACATAGTTATATGCCAGAGGAATTTGAGAACCTTCATATGCTTGGAGGCAAAACTGAGATCCCTCATGTTTTTCCATCATAAATGTCGCGTGGTGTTGGCATTTCCACCCACGTCCCGAGCTATTAAACTATCGTCAATCGCCCCCATCGAGGTATTATTATTATTATTATTGTTATTAATTATAAAAGGAATTAATATATGAGTTAAATATACATACATTTTTAAAAGGATATAACATGATTCTTAATCATGGATATTCGCCTTCACTTTACCATGAATATTCTTAACTTGTAAATAGGCTTTGTTATAATATCATAGTCCAATACCATGGTTTATAAATACCATATGCCCAAAAAACCATAACACATTTCACATTCAAAATATTTTATCTATATTTTAGTTTAATTATATATATTTTTAATCAATTTGAAAAACAAAAGGGGCATAACAACTTTTAAAATTATCAACCCTCTATCATGACTATTACTAAAAATATTCCATAAAATTAAATCCCTATCATCCATCTATTAATTATTGATAATTGAAATAAAATTCTGTAACCCCTATTCCAAATTAGACAATCTTATATATATATATATATATATTGTAAATCGAAGTTTTCTATTCATCCTTCAAAAGATTACATCGTGATGATCTTATAATCAAAATGCTTCTTGCCTCATTCTGGCCAGACTTATTAGCAAGGAGGAACCGACAAAAGCAACATGACACGAGTGCAACAAAACTATCAAAATGCATGCGAGCTACCCATAACAAAAATATTGACTCAAAATCAAGAGACACTCGATCATCATCTTGGAATATCAACATTACCCAGAGCTGGAGCATCTAGTTCATCCCCTGGCTGTTGAGGTTGGTGGAATGCTTCATGGACGTGGGCTTCAGTATGCGCCATGCAACCTTCAAGTTTGTCCTGTCGATCTTGAATGCGCTTCTTCCCTCATTGAAGAGACAATAGCCTGTACATCATGTGCCACTGTTTTGTTGCAAGTTGTCCATAAAGGCAATAAGCTTGTTCTGGTCATCATGTCGGTCTTGAGCTAGTTGTTCTACCATCAACATGAGAAGTCGTAATTGTGATTCAAGGGAGTCCAAAGGAGGTAAAGGACCACCCTGCTTGGAGATATGGCATCCAGATCCATCTCCCTACCGAGATCTCGCTGGCCTACCTGATGTATTGCTCCTACTCCTTTATGGGCGACCCTCGTTCGCGGTCGACCTCACTGTTGTTGCATCACCTTCCCCTCCCTTTGAGCTGTGCAAAACACCTAATTCCGACACCCCCCAGTTCTACGTTCAAGAGCCTCTTCTCAGACCCCATCACCAAACCAACAATGTGGGACAACTCACTCCCACCAACCTGGGAAGAACAAGCCTCTAAACCCCACCTCGTGACCTGTCTCACCACAAAAGAAAAACACTCCTAAGAACCTACAAACCCATTGTAGGTCAACCTTCGAGACACCACAAGGTCCATCCCTACTCCCAAGTCAGCTATCTAGACGAAATAAACCACCACATAATTCCAACCAAGAATGACTCAACATGAAGAAGAAGAAGAAATTACCTGCACCACCCAACAATTGAATAAACCCTAGACCCCTCTGTTGTCGTCCCTTACTTTAGCAGGAGAAACAAAGCCATTATGTAAAATTTATATTAGAATTGCACACCCCCGTAGAGTCCCAAGATCCCAAGTGGCCACAATCAACCCTAATTGCAGAGCTAGCAAAACACTAGGCTTTCCAAACGCGTAATATCCTCTCGCACAATGTAACCAAGAAGCGTGACATGGCTTGAAAGCTAAGCCACCCTGTGCTTCTGAACTATTCACCCCCTCCACATGCACCATCTTCATCTCACGTCCATAAATGGGTCTCTCAATCGTCCACACTACAATTAATCGCTCAGATCCCCCCAAAACCTTCACCCAACTCTCGCCACATGACACGTACACTAGCCACATGATTTTCATATTTGACGCATGGAGAAGGTACTATTATCCCCTTCATGAGCCGTCGTTTGCCTGCCTGACACCCTGATCGGGGAGATAAACTTAATAAATTAATTTGATGCAATTAATTTAACTAAATAATTAAATTAATTAACTAAGCATGTCTATTTTGAAATAAGGTCTACATAGTGGTTAAGAGCATGTGTTCCTCCTAAGAGGTCACATGTTCGAAACCATAGGGGGGTAGAGTATGTATGCCTTCGTAGACTTAGCAACCAAATCGTTGCGTGGAGGTGGGTCACTTGTCCCATAAACAAGGGGGTCTCATACACCAATTTGGTGTGTGGCTTGGCAGTGACCTTAAAATTGGATAATAATAATAATAATGATAATAATTTAATTATCAATAATTAATACATGGACAGTAGGGACTTAATCTCTAAAAAACATCCATAGAATAATTTTAATAAAAGTGAAGATAAAGGTCTGAGATTTATCTTAGAAGTAACTATGTTATTTTTTCCTTTTCAATTTTTTTTTTTTTTTTCAATTGAAGAAATCATGTATTCATAGAATAATTTTAATAAGAGTGAAGATATAGGTTTGAGATTTATCTTAGAAGTAGCTATGTTATTTTTCCCTTTCAATTTTTTTTTTTCAATTAAAGTAATCATGTTTAGAACAACTCTCGGCATACATACTCTTGCTTACAGCGAGACTGCAAGACATTTTTTACTTTCAATTTAATTAAAATAATATTATTAAATTAAATTAAAATAATAAATACATTGTTATGAAATTGTAACAAAACTTCTTTACAAATTAAATTACATTTTATTATTATTATTTTTTAATTGATAATAATAAAATTATAATTTAGTTAATTTTTATACTATTTTTAAAATTTTGATAATATGAAATATATTATAAATTAAATATTTTAATACTCAACTAAATTAAATTAAAGTTTCTTAATTTGTAGTCATTAAATTAAAGTTTTAAAATAAAAAAAATGATTTAAAACCCAACTGAGTTGACACATGTAATGATCACCATGCCTCCTTTGTCAGCACATCTAATGATCACCACACCTCCTTTGTCGTGTGAAGAAAGAAAACCAAGCTGGCTTCCAGATTGCGTGAATGATCAGTAGCTGCCCGTCACACACGGAGTAAAATTAAATAAATATAATGGGGAGGACGAGTGGAGTACGTCATCTTACCATAGTATGGACAGGACGAGAGGAATATGGATAAGTAGGAACGGAAGCTTCCATTCGTCAACAAATTCTACTGTTCTCTCTCCCTCTCTGTTTTTAATTAGTATTAAATCTTAATGGGTTTTCAACCTTGTGGTGTTAATTTATTTGTAATTTGTTCAGACCGTCAAGTAAGCAGGCGAAGATCAGGGTCGTTTCGGAGGTTTGCTATGTATAAAGGTAAGCAAATATCATTTCGAAATTTTGTTTTACTTGGTATCATTATCTCCTTGCATCTTATCTGAGTCTGAGTCGGCATCAGTAGAATCAGATAGATTAACAGACTGTATGCAGGATTCCCCATGATATGTACTTCGGTACTTGCGATTTTATTCTGTTTTATGATGATATGGCAGTCTGAGTGCTACTTATTTGGGATAAAAGGATTTACCACGGCCAATTACACTGCCGCCTCATGCCTGTCTATTTCAACAAGTATAGAAGAGAGATTGAATTTCATAATCCCTAGCCAGACTACGCGATAAAAAAGCATTGCCCTTTTCCAGCTGGGCCAATTCACCTACCCTAATACAGTAAATCTATAAGAGTAAGTCGTTAGAGGCAAGATTCAATGTTTTTCTTTGCAATTCCCTCCATGCCTCCATGCTCCTTTATCGACCACTCAGAGTAAAGGTCTATTGGTTCGTAGTGAATATTCCTTTCCCACAGTTTTACCCCCTGTATGCAGCAAGTTCACGTTATCCTTTCCTTCTTGAACAGAGCTCGAGACTTTTCATGATCTTACCTTACCTATCTGAGCTAGGCAACCGTACCTGAGCTATTAAGGATTACCAACCCTTTGCAGAGCCCAGGTTATACCAGGATCAACCTCGTAAGACCTTTTAGGACCTTATCTAGGAAGGATTAACGTTTCAGGGCCTTCGTTAGAAGGGTTATATGGGACCTTATCTCCTTTCAAGAACTTCCCTTTTCCTGGCCCAAGGCATTTAAAGGTGAGTCAGTTTTTTCACAATGATCGTTCTGTTCTAAGATTTTTGTTACAGGAATTCTCATTCCGTTGATTAACTTGTTGAGACTAATTGTTGAAGTGTAAAGTAGCAGTGTTTGATAAAACTGTCTGATCTAAGCAGAATCAAACTCAAGTAACCATGATCAAATGATAAATCATTAGCGTATAGATTGATACTTATTTGATTGAGCCCAATTTAGAAAATCTGGAACTAGTGCGACTGGGGAGCTATGTGCATGAAAAGGTGCAGAATTTCTAAACTACAGTAGCATATATACTTCTTTTCAAGGTCTATAGGATGCTTGAGCAACCGAATGCCAGAAGACGGAAGAAACCTTGGAGGTACGGGCTCACTATGATGAGCATAGTATGATCTATGCATACACAAGAGTTCACATGCAGGGTCTTACATGAAATCTTTTGTTATACCGGACTTTCCGTTTAAGCTGTACTAAACTACAACTTCAGGTGAAAATAAACTCAGTGACAATTGTAAGGAAGCTTGACATGAGGCAGACTTCCAGAGAGTTTTTGCAAAGCTCGTCTAAGATAAGCGAGTAATAGCTACATTTATTTCACCAGAGTGATGGAAGATTCAAACTAACGACACTGTTTATCTATTTTTCGATGCTTTCTCTTCCAGGTTCCAGGGATAACTCCATAGATAAATAAGATAAATTTAACGTCCAATGAATGACCACAAAAGTAGGTCAATGTGACTCAAAAATACAATGCAGTAGTGATACACTGTGAGAGTGCGGAATCAACTCCTAGAATCTGAAATATAGAACATTAAACTTCCCAAATAACCAAAGGCATAAGCATATACATCATGAAAAGGGCTACTCTTCCTCATTAGAAGAGGAAGCCCCTGATCTCACAACAGAAACAGTAGTGGCGGTAGAGGAGGAAGATAGAAAGAATGAAAATTGTGTTTCCATTGAATAGTTTTCTTAAGATGTGCTATCATGCTATCATTTCCTCACCTAGATAATGCCACTGAAATGCTCCTGTAGGTGTACATCAGATATCAAAATACTACTTCGATGATTCATCAAGAGAAGCAAAGGCATCAAGTCTCATTCAGAAACTTCTTCCCGGACTCCACTTGATTGCAATCTGCTGAAATCTTTGATTGTACATTGAGTCATAATCGAAGCAGCTGCAGGCTTCAGATACATGTCAATGGCTTACTGTATACCACCTTCATATTTCTTACGTGTAGCCCTTCTAACTTTTAATGAGAATGATTAGGCTAGACTCGTGTTGTGATCCTCCTTGATCATCTTCTCCATTTGGAGAGAAAAGAAAGGAGGCTTCTTGCTGAAATATTCTCAGGTTCGAAATCAAAGAAACACCCCAAAGTTATGCTATCCATAAAAATATTTTTCCACCCATTAGCATGGAATTGGTAGTAGCTGTTCTGCACATGGACTTTTCATATTCTCATGCTTATTATTTTGGCAGATCTCACACTTACTACATATCTTCGAATTTCTTTTTATACCTTTTCAACAGAAACTTTTCCAAAGATTGTTGTAGCTCTGCAAAAGAAACTTGTCTTGTTGATGGCACCCTGTGACTTTCTTTTAGAACCCTGGAATTAACTTTATAGCTTCTGCACAAGAGAATTCTACCGGTACCCTTGTATAGTAAGAGTTCATTCTGCCGCTTACATTAGCTGTCCATCTGCTCCTCATCTTGCCATTCTTCAATGATTAACACAACTTCTTATCCTTTACATACTACTATGTCTGAATATCTGTCATCCAGTTCACTATAAGCAGCACTGATTTCAGGCTTGATATATTCTAGAAAGGGCGTCAGTTTCCCTTCTTAACAGTTGCATCCTACACCTGCATTTCTGTTGTATAAGGCTTAGCTTTTTTAATTCAATTTATAGTAATTGACATACATGCAGAAGGAATCATCCTTCTTCCTTACTACGATTGCTACGTAGCAAAGGGGCTCTATCTAGGTACTATTACTTCCATCTTCAACAGTTCCTTTACTTTGTTTTCAATCTCATTCTTGTATAATGAGGATGTGAAGACGATTGAATCATTATTAGAGAAGTGCCAAGCTCCAATTCAAGTATGTGCTCCATTCCTTAGTTCAAGGAAAGGCCTTTGGGTTGGTCTGGGAAAACATCTTCAAATGTAGCTAATATGCAGGAAATTGTATTCAGTGCTTGTTCCCAAAAATGTCAGGGAATCTTCAGATTGAAGATTGAAAATGTTGGCAACAAGTCTGCATATACCCTTATGGATTTGCTTTACCATATTATCGGTCAAGATAGTCTTACAAGGTAGAATTAAAAATTTCTGAAATAGTATCTGTTGATTCTGGCTTTTTGTAGGGATTTAAGGTAGCATTTTACACAATCCATTTCCTGTTTTACAGGGCTAAAATTTTCTTATTCAATTTCCAATACGACACAAATGCAGAAGGGATCATTCCTTTTTCCTTACCATGATGTCTAGTCAGGAAAGGGACCTTAATATAAGGTAGTTTCACTTTCTGTTGAGATTGAATGTTGCATTTTCTCACCTATTTCTGTTGTATAGGGCTTAGAGTTTCTTATTCTATTTCCAACAATTGACATACATGCAGGAGTCATTCTCCTCTCTCATCAAGAGGGCTAGGCAGTAAAGGCACTCTAACTAGCTACTATCAACAGTCCCTTCACTTAGTTCTCAACTTCATTCTTCTATAAAGAGGGTGTCAGTATGACCAATTCATTATTAGAGAAGTGCTGAGATCCAGTTCAACCATGTACTCCATGCCATCGTTCAAGGAATTACCTTTGGCGTGGTCTTGGAATATATCTTAAAATGTAGTTAATATGCTGGAGATTGTATTCAGGCTTCAAGAATGTCAGGAAATTTTCAGATTGAAGAGTTAAACTCTAGGCAACTGGTACACGCCCTTATGGATTTCCTTTTCCATCATTTTTGTCCAGATGATCTTATAAGGTGGAGCTGAAAGTCCTAAAATGATTTTTCAGTTTCAAGAAATTTGGTAAGGTGGTTCTTGTGAGTTGAAAACTCTCTTCACCCATTGTGATCCATTAACTATATCAATGCGTCATATAAAGTACATAGAAATCAAATTGCAACCATTGCTCTCAATCTTCATTCAATATTCTTGCACAATTTGAGACGTGCAATAAATTTGAAACTTGCAAACTTCTCTCCTTGGATTTCTATATATATATATATATATTCTGGAAAGAAAAAATTCTTTATATTTCAGAAAGAGAAATATACATGGCAACATCCTCTGCAGGAAACTGGAAGTGACTCACAGTGCTTTTCTGTAAACTTGACTCATACTCTCATCCTGCTGGTATGTGTACTATGCCGGTCCATTCATGACCAATTACAGCAAAAAGCCAAAAATGAGAGATCTAGCTTGTGTATCCTAAATACCACTTTGTAAAATGACTTTGACAGCAAAAAACTAAAAAACCAAAAGGGACAAAGAAATTCAAAAACTAAAAAGAGAGACATGTCCTGAATCAAATGACCATCCAGGAATTCATGAGAGAAAAGCTCCACCTTGGAGGGACAGCTTCCTTAGACAACTTGTCTGTCTTTGTGTTGATTCCCCTGAAAATATGAGAAAAGGAGGCCCATTCCAAGGTCTGAATATAACCCTTGATCTGACTCATCAGAGATTGAAGATGGACATTATGTACCTTGAATTTTTCTTTGGCCCATTCAATAACAACTTTTGAGTCCCCAAAAATCTGCAGCTTAGATAAACCGAGGTGTTTAGCATGATGCAGGAGTGTCCATAAAGAAGCAAATTCTGCCTTCATATGTTAACCAAAGCCTGGAGCATAATGGAGATAAAAGAAATGAGAGGAGTTTAAGTGAAGAACAATTCTTACTCCACACCAAGGAGGATGGCCTTGACTGGCCCCATCAAAAAACCCCCAAGGGATCTCAAAATCCAGAGGATGCATAATAGGATTGCAAGACTTTTCCTGCTTACGATCACACTAATATTCTCTTGTCAACTCTGCTATCATATATGAAACAACTTCCACTGGATTGATTTGTTCTGGAAAATAATGAGGTTACAAGCCCACCAAATAAAGTACGTGAAGAAAAGAGGGAGAGAGCTGAAGCAAACCATAGAATCATCACAAAGCCATCTTTTGACACTGTCTTCCAGACTAGGAGCATCCTAATCTGCTTTGGGACAATTTTTTTTACAATAGAATTCCAAGCTTGAACAGTGAAAGGACAAGAGATGAAAAGGTGGAAAATCATTTCTGCCTCACCTCTGCATAAAGCATACTTGTTTGGGCTGACACAGCCTCTCTTCAAACCATTATCCCAGGTGAGCAGTTTATTACTCTACGCAAGCCATAACAGAATTTTTGCTTTGAGGGGAGCATGGATCTTCCATACTCAATCCCACCACCACTTCTTGTTCCTTTGAAAAGAGACCTTGGCCTGAGCCTTATATCCAAGCTTAGCCGTAAAGATTCCCATTGAGGGGTTCTTTGACTGGTAAAGAGTATCCTCACTGTAAATCCAGAAACAAGTTTACCAACATAAGCAGACCATTCTTCAGCCAAAGAGCCTTCAAGACCAAAATCACCAGCAGATAACCAACTTCCTTTGTTGATCTGATCATGAGCAGAGGATCTAATATCCCAGAGTGAGTAGAAACTCATATTATGCAGCCTGAAGATGAGATCCTCAAACAATTTGAAATTTTCATCCACCACAAGTCACAAATTGTCAATCACACAAACTTTTTTCAGGCTCCAACCAATGGGAAAGCTTCCATGCTATAAAATTGTTCTTAATGGACTTTCAAGGAAGGTGGAACCATTCTTCAATAGAAAAACCACCCATATATTTCGATGTCATCACATGACCCCAAATCGATCTACTATATGTTAGCATCCATAGATTTTTGGCTGCAAGTGCTTGACTGAAAAAATAAATGTTTTTAATGCCCTAGCCCTCCAAGCTCTTGGGCTGAGTGATCCAAGACTATTCAACCAAAGGGATACCATCTGATTTCCTACATCTAGTCCAAAGAAAGTGAATTCTAGCTTTCTGATTTTTTGTCAGAATTCCTTTAGACACCTTAGCTATCAATGTCCAATGGACCAAGATGCTTTCCAAAATTGCTTTTAAAAGGATCAATCACCCACCTCTTGACAGCCAACGATTTATAAATAGCGAGATTTGAGACTCAACATTTTTATATAACCAAAGCCAATCCTCAAAGGAATAAGAGTTGGGTTTCAATGTAAAATCAAGATACTTCACCCCTTCATCCAGATGTTTTCGAGGAAAAGATAGCGATGAATTTAGTTGATTTTGCAAATCTTCTTGAGGAAACCCAAATAGGTGGTAGTATTTGACCATATTGGTTTCCATCTGTAAATTTTTGTAGATGTTCTATGCTTGATGCAACTTTACTTTCTATCCCCAATATCAGACAACAATCACATAAAACAAGAAAGTAAAATGCTTATAGAACATACCAGTAGATCGACAGATGACAAGCCAAAAATATATATGTGAGTTGGTGCGTTACCGCGGTCAACAGGATGCTTCAACTAGCAAAGTCTCAATACGGTCAGCCAACCAGAAGTGTCACACAACCCTCTTGGATAGCCAGATCAGTCAACCCAAAAGTCAACGAAAGTCAACGTTGTCACAGTCAATGTTCAACGCAATCAGCAACAGCAAAAAGTCAACGCATCCCATTGAAAAGTCAACAGTCAACCTCGATTTCTGTGTCAGAAAATGCTGACTGCAGAAATCGGAATTTTGACCAAAGATGGGGTCAGTTTGACCATGCCTTGACCAAAGTCAACACTGGTCAACTCTGCGTTGAAACCCTAGGTCGAAAACAGAAATTTCTCTTTGCTGCATTTTCCCACATGTGGATGAAGAAGAGCCTCCAAGTGATCAAACCAATCAGATGATGTGAGAGAATGTGTGAGGATGGATGAGTGAAAATGACATCCAACGTTGACCTATTTATATCCATCAGTGAGGGTGTGTGACACAACTGTTGGGGCTTCAAGCCTACATTTCATTTGAGGCCGCCTGCACATATTTTGAATAAATGCAAAATAAATGTTCTGCTCATCGGCTCAAGATGATTTTTAGATCGATCTTGCACCTGTCCAAAAGAGGAATCCAATAAAAATATTGGCATCTTCATCTGAGCATCACAACATGGAGTTTGGACCTAGTTGTCCAAAATTAACACCATCCCTGTTGTCGTGCAGTACAGATCAAGAATTTTCTTCAAGGCAACAAATTCTTGAGAAGCATCTTCATCGAACAGAAGAACATCATCAACAAAGAAGAGATGTGAAATAATTTTAGAAGGGGAGTGATCCAGGTGGATATTGGTGGTCACCCGCCTATTCCACTTAGACCCCCACCATTGTTTCTTTTAGTTTTTCAATTTCCTTAATTGTAGCACAATTTACTATTTTTGGCAGTTTTTTAGGTCCTAAACTTTCGGAGCCGTTTGAGGCTCTAAATGACGTATTTTTGGAAATCTTGTTCCAGGCGAATGTGAGTCGAAGACTCGACATTCGCCGTTAGCAGTTGTAGTGCTCGGATAGATCTTTCTAATGAGGTATCATGCGCGTCAAACGAAGATCGTATGCCAAAGTTACGAACTC
Organism: Pinus albicaulis; assembly: GCA_034641835.2. Taxonomy (NCBI): domain Eukaryota; kingdom Viridiplantae; phylum Streptophyta; class Pinopsida; order Pinales; family Pinaceae; genus Pinus; species Pinus albicaulis. Next base: position 145,335,140 of record CM076573.1, read on the forward strand.
AAGAAATTGATGTACCAATTTACCCCAACGGGGCCCAGGCCCCATAGTTTGGCATTTCATCTCCTAGAGTTAGGTTTTTGGATGTTTAGGGTTTTCCATTATTTCTCAATAATAAATAGCCTTTCGAGCCTCATTTCTCAATAATAAATAGCCTTTCGAGCCTCATTGTAACATAGTTTAGAGGCCTGTAGCCGCCTCATCTCTTCTCAGAGATAAGCTACCAACGCCTTAGTTAGCTTATTTCCATTCTATCTGTAAGCATATTTTAGTTATGTGATATTAATGAAATGAAGTCTTATTTCTGCTGCATCTTTGTGTTTATGTGTATTTTTTTATTTTATTGTGTTCCTGCATAAGTCTGGATTAGTGGTATCAGAGCGGTTTGCTTTTTCTCGATCCTTCTTTACATGTCCCCAACGAGGTTGGGGTATAAGGAGTCAGGACTCAATCTGGTTAAACCTTTGCAAGATCAGCCTCGCAAACCCCGACAACTGCCCATGGGGGACGAAAAGAAAGACGAGGGAGCAGGAGATCCTATTAAAATCTTGCTCAAGGAGGCCCTTGAGAAACAAAGGAACGCAATGATGGATAACTTTGCCCAGATTCTTCAACGACTGCCTAGTGGTGACACATTTGCATCCAACAACCACACTGGAGGCCAACTTTGACATTGCCATATTTGAGGGCTAAATAGATGCAAATGTCGTAGATAGATGGTTGAATCTATTAGAAGGATATTTCTTGGGTCATGACTTTTCCAACCGGGAAAAGATTACTTTTGCACTCCTCAAAGCCGCCCCCCATGTGAAAAACTGAAAGAAACAATGGTGGGGGTCCAAGTTGAATAGGCGGGTGGCCACCAATATCCACCTGGATCAGGGAGACCCTTACACCCTTCGATTTCCTCTTTGATTTGGCATCTCTCATAATATTATTTAACCCTTTTAACACCAATAGAAACAACAAAGGAGATAGGGGACATCCCTGTCTTGAACCTCTAATGGGCGAAAGAATTTGAAGGGAGAGCCATTGATAAAAATTGCAAAAGATGATGTGGACACTGGAGATACATTCCATTATCCAATTTACCATTGAGAATTACATACACACTTGAATAAGGACAAGGCGGATGTAAATCCATTTGACCTTATTGTAGGCTTTGGAGAGGTCAAGCTTGAGGACTACAGAAGGGATATTTTTTATGTTAATTTAATGCAAGGTTTCTTGAGCCAATGCAACAAAGTTATGAATTTGTATATTGAAAAGGAATTTGAATTGTTCTTCAGAGATGCATGGGCTTGAGTCTGTTTGCAATTAGCTTGGATATAATCTTATATATAACATTGCAACATGATATCAACCTAAAATCTTCAAAAGAATAGGCTTCTTCTTGCTTCTTCAATATAAGGGCCAAGTTAGTCCAGTTAAAAACACCTAGAATTTTATAGGAACATTGAGATTCATTAACTACTTTCAGAAGATATTCTTTAATTGGGTCGAAAAACCAAAAAAAAAAATTAACAGTCAGGCCATCAAGCCCAAGACTTTTACCTTTTTGATAGAAAAAAGAGTAGAACGAATTTCTTCCTAGACACCTCTTTTGATAGAAAATTGTTCATTTAGTTTGTAAAGACACACAAAAATATTTATTAATTTCAAGATCTCTTTAGTGGTGTATCCTGCAAGCTCTTTAAATAAATTACTAAAATATGCCTTACCTGCCTCCACCTTCTCCTCAAAAGATGAGATTGAATCCCCATCCATATTCTTAATTTCCCTTATCATGTTCAGGCTTTTCCAATAGCTAGCAAATTTGTGACAAAATTGTGTTCTTGTCTCCCTTGGCAATCCAAATAACTCCACTTTTAAACGCCAAATAACTTCTTCCTTAGCCAACAGGTCATGTATAAGAGCCAGACAAAAATTTAGAGAAGCCTCATCATCATCAAAAAGTGGACAAGAGCAATTTTCAACCATATTGGCATTAGTATTTTGCTTCGTTTTCAGCAAAAGAGCTGATATTTTTTGTTGAAAGACTTGGCCCATCCTTTGATCTCCTCAACCCTCCCCAAGTTATTATCAAATTGTTTCATATAAGAATCTTTAAAATCCTCGCTAAGATGAATCCAGGAAGAGGACACCAAGCTTTAGTAATCCTCTTCCACTAGTAACCGAGGTTTAAACTTCAGGGGTGAAGGGGGCTTTCATTCCTTTTTTTCCATTTTGAAAAGAATCAGAAGATGATCCGATATTTCCTTCACTTCCACCCAAGATTTTATGACCCAAGGGCCATGAAATAGCTCTTTGGATATTAGCAAACGATTTGACCATTTGGCTATATGATCAATTCCCCACCTTCCATTTTGATCATTCCTCCATGTAGGAGCCAACTTCGGACGAGCCAAGTCCACTAGATGTTGATCCACTAGAGCATGATTGAAAAAATCTTCTAGCGGACCCCTTCGAGGATGCCCCCTCTAAACTTCTTTGAGGGAGAGGGTGAAATTTAGATCTTCATTTTACGCTACATTGGAAATTGATAAAAAAATCCAACGAAATCGAATTTTGCCAATATAGTTTTCTTTCGAAGTAGGGACTATAACTATTGATAAAGCGAATTGAGGCCATGAAGTCGCGGTCCACCAAATCAACCGAAATACCTAAAGAAAGGGTTGAAACTAGAAATAGAATTAAAAATTAAAATTGGGACTCCAAGTCATTAAGAGGCCTTTAGATAAACCATCAAAATCCACAAAACAATATGTCTAGTCCTTCAACCAAGACGATAGAGATTCCTAGGCTTCAATGATGGTACATAGTTTCTTGAATAAAAGTCACATTTGGAGAGTAGGATCTCACCAGACTTTTGAGTGCCAGTATCTTTGGGGTACCCTCAACCCTTCTAGCATTAAAAGAAGGATAGATCATTGATGACCTTGCCCACAGGCATTCCTCGCTTGAAGGGCCTGAGAAATGGTTGATTGTTTGCCACTATGAATTTCTTTTCTGCTTGAAATTTTTGCAATGATAGGTAAAATTTTCTACCCACATGAGAACCTTGATATTTACTGCATGCTAACCCTCCAACCATAGCCCACTTATTCGAGGTCTTTTGTCTCGAGCGAAGATGATACACTGATTTCAAAGGAGATTTGGCCAAGCTACTTCTAGACGAAGAGGGATAAGGGGCTTTCGTAGGAGAAGAGGGCTTTGGGGAAACATAGCATTCCCCTCCAATATGTGAGCAGAGGAGCGAATTAAAGAAATATTTGGTAGGACTTCAATTTTCCAAGGAAAAGGGGGAGGAAGGAGATATGGAGATGAACCCACCTAGACTTTTGATGGTTGGGGAACTACTTCTAACAACTCAGGGAGAAGCAAAACCATCAGAGGGGAAGTCCTTTTTTCTCGGTAAGAGGTCACAAGTTCAAATCCAAATGGGCTTAGAGTATGTACACCTTTGTAGAATTTAGCGACCAAATCGCTATGCGGAGGTGGGTTCCTTGTCCCACAAACAAGGGGGTCTTACACCAATTTGGTGTCTGGTTTCGCTGTGACCTTAAAATTATATATATATATATATATATATATATATATATATATATATATATATATATATATAAGCATAAGCTTCACTATTAATAATACAATCTACACATTGCTTTTATACAAAAAAGAAGGTGGGTCATGCATGTAGTTGCTATAAGCACTAGTAGAGTCCAAAACTATCAAACCCAAAATTTGGCTAGATTTTTCCCTAAACTCTCATTAAGTACAACCATTGCAAACCACAACATCATAAATATAAGGCCCAAGACTTGAGCATGATCACATATTGAAGGAGTTGTGGGGAAAAAACCAACATTTGGTGTGTTGAGAAATCAAGGGGCAGCTAGATTAGGTGATTTCTCTTACTTTGATAACTGCTTGTGATGTATTTCAACGTAACTTGATTAACTTTTTTTTTTCACTTGATTATTATTGTGTTCTTATCATCAAACAACTACTAAACTATGAAGATCAAATAGACAAGAGGACACAAAATGTATGTTGCAAGCCAGGGCTAAAACCTCTCCTCTTGAGAGGAAAACCCACAAGAGTTCTTCTCTTCTTATAGAATGTTTAGATGACGAATTACAAGACCGAAGATCCTTGTCAAAGATGCCTCCAAGACCAAGTCAAACTTCTCCTTCTTGATGAACTCTTCGAGCTATTTTGACCTAGCAGCTTCCAGCAACTTCGACCCAACAACTTCCAACAACTTCGACCTTCTAGCAATTTTGTCCTAGCAACAACTTTGACTTCCCAACAACTTCGACTTTCCCAACAACTTCTTCTACAACTTTGACTTCCCCAACAGTTTCTTCTATAACTTCGACTTCCCCAACAACTTCTGTAATTTTGGTCTAGCAACTACTTTAGAAAACCTAACATGAGAGAGAGAGAGAGGTCCAAAACTTTGATATTGCTTTTCTTTCTTCCTTTTCTTGATCTTCGTCCTTTTCCAACTTCTTTCTTGAGGAGATCGAACTTGCTTGAATGAATGTCTCTAAATGAAGTCAAGGTTCCCTTATATATAGGCTTCTTAGGAGATCAAATGGTTGTTCACGAGGTCAACTTGATCCTCCTAGTAGGTTGACTTGTTGCTACTTGTTGACAAGGTCTTGGAGGGTCTTTCTGACACTTTTGACTCTACAATGATTTTCTTTTACAAGATACAACATGCCCAAAGGGGTCTTACATGTATGACAATGACTCTTTTAACTTCATAATTTTATAAAAAACCTGAAAGCACTCAATGGCTGCTTAACCTATAAATAAATTTATTTTGAACATGAAACCCATGCATCAAGAATGACAATAATAAATTTCTTCTCTCTTTAATATCAAATATATAAAATCATGATTACAATAGACATTATGAAGATCAAACCTAGTTACACATTTCAACACTCCCTCTTAACTAGGGAGGTATTCATAATCTATACACGGTACTTGAACAATCTCATACTGAAGAATTCTCATAAGAAGAGTCAGATTTGTAAGCCATCTTATAAGCTATCATTTCAGCCTATCTCATTGCATCTTATCATACCAACCAACATTGTCACATAGAAAGGCCTTGAATAACAACTCTATCTCTCCACAAGATCAGAGCACAATGTTGGAGAAACAATCACTGATAGACACCATCATCATTGTCTCTTAAGGCACATACCCCATCCGAATGTTCACAAGGTATGTCCTTTTAGGACCATTTTGGTCGTGGAATAACACATCCTCAAGGAATTTCCTCTTCGACTACTCTTTCCTATTGGATGCCCTACCACATTCTCAAAGAGTATCTGAATGAATCTCGGATGCTTATCCAATCCTCCATTCTTTCTTTTAAACATGGAGACAAGAATGATGTGCCCATCTCTCCCTCTCAATTAGGGAGGATTTACACCTTCCTATAAAAGGAATATTCCCAAGCTCCCTCTTAACAAGGGACTTGCCCAAGCTCTCTCAACTAGGGACTTGTTTCTAACACCAACTATCTGCTCTTTGGTCGAGATCATGGTACTATCAACTGCTTGTAGGGCTCCTTTTTTTGCATCATGTCATGAACTTCATCTTCTTCATCATCACTTTATCGTGGGCATCAACCATCTTCTCCATCACTTTCCCTTCAACGAACCAGAGTGTTGAACCAATAGTCATGTCATCTTTCTCTTCATCGGAAAGTGATCTTCTAGTTCACATTTGGCTTTTCTTCATTCAACTACCTCTTCCAAGTCATGTTTCTTTCAAGATCTTCCATCCAATCTCATGAGTACTAGTTTTAGGTGACTTCTACAACCCTCTTTTGGTAACCCTGTTTCATCTAGATATTTTCTTAAAATCAAAGTGAACATTAAACCAAAGTTACCTCTTTATGATGGCCTTTCGTCATGACATCTGCTTCTAGCAACATCAACATCCAACACATGTATGAATCCATCTCCATAGATACATCTTTCACGAACTCTTCTTTCACTTTCTTTGCATATGGCTTCCTCAGGATCTTCTATACATGGTTCCTTCATCATAGGAACCATAGTTTCCAACCACCTCATATTCTTCATGAGCTCATATTAGCATGTAGAAGAGTTCAAGGAAAATTATATTCATGCCTTCATGTATGTTTTCATAAGGAAGAGCTCCCTTTTTCTTTCATCATGCTCATTAGACAGAGCATTCTAATAATTCTATCTGCAATCATATGATGACATGACTTTATCTATCAAATATATACATACCTCTTCCTTCTTTTGGTCATCTAGACTTCTTTCTAGCAACTTCCTTTCCTTGCTTGAAGATGAAAGTACTTCAACCAACTCGTCATGCTGCACACCTTTGTCATCATAGTGTCATCCTTTTAACCCATAGATCCCACATAAGGTGGAATGTAGACCATGTTCGAGACACTTGCTTCTTCTTATGTAGAGGTGAATCTTCTAACAAAGATTCCAATGGAGAATTTTAATGATCCTCATTCTTCAAATGCTCCTTTCTAATGATGATTTCTTATCTTGATAGATGACTTTCTTCTAACCATTTATACTGCTACTTCGGTTGTCCTTATATGCTTCAAATGGAGATGCCATAAGCTACTTCCTTTCTATCATGATGATTGCTACAACCATGCAGAGTTTCTACCTAAGCTTTCCTACCCTGCTTCTATGATGATGTCATCTCTATCTTGTTGTAATTCATCATATCATACTTGTGATGCTTTATATTCTTTTCTAAAAAGAACTAAGTGAAGGAGATTATCTCAGTCATATTAGAGATCTTTCACTTCCTCCTTTGATTTCTTCTTTTATGATTCTTCCACTTCTTCGGTAACACGGGCTTCATTTCTTTCCTTTCTCTTCTTGAGTATAGGACAATTCCTTTTAAAGTGCCCATATTCATTACACTCATAACATTGTATCTTTGACATATCAATCTTCTTCTTTTTCCATGGATCAAACTTTCCAAACTTTCCTTTTCTCTTGGCCATGGCAACATATGCTTGAACTTGTTCATTTAATCCAACATTATTTTTTGCCTTCAACCTAGTTTCTTCGATCTTACATAATGACTAAAGTTCATTGAATGGAGTGGCTTTCTTCTTTCCATAAATACTTGATACAAAGTTGCCCCATTCATCAGATAGTCCATTGAGCACAATGGTGGTCATCTTTTTATCAGACATTATTTCTCTTAGTTCTTGTAGTTGATCTCTTATTTGAGATACCCTCATAAGGTATGAGGCTACCCCTTCTTCCTTTGATACCTTCATTTTGTATAGTTCGATTCTCAATAATATGATTTCTCCTGCAGTGCTTTACAGAAAACAATTGTACCAACTTTTCATAGATATCTTTCGATTTCTCCAACTTTGCTACATAAGGGATGAGGGAATCCTTAATTGATTCTATGAGCACTTATTTCCCCTTTCATATACTTCGATAGTGCTTGAGCTTGCTCTTGAGATGGTTTGGAGATTGAACCCTTAACATATTAAATAACTTCATTCTTTATGAGGATCAAATCTATCCTCTTTTTCCATGCAAGGAAATTTGATGACCCAACCAGTTTGTTGCTCTCCTTGCAATATGAAGTCAATGTTGATAACAAATTCAAACATAAATATAAAGATACTTACTTGTCAAGTGAAGATGTTCCTTTGAAGATGATATCTTCAATTTGATGTCTTCTTGATGATGATGACAATTGAAGATGATTGCTTCCTTGATGACATCTTCCTTCTTTAAAGATGACAATACTTCTTTTTTAGATGATATGCTTGAGATGTGATCCTTTCTTCAAAGAGAGGGAGATCACCTTGATTTCTTTGATGATGATGGGAATGCTTCTTTTTGCTTTCTTTGGATGTAGAAATGTAGAATATGGAGACTTCTTTGAGTGGAAGTAGGGTCCTTGAGGTCTTCTTTTCCTTGTGATGATGTGATCCTTGAGATGAGTACTCTTCCTTGGTGCTCGACCCTTATGTATCCTTATTCAATGATGTGATCTTCAAGCTGCCTCTTCTTCTTGTTGTAGTCATCTCAACTCTGATACGATGTTGAGAAATCAAGGGGCAACTAGATTGGTTGATTTCTCTTACTTTGATAACTGCTTGTGATGTATTTTGACTTAACTTGATTAGTTTCTTTTTTTTCACTTGATTATTATTACGTTCTTATCATCAAACAACTACCAAACTGTGAAGATCAAATAGACAAGAGGACACAAAATGTAGGCTGCAAGCCAGGGTCAAAACTTCTACTCTTGAGAGGAACACCCACAAGAATTCTTCTCTTCTTATAGAATGTTCAGATGACGAAATCCAAGACCTAAGACCCTTATCAAAGGCCCCTCCAAGACCAAGTCAAACTTCTCCTTCTTGATGAACTCTTCCAACTACTTTGACCTAGCAACTTCCGGCAATTTGAAATCAACAACTTCCAGCAACTTTGACCCAAAAACTTCCAGCAACTTTGACCCAACAACTTCCAACAACTTTGACCCAACAACTTTCAACAAGTTCAACCTTCCAACAATTTTGACCTAGAAACAACTTTGACTTGCCCGACAACTTCTTCTGCAACTTCGATTTCCCCAACAGTTTCTTATGTAACTTCGACTTCCCCAACAACTTCTGTAATTTTGGTCTAGCAGCTACTTTAGAAACCCTAACACGAGAGATAGAGAGAGGTCTGAAACTTCGATCTTGATTTTCTTGATCTTTGTCCTTTGTCAACTTCTTTCTTGAGGAGATTGAACTTGATTTCTTGCTTGAATGAATGTCTCTAAATGAAGACAAGGTTCCCTTATGTATAGGTTTCTTAGGAGGTCGAATAGTTGTTCATGAGGCCGACTTGATCCACCTTTTAGGCCGACTTCTTGTTGACAAGGTCTTGGAGGGTCTTTCTACAAAAAAAATATTTTACAAGATAAAACATGCCCAAAGGGGCCTTACATGTATGACAATGACTCTTTTAACTTCATCATTCTATAACAAACCTAGAAGCACTCAATGGGTGCTTGACCTATAAATAAATTTATCTTGAGCATGAAACCCATGCATCAAGAATGACAATAATACATTTATTTTCTCTTTAATTTCAAATATGTAAAATCATGATTACAATAAACATTATGAAGACTAAACCTAGTTACACATTTCAACATGGTGATCGCTCATCTCTTTCATTTGGGACTGATCCTCACACCGTAGCATTTGACTCATTCTTAACCACAATCAAATCCTAGTCATCGTTATCTAGTTTGAGGGGCTTGAAAATCTCAGAGATGGAAAAAGCCAATACAATTTGACTTTTTGTCGAGTTAGGGGAGAAGACCAGTGGTGCCTACAAGGGGGTGACGTAATGGCTAGAAGGTTCAGTGCTGGGATTGCGCATTGCCTCCCCAGGGCAGGGTTTTCTTCATCGGATTAGCCGGGAACTCAGTGATTGAGTGAGGTAAATCCTCTCAAATTCTTCTGCCAGTATTTCTCTCTATAACTAAATTACCCTAGGGGTATTCAGAGATGTATTCAGACATTGCTATTGCTTAATAATAAAACCCTTAGATCTCCTGCACCGGTTTCCCCCCATTGGGTTTTTCCGGGGACTTAGTCCAAAATAAAGGTGTCATATGTGTGACTGATTTCTTTGTTCAATTTCCTTGTTTTAGAATCATGAGTATTATAATGTAGGCTGCTTCAATATTTCATGTATGATTCATAAATAATTGTGTAAAGTAAATTACATAATAGAAGAAGTAATTTAGTTGGTTGCAGTAGGATTCCTTAGATTGTTCAGATCTAGGAATTTTCACATTTCTTAGACCAAAACTACCAAAAGCATATTTTGATTTCCAACTGTCCAAGGATTTTGATGATGAATATTGACTAATTATGGTAGTGAGAAAACCCCTTGGCCCCAATGTTGGACAGATTTTAGTGTTAACAATTCGAAAGGCTAATTTAAAGGTCAGAGTTGAGTAAGATTCAAGAGTAGACCGAGGTGAAATTAGGGATGGATACTCCCTCACCTACTACTATAGCCCGTAGAAAGTTGATATGGCGCTTGCTTAGATATTACAAGATGTATAGAAGCATGCATGAGTGTCTAGATCTTCAATGAAAGCAATTATACCTTCTAGAAGATATGTTAATCATGTTGCATTGGCTTCTTCCACTAGGGAGCCTTCCAATCTTTTCGATTGGGTGAGGTGTGATGCATTGTGGAGGAGTTTGATGGTCAAATAATTATTCTTTTCCGGGATCCATTGGTTGATTCTAAGGTTGTAATGGGTGTAGATTTGCAAATTGCAAATTTGGTTGAGTTGTAGAGGGAGCAAACTGGTGTTAGTAAAATCACTTTCCTCATAAAAAGGGAGTGTTATATTCGAGGGTTACTCCAAAAATGTTTACACCATCGTTGGGTGTGTTTCATGTAATATGCGGTGCATGGTGTATGGATGACCCTTGGATGTGCCATGATGGACAAACACGTGTAAGGTGGCTTTCTCATTGATTGTTAGACCTCATCTTGGTGCTTATTTGGCTTTCTTCATTGGAGATTGTTGACTTCTTCACAATGGCTGCATGGAGGTTGGTTGCTTGTTTTGAAGGACAACTTGTTGTGGAAAAGGAGCATTATGCATCTTGGAAGAGGGAATTAAGCCCTGTATGGCACGGGTACATACTACATATGGTTGCTTGCATGGAGGCTTGTGCTTAACTTGAGGATGCTTGGGTTGAGGTGGAGTGGACCTAGAGTAGTACATGGCGTAAGAGGAGTGTTGGATACTTCAAGGCTTGTGGAAGTGGGGCATTGTACCTTCTTGAGGAGTGTTCATGCCTTGGTGTCTTGCTTGTTGGGCATATTCACCCTTGAAGCTTGACATATGTCACTTGTAGAGGGAGCACTTTACATGTGAACCTATCATTTTGTGGATAAGTTGCTTATGGTGAATTAGGGCTATTATTATATTTTTGGTCTCTCTTACCTCTCATATAAAATGAAGGAGAGAATCATTTCATATTATCAACATTATATTCACTCTTAGTACTTGTCTTAGAGAGAAATCCTGTAGGGATCAAGTCACTAAGGTTCACGAGGAAAAACTATGAGAAGATAAGAAGAGAGAAAAAAATTGGATAGGATATTGGATCTTGTGGATTCATTCACCACTCAATTGTATTAGAGATGTGAGAAGCAAAATTCACTAATCTATCTCTCTTTCTCATACTCTCTTTATTGTATTACCACTCTTTGTCTTGGAGCACTAGGGTTCTTGGAGAAGTTCAAGAATAATTCTAGGGTTAGGGTTTAACCCTAAGTAGACCATGAAGCTAGTGTTTTTGATAAACCCTAAAGGGGAAAAACAATGCTTTTGTAGCTCTTGTGAGAGAATTCTAGGGTTTTGGAAACAATAGTACTACCATCTCCATTCTTTGAGTTGGTAGTTATGGGTCATTGGCATTGGCACCCTTCAACCACATCCCTTGAGTCAGGGCTCAGAAACTTGGTCCCGTAGGTTGATGTAGTGAAAAGAAAGTTGAAAGCATATAAAGCCATAAGGAAAGAAAATGTAAACTGGAAAAGATGGGTGGGACATTGTTTAGTGTGTAGGAAAAATCCTAGCATGAGCTCTAGCTCCTCATTAGCCATCGCCTAGTTCCTTAAGCATATAATGCTTCATGTAAAGAAAGGAACTCTTGAAAGTCTTAACCCTGTTGAGTGAGAAGTTGTTGTTGAGAAAGCTAGGGCAGAGATATTAGATGATTTCTCTTATACTGATAACTGCTTGTGAGGACATTTTATTTTTCTTAATTAGGTTCTTCTTATACTTGATTATTATTATGTGCTCTTCTTCATCAAACAACTACCAAACCATAAAGAACAATGAGACAAAGGACATAAGATGTAGGCGATCAACCAGGGCCAAAACCTCTCCAACATGAGAGGAAAACCCACAATAATTCTTCTTCTTATAGAATCTTCAATTGACGAATTCCAAGACCTAGACTCTTGACCAAGAACCCTACCAAGACCAAGTCAATGCTTCCTCTTTGTAGCTTCTCCTTCTAGCAACTTCGACCTATTCAACAACTGCAACTGCAACTGCCACTTCGATTTGCCCAGAAACTGCAACTTCAATTTGCCCAGAAACAACAACTTCTCTTCTTCACTTGGGTATATTCTCTCTCCTAGAGAATTCGACTTTCAAAACAATTCTTCTTGGTGACCTATTTTACCTTTGCAACTCGGCTTCACTGTGACATTATGTGCCCTAATTCCTTCACACGTGTGGAGAGAAGTAGCCCAAAACAGAACCCAAAAACTTCGACTTCTTCTTCCTTCGACCTCCTTTTCTTCACACTTCTTTTTGTCTTTATGATCGAACTTGTGTGAGTGAGTGTGTTCTCCAAATGAGGCTAAGTGCCCTATATAAAGGCTTCCTTGAGCCTACTATTAGGCCGACTTGATGCATGCATGATTGACTTGGTCTTAGAGGGTCTTTTGACTCTAATTTAACTCAAATATTTTTCTTACAATATGTAACATGCCCAAATGGGTCATTCATAGATGACAATGACTCAATGACTTTATAACAAACCTAGAAGCACTCAATGGGTGCTTTGACCTATAAAAATAAATTTTCTTGAGCATGAAACCCATGCCTCAAGACTCACAATAATAAATTTATTTTTATCTTTTCATTAAATACATAAAATTATGATTACATTTGTCATTATGAAGACCGAACCTAGTTACATATTTCAACAGTTGTTACATCCATACTATTCAAAATCGGAACTGGTGATCGGACCGGTCCACCTATCAAACCAGGTTTCAAACCAGAACCGGTCAAATTGGGACTGGTCAGATCTCAATGAACCAGTCTTAAAAAAATACATGAAATGATTATTTTTTAATGAAAAAAACTATTTTTAAGATTTAAAACCATGGTTCCAAACCAATAGAGACAAAATATGAAAAGTTTGCTCATCTATATACCATGTAAAGGTGAATATATGAAAATGGCACCAAGTGCAATACATATCAACAAAAAAATACATAATCAATGAGGCTATACATGGCCTCTAGAGTCCAAAAACAATGCTACAAGCTATGGTGCCAGCCTACTACAAGTCTACATATTAGTGATCAACATGATCACTTCTCATCATGATCAAACTCGGTTGAGTCTTGACTCTCAAACTTTTCCTTGCTTGAGTCACAAACTTCTCAGCTGGTTGAGTGACTTTGAGTCTCAAAATTATGAAGGTATTTTTCCCTAATGTGCCTTATCACTTCATTTGGTACCCTACATGGCTTTACATGGCTTCCTATCCCAGCCGAGTGTTGTTTGAACTTGTAAATACTAAATACCCCCTCCAATAGATTTTTGGCAATATTTGCAAATCATTTTACCATCAATCATATCACAATGAGCCCATGTAGTATACTTGGCTTTTGGAGGCATGGTGGCTACTACTTAGCCCAAGCTCTATGTTGTTCCACTACTCTAGCAAAAACTTAACACTCTCCAAGCTCCCAATGAAGCTCACAAAGACTCCAAATGAGATGTGTGAGGCAAATGAGTGGGGAGACATCCTTTTAAAGGCTTGGAGGTGCTGTTTTTGGAGGAAAACAACCCCTAGTTTCCTTCAAAACTACATCAAAAACCAAGAAACCGCCTTCAGTGGGGTCCACAGCTGGCCTGGCAATAAACTGGCTGGTTTATTACGGAATTGGTCAGTTTATGGGAAAATTGGCTGGTTTCGTCATAAACCGGTCGGTTTATGTCCGGTCAGACCTAAAAACTGCCTTCCAGCAGCAGACGACCCTGTTTTTCTACTGGTTTGAAGGCTGGGATGAACCAGCCAATTTGACCGGTTTACAGTTCAAACTGGCCGGTTTTGAATGCTATGGTTACATCTTAAAGGGTATTGGAAAAATGTAAAAGCAAGCTTGGGCTCCTAGGCTATGCACCCAAATAAATATAAATCACTAAATTTAAAAGCACACCAAAGGGGTGGAAAAAGCAAGCCGAGGAAAGCGGTAACTCATGCCTCCATGATTGCTCCCTCTTTACACTTATACGCTCAGGATGTTGAACCCTCATTAGTTGTTTTCATGGCTGTGGCACCTGCCTTGAAGTCTTTCCCACTCCGTAACCATCATTATCCCAGACTCACACACACCTATGGATTGATGGGCTAGCTTGGGGCATGTCATCTCCAAAGCATTGTCTGTGGCAGCGAATCATCCCTGAGGCTTATCTGTGGCAGTGAATCACCTCTGAGGTTTGCCATGGCAGAAAATCATCTCTGAGGTATGGTATATGGCAGCAAACTGTCTCTAAGGCAAGCAAGGGCTGGTTTTGAGTTGACTGTGGCAGCGGATTACTGTTCTGGGGTAGTGTGGAGGGTGGAACCCCTTCTCCATGACAGTAAGGTTGGATACCTCTTTCTGAGGTAGCAGAGAACTGTTTGTTGTTTATTCAAGCTGCGGGAGGCTAATACAAAAAAACAAGACGGTATAAACAAAAGCAGCAAGGTTTAAGCTGGTGCCAGCTGACTGGGACCGAAGCAGCTAAGAACATCAGCAATATGAGCAACCAGTGAGACTGGTTAGTGTGGTTATGACAGCAGAGCTGAGACAGGTCTCTAATTGATGATGGTTAGCTATAGTTTATGTAATCTCTGTTTATGATGTTGTGAATCTGTAATCACTTTTTGAATCAGCATTAGTTTATAAATAGTTGTGGAATCAACTGACTGCCAAAATCTTTATTGTACTGCTGTGTATCCAATTAAAGAGCATCATTATTACATGATTAATGAGTACTGTAATACTGCGATGAAATACCATTGTTTCGTGTATTCATTGAAAACCCTAGTTCAGAGTTGTGCCCTAAGTGTCATTTTCCCAAGAGGGATATGACAAGGAGACTCAGAAACCTTGATTAAAGAAATCATGGAAAGCATGTAAATGTTGAAAGCTAGGAAAAACTGTAAGAAGGGGGGAAAGCTTGATAATAAAGAAGGGGGGCAGTTATTTCGAGGGTGAGTTCTTGTTGTCCAATATAAGGTCTAGGAAATCACAGTGACCAAAACCCAAGAGTGTAAGGGTTGAAGGACCAAGGAAAAAGTGATAACCTTTTTCACTGGCAAGAACTATCCTAGAAACTTCAACTAAGAAAACCCAAGAAGGCGGAGAACTTTTTACATGAGGTTATTGAACCTATCAACAGCCGGAAGAACATGTGTCAACCCAACTACAATATCCAAAATGGATGAGGTAACTGTCAAAGCAAATGGCACCACCTAACTCAAATGGAGCCAGGAAAGGGTTACAAGAATCCTACTAACTTGTAATGGATTCTCGAGGATGTGTAGCATAAAAGGAAAGGTTGCAAATTAGAAGAGGGCATTTTATTTTCTGCCTTGTTCTTTGGGGCAAGCAGAAGGTCATGGAGCCAAGGGACGACATGTGCGTGTTGCAAGGTCCATGGATTCATAGCTTAACACAAAGTGAAGCACAGTAGTAGAAGTTATGTAGCAAGCTCAGAAGCAGTAGCAGAAGCAGTGGAGTGTTAAGCTTGCTAGAGCACAACATTAAGAAGACTGTTTATCAAAACAAGGGAGCCAAGCCAATAGATATCTTGAGCAAAGCCTAAGCACTAGTGCCTAAACAAAACTAGAGCAAGCAACCCAAGCAAGCCATTGCAGAGCCCAACTTATGACAGAGAACAATTAGAGGAAGCTTGTAACAGAATTGAGTAAGAGACCATCGAGTTGTACCAGTGCCTGAAATAATCCAAGGCCATTCAGAAGAATGCCAAGATACTGTAAGAACTCTACAAGAGCCCTAGGCAGAGGTGAAAATGGTTGATAATCTTTCTAATCGAGTAAATACTTAATTAAATCTGAAGTTTATTTACTCAGACTGGGTATATCTCCAGTTAAAGAAACTCTTTTGTGTACTAGGGATGTGTGCGTTTTCTGTTATTCCTTTTCTGCTGCAGATTTATTCAAGAATTAAAATAATAGAGTCAGCATATTAAGACAACGTCGCCCGGGTTAAAGCTGCAATTATTATAAGACTTCCATGCTTGTCATCAGAATCCATTTTTAAGTGCCATTGAGTAATTCCAACTTGGTCACTAGACACAAGTAAACATGAGCATTAGCAACATTTCCTTCTTAACAAAGAAACAATCATCCGTACTGGTCATAGCTGTTGCTGATTTTAGACTAAAAAAAAAACAAATCCATGAACATCATCATGAAATCGATCTCAAAGTTATAGTGGTTTCTTCTAGTAATTGAGTATAAGGAGGGAGCTAACAAGAAAAGGAGCAGACTTCCTTAGTTGCCTCCCACTCATGATATGTCAATCAAGATGTATCAACTATGAACAGTAGAAAGAGCTCTATCCATTTGTTCTCTACTTTGGGTCTATTATGTCAGCCTTGCAACATCATTTAAAAATCAAACGGCAGCCTTTTCTGGATTACCGATTACCATATCTAAAATGGATTGCTATATAAAATATGACCTGACACTGCTGGCTTTGATTATACGGAATAATAAACTGTAACCTTCCCACATAATAGGTGGTTCTCAAGGCTGGTCACCAAGGTAGACTAGCAGATGGTGATCTACAAGGACCTAATGGTTTGGAAGAAAATCAAAGCATTTGAATCAGGAAAGCGGTTGGTAAACAAAAGTGAGAAGATGGATTGATCCAATACACCAATCGTCATAAGTGAAAAGAAAAAAATCTGAAATAGAAATTGTGACAGATCGATGATAAATTGCTAGTTTTGACTCTTGAGTAGTTGATGACAACGAAGTTTGAAGATGGAATATATGGTTTCCTTATTTATAGCTATCTGGCACTAGAAATCATGGTTAAAGTGGTTGGCTATCCATCCAATTTTGGTATGGTTAAATTACTTGACTATCATTTACACTGTCAGATGTGTATTTGTGTCCAGCATGCTAATTCCATGAAGTGGGAAGAATGTAGTGCTAATAGAAAGCTTTGCTTTTTGAGGAAATTTTGGTTCTTCTCACATGCAGTTAGAAAAACATATCATTCTTTTCATCCTGCTCCATTTCAGCTCATATCAATACTATTCACTAAGGTGCCTGTTGAGGCAATCACCTATGTGATCTAAAGTATTTAGTCACCATGATCATTTTTTCTACAAGAGGCAGGAATTCAGCGAGTGTGTATCCTTGAAGCAAGAGCATGTGCACCTAAAAAGTTCAAGGCACGTGTTCAAATACCAATTCTGATCTATTCAATCCAAATCACAGTGCCAATTTGTAGGAATTTACAGGGTAAGTTCCTTAGATAAAAAATCAAAGGTCACCGCTCACAAACAGATCACAAATCAGTACAGCAGTATATCACGTGGTTAAAACCCTCGAAAGAGGGAAACAGTCCACGGCCTGGGTCAACGCGGCCACTTCAGGCAATTTATTAATAAAAAAAAAAGTTACATATGTTTCTCTCATAAACGGTTACCAGGCAAATGACTCTCCATGCTCTTTAATACCGGTTATCGGACAAATGACCCTCCATGGTCTTTAAATAGAGATCATGGCCCAATCGGGTGTTAAGCCACGGATCAAGTGTCGTTAATACCGAGGAGAGAGTGAACCGTCGGATCACTACAAATCGTGACCATCGGATTATAAGTTACGAATGTACATAGTAAAGAAACACACTTTACCTAACTCTACACTAGACCAAGTTATACTTAACTATTTCCTATGTGTCAGAATATCCTAACATCCCCCCTTAAGAACAACTTGGGAAAGGATTGAAGGATTTACAAAGGTGACACAAAAGGAGCCTATTTCCTATTTGTCGAAATATTTTAACATCCCCCCTTAAGAACAACTTGGGATAGGATTGAAGGATTTACAAAGGTCACACAAAAGGAGCCTAATGTGTCGAAATATCCTAACATCCCCCCTTAAGAACAACTTGGGATAGGAGTGAAGGATTTACAAAGGTGACACGATAGGAGAAGGAAAGAGGCATTAGAGCCTATCCCCCCTTAATGATAACTTTCCTGAACTCCAAGCATGGATCGAAGTTTGGTAAACTTCACTTCTGTGAGAGCCTTTGTAAAGATATCAGCTACTTGATCATTGGTTGGACAATACTGCACTTCAAGAACACGATCATGAATGAGCTTTCTGATGAAGTGTATGTGGAGCTCAATGTGTTTCATACGCTGATGCTAAATTGGATCTTTACATAGCTGAATGGCACTCTGATTATCACACCACAGTGTAGTTGGATGTCGCTGATGAAGACCAAATTCAGACAGGATCTGACGAAGCCACATGGCTTCCTTGCTGGCTTCAATTGCACCATGATACTCTGCTTCTGCTGAAGAAAGAGAGATGGCACTTTGTTTCTTACAAGACCTTGTAATAGGTCCTGAACCAAGAGTGGAGACATATCCTGCAGTAGACTTTCGATCATCAGGGTCACCAGCCTAATCTGAATCAGTGAAACCAATCAACAATGGAGAGGCTCTTGTACTGTAATGAATCCCGAATTGAACTGTACCTCGAATATATCGAAGTATTATTTTAGCTGCTTTCCAGTGACTTTCATGAGGTTGGTGCATAAACCGAGCAACAAGACCAACGACAAAGGAAAGGTCAGGACGGTTATGGGTTAGATACAGAAGTTTATCAACAAGTTGACGGTATAAGGTAGCATCAACTTCAGGGGTAGTACAAGTGACTGAAAGCTTGACTCTAGACTGAAAGGGAGAAGGGGTTGGCTTACAATCTTCCATGTGAAAGTGGCGTAGAAGATCACAGACATACTTGGACTGAGAAGGGGTAATACCTTTTTTGGATTGCAAGACTTGAAGACCAAGGAAATAATGCAAGTGTCCTAAGTCTGTCATTTCAAACTTCTTTTTGAGGCTAGACTTCACATGGTTTATATGGTTGGGATCACTACCAGTAAGGATAAGATCATCAACATAAAGAACAAGGATGGTGAAGGACTTACCCACTTTCTTGGTGTAGACAGTGTTGTCAGAATGACACCTAGAAAATCCATTATCTAATAGAAATCTATCCATTTTGGCATACCAAGCTCGAGGAGCTTGTTTGAGACCATAGAGAGACTTCCTAAGGCGACAAACAAGGCTAGAGTCTTTTTGGATAAAGCCAGGGGGTTGTTCCATGTAGATTTATTCATGCAAATCTCCATGTAAGAAGGCATATTTGACATCCATCTGATGGACTTCCCATTTAAAGGAGGCAGCAAGGGAAAGAACAAGGTGGATAGAATTCATTTTGGCAACAGGGGAGAAGGTTTCAGTATAGTCAATGCCTTCAACTTGTGAAAATCCTTTAGCAACAAGACAAGCTTTATGCCTATCCACTTTTCCATAGGGGCCAAACTTTGTTTTGTAAACCCATCTGCATCTGACAAGTTTTCTTCCTTTTGGAAGAGGAACAAGATCCCAAGTATCGTTTGCCAATAAGGAACGATACTCTTCATTCATAGCTTCATCCCAATCTGGATGACCGGAGGCTTCTTCAAAGGTTTCTAGATCAAGTTTTTCTGGAACTTGAGCCAATAAGGAAGAGGCTCTTTCGAACTGAGAACGTGTACGTCGTTGATCGGCAGGGTCACCTGCAAGAGAACCTGCTGCATCCCGAGTAGAGCGGACCCATCTTGGAAGTGGTGGAGTATAAGGAACAATTTCACGAGTTGGAGGAGGATGTCATCCTCGCTGTCATCATCTAAACTAGAAGGAATGCTATTAAAAATAGAAGAGAGAGAGAGAGGTGGCACATATGCCGAATCAAGCTCGCAAGCCAAAGGTGGCACACCCGCTGAACTAGGCTCGCAGGCCGATATATTTTCATCAAACTTTACATCTCTTCTAATGATTATATTTTTGGATTTGGGTTGAAGAAGTCTATATCCTTTGACATCTTCAGAATATCCAACAAAAATACATTTTTCACTCTTAGGTTCTAAGGCTTTATGTTTCGCATATGGAATATGGGCCCAAGCATCACTTCCAAAAACACGAAAGTGACTTACATCTGGTTTGATTGAGCTCCAAGCTTCTTCTGGAGTTATATTCTTTAAAACCTTAGTAGGAGTGTGATTTACTATGTAATTTGCACAGTTAATGGCTTCTACCCAAAAATTGAGACTAAGTCCTTTAGATTGAAGCATACAATTAGCCATTTCTTTTAAGGTGCGATTCTTCCTTTCAGCTACACCATTTTGTTGTGGAGTATATGGAACAGTATGTTGCAATTGAATGCCATGCTGAGTGCAAAAGTTGATAAATTTGTTGTTAACATATTCTCCTCCATTGTCTAATCTTAACTCAAGAATTTGATGTCCAGATTGTTTCTCAACAAAGGCCTTAAAGGTCAAGAACATGTGTTAAATTTGGACAACTAGGTCCAAACTCCATGTTGTGATGCTCAGATTAAGTGGCTAGTATTTTTGTTGGATTCCTCTTTCACAGAGGTGTAAAATCCATATAAAATATATCTTAATCCGATGAGCAGAACATTTATTTTGAATTTATTATTTATAATAAATTATATGTGCAGGTCGGCCTTAAGGTTTTACACCCCTAGCAGATGTGTCACACACCCTAATGATGGATATAAATACAGGCAAAGTTGGAGAGCATTTCACAACAACTCAACACACATCTTCTTTTCTCATCTGATTTAGTACGAGCTCCTTGGAGGACAAGTTCAGCCCACATGTGTGAAGAAGAAGGACGAATCTGTACGGCCAAGAGGAAGGACAAAATTTCTGCAGCTAGGGTTTCCAACGAAGTTTGACCAGCGTTGACTTTGGTCAACGCATGGTCCGAAAGGGCTGAAAATTGTTGGAGAGTTCGATTTTGGGAGGCCGTACACATTGGCACAGAAATCGAGGTCAAAAGGTTGACCGAACTTGTTGCTGTGTTGACTTTTAGCTTGCTGCCCTGCGTTGACTTTTCTGGACAGCGTTGACTTTTATGGAGTTGACTTGGGTTGACTCGGTAGCTGATTTGAGGATTGTTGTGACACATTCTGGGTTGGCTGATCAAGGAGACTTTGCTGGTTGAAGCATCCTGTTGACCGCCGTAACGCACCATCACATTTTTCTGTTTCTGGTTTGTCTTCTATAAGATCCATTGATATGTTCTATCAGCATTTTACTTAACCATTTGTGTGATTGCTGTAATAAAAGTAAAGTTGCATCAAGCATAGAACATCTACAAAAATTTACATGGTATCAGAGCTGAGGTGAAGACAAGCCCTATCTTTAGCAATCACCATCTGAGAAAATGGGTTCCACAAGTTTTGAATTCAAGGAGAATGACAAGCTGACTGGAAGGAATGACTTCCATGCCTGGAAGATGATATTAGATCTCAAATTGGAAGACCATGATCTCTTGGATCATGTACTGGGTAAGATTCAAGAACCTCCATCCAATGCTACCGCTGCTGCTAAAAACAAGTACAAGAAGGGGAAGATCAAAGCAAAGCTGATGATCAGGGAATCCATACATAAAAGTCTGGTTGCCTACATATCTGAGCTAGGCACATCCAAGGAGATGTATGACAAATTGATCCTTATGTTCAAGGTAAACAATGTAAACCAAGTGCTATTCCTCAAGAATAAATTGAAGAATATGAAGAAGGGCCGGGATGAGTCTGTTCAAGCTTACTTTCTGAAATTGACCGAAACAAGGAACAATTTGCTGGCTATTGGGGAGACAATAGCCGATCGTGAGATAGTTCTCATCGCACTTGGAGGACTCCCATATGAATGGCAAGTATTCACTACTACCATTCTCAATAATAATACCATTCCTAACTTTGACGAGCTTCTGTCTAGATGTATGCAAGAAGAAACAAGAATGAAGGAATTCGAAAATGACAAAAATGCTGCCTATGGTGCTCATTCTCGAAAGAAGAACTCTGGTGGTCCTCAGGACAAAGGAAGAACAAGGACTCAAGAAAAGAAGGGTAAGTGTTTCACTTGCCATAGGCCCGGTCACTATGCTAGAGAATGTCCCTTCAAGAAGGATTCTCCCGATAGTGATGATAACAACAACAACCGGAGGAATGGGAATCGAAGAAACGACCAATCTAAAGGAAAGAGGAAGGCTCCCTCTGGTGGAAACAATCAACCTTCTAAAAGGTCTAGAAACTCCAGGTATGAGGAGTCTAATGCTGTTGATAAAAGAAATGAGTATATTCTTGTATCTGCTCTCTCTGCTACATCTCCGCCCGACACTATGGATGTCTGACTGATAGATAGTGGTGCCTCAAGACACATCACTGGATTTAAGGAAGCACTCTCTGACATGGTTGAGAGGGATACTAATCTAGAAATTATCCTTGGAGATAATGCCACATATCCCGTGAAAGGGACTGGGACTGTGACCCTCCACTTGTCTCAAGGACAAGTCCTACATTTACAAGATGTACTCTATGTACCAAAATTGAAGAAGAGCCTTGTGTCTATATCAGCCATGGAAGACAAAGGGTTCAATGTAACATTCACTGATGGAAAGGTGTTCATGTGGAAGAAGAGCTTCAAGGAAGCTATCTCGATTGGGTTTAGAGTTGGCACACTCTACCAGGTTGGAGGAAGTACATTGGGAGCAATGACATGTGATACTATCCGACAAACCGAACTATGGCACCGAAGGTTTGGACACCTTCATTACAAGGCCCTTCCCGAAGCAAGGAAGGTGGTGACAGGGATGCCTGACTTTGGAAATAATCATGAAGGTGTATGTAAGGGCTGTGCCGAAGGAAAGCATAGAAGGGGACTTTTCCCCTCAAGTGTCACAAAGATATCTGATATTTTGCAACTGGTCCATTCTGATCTATCTGGTATGTTGCCCGTGACATCCCTGGGAGGATGTTCTTACTACATGACATTCACTGATGACTTCTCTCGAAAAACCTGGATATACTTCTTGAAGAAGAAGGATGAGGCTTTCATGTGGTTCCGTACCTTCAAAGCCTTGGTGGAAAATATGACCGGAAAGAAGATCAAGATTTTGAGGACAGACAATGGCACTGAATATGAGTCAAATGAGTTCAAATACTTTTGCAGAGAAGCTGGCATTAAGAGGGAGACTACTACTGCATATACTCCTGAGCAGAATGGTGTTGCTGAACGCAAGAATAGGACTATTGTAGAAGCTGCCCGTGCCATGCTATGTGACCAGGGTCTACCGAAGTTTCTGTGGGGAGAAGCTGCAAATACTGCTGTGTATATTCAAAACCGATGCCCTCATTCCGCTCTGGACTCCAAAAATCCCGAAGAGGTTTTCACTGGTAAGAAACTTGATGTCTCACATTTTAGAATTTTTGGATGTGCCGTTTATTTTCATGTGCCGAAAGAAAAGAGAAGCAAGCTGGATGCTTCTGGGAAGAAAGGAATGTTTGTGGGCTACAGTGAGACTTCTAAGGCCTATAGAGTCTATGTACCTGGTCAAAGGGAAGTAGAGATATGCCATGATGTCACTTTTGACGAAGATGCTTCCTTGAAGAAAGTAGTAGATCTTCCAAGATCTGAAGAAAATCATGAAGAAAGGCTTGGAAATCAAGAAGAACCGCAGGATGAGACAATGCCTGATATTGAAGGACCAATGGACCCTATTGATCCATCTCCTTCACTGGGAAAGAGACCATCATGGCTCGGGGACACCCTCGAAGATGCTGAGGGTCATGCTGCCCCAAGGGGGACATTCCGAGAAAGCAAGAAGCCGTGTAGATACCAAGGGTATCTAGCTGCCATGAGTACTATTGTATAATCTGAACCTGGATCTTTTGAGGAAGCCGTAAAGCATCAAGTCTGGAAGGATGCTATGCACGAAGAATATGAGTCCATAATGAAGAATGATGTCTGGGATGTGGTCCCGAGACCGAAGGACAAATCTGTTGTCACCGCAAAATGGCTCTATAAGATCAAACATGGATCTGATGGGAGTGCTGAAAAGTTTAAGGCAAGGTTTGTTGCCCGTGGCTTCTCTCAAAAGGAAGGAATTGACTATGATGACATATTTGCACTTGTGGCACGATATACCACCATTCGATCAATCATAGCCCTTGTTGCTACGCAAGGATGGAGTCTTCATCAGATGGATGTCAAGACCGCTTTTCTGCATGGTGCAATAAAGGAAGAGGTGTATGTGGAACAACCTCTGGGATTTGAAGTTTAGGATCGAGACACTCATGTCTGCAGGTTGAAGAAAGCCCTCTATGGGTTAAAGCAAGCACCCAGAGCTTGGTACGAGAGGATGGATAGTTACTTGATGAAGCTGGGCTTCACTCGAAGCAATGCTGATCCGAACCTATACTTCAAGGTTGTGAAAGAGAAGCCTCTCATTCTAGTGTTGTATGTGGATGACCTCTTCCTGACTGGTGATGACCCTCTCATTCATCAATGTAAGAGGGAGCTTGCTGCTGAATTCGAGATGAAGGACCTAGGGCTGATGCACTATTTCCTAGGCCTGGAGGTCTGGCAGAGACCTGGAGAGATTTTCCTTTCTCAAGGAAAATATATTGTGAAGCTTCTGGAAAGATTTGGGATGGTGGACTGTAAGTCCGTGTCGACACCAATGGAACTCAACTTTAAGAAGTTGAGTGGCAGCGATGCTGGGCCTATCTTGGCCAATCCTACTGAGTATCGTCAACTCATAGGAGCTTTGATGTTCTTAGTGAACACCCGACCAGATATATGTTTTGCAGTGAACACTTTGAGTCAACAGATGGTTGAGCCTCATCACTTTCACTGGGTTGGTGCCAAGAATCTTCTGAGATATCTTTGGGGCACGATAAACCATGGGCTGAGATACACTGCCGGGAGTGTGATACTCCGTGGATTTACTGATGCCGATTGGGCTGGCAGTGTGGTGGATCGTAAGAGCACATCGGGATGCTGCTTCAATCTTGGTTCTGCTTCGATCTCATGGATGAGCAGGAAGGAGAAGTCGGTGGCTTTGAGCACCGCGGAGGCCGAATACATTGCTGCTAGTATGGCCTGTTGTGAAGCAGTTTGGTTGCGAAAGCTCTTTAGTGAGCTGTTTGGACATGTGCTAGATACCACTGTGATACTTTGTGATAACCAGAGTGGGATTCGTATGACTGAGAATCTTGTGTTCCACGACCGATCCAAGCATATTGATATCAGGTACCACTTTATCCGGGATATGGTACAGCGAGGCGCCATAAGGCTCGATCATATAGGAACTGATGAGCAGGTCGCGGATATTCTCACTAAGCCCCTGGGGAAGGTCAAGTTCCTAACCTTCCGTGAGAGTCTTGGTGTCGTGGAAAGACCCTATGATGTGGGTCCTGTTGGACGATGAGCTCTGGGAGCTCTTGGGGGCTTTGGGGATGGCTTCTCGGAGCTATAAGCACTCATAATGCTTCTGCCCCACCTTTGTGATTATTGAGCTGGTTCGCCTCTCATTTATCTGTGCCCCGTATGCATCCTACCCATTGAGTTCAGGGCTCATGGGAAGTACCTCTCATTTGGCCAATGAGGTGGGAAAAGCTAGAGACTAATAGCAAAGACTGATGGACGCATCAGAGATTGCCGTACTCTCTATCTAGGATGGCACGGTCCAACCACTTGATCTGGAATCAAGTTTAGTGAGGTCTGGGACCTCTGCCTGACTTCGGGTCAGATGAACCAACTTCGGGTTGGTTGGAGACTCTTTGTGAGTCTGATAGAGGTTTCGAACCTCTGGGTTGAATATGTCAGCCGGGGGATGATGTCTTTGTGACTGACCCACTTCTGTTCTGAAATAAAGAGGCCAGCAAAGCAAGTTACGGCGGGATGACGCACGATGTTTGATTGCACTGATGCATGGAGTTCTCCCTAGTTGAGAGGGAGTGTTAAATTTGGACAACTAGGTCCAAACTCCATGTTGTGATGCTCAGATTAAGTGGCTAGTATTTTTGTTGGATTCCTCTTTCGGAGAAGTGTAAAATCCATATAAAATATATCTTAATCCGATGAGCAGAACATTTATTTTGAATTTATTATTTATAATAAATTATATGTGCAGGTCGGCCTTAAGGTTTCACACCCCCAGCAGATGTGTCACACACCCCAGTGATGGATATAAATACAGGCAATGTTGGAGAGCATTTCACAACAACTCAACACACATCTTCTTCTCTCATCTGATTTAGTACGAGCTCCTTGGAGGACAAGTTCAGCCCACACGTGTGAAGAAGAAGGACGAATCTGTACGGCCAAGAGGAAGGACGAAATTTCTGCAGCTAGGGTTTCCAACGAAGTTTGACCAGCATTGACTTTGCTCAACGCATGGTCCGAAAGGGCTGAAAATTGTTGGAGAGTTCAATTTTAAGAGGCCGTACACATTGGCACAGAAATCGAGGGTCAAAGGGTTGACCAAACTGTTGTTGCGTTGACTTTTAGCTTGCTGCCTTGCGTTGACTTTTCTGGACAGCGTTGACTTTTCTGGAGTTCACTTGGGTTGACTCGGTAGCTGATTGGAGGATTGTTGTGACACATTCTGGGTTGGCTGATCAAGGAGACTTTGCTGGTTGAAGCATCCTGTTGACCGCCGTAACGCACCATCACATTTTTCTGTTTCTGGTTTGTCTTCTATAAGATCCACTTATATGTTCTATCGGCATTTTACTTAACTATTTGTGTGATTGCTGTATGAAAAGTAAAGTTGCTTCAAGCATAAAACATCTACAAAAATTTACAACATGTTAAAAACTTCACTCTTGAGTTTTAAGAAGTATGCCCAAGTGCGTCTGGAAAATCATCAATGAAAGTTAAGAAGTACTTGCAACCAGAGAAAGAAACAACAGGGAGTGGACCACATAAATCACTGTGCACAAGCTGCAAAGGGGCTGAAGCGTGCCAAGAGGCACGTTTGTCAAAACTATCCCGATGATGTTTTTCGAGTACACATCTGGAGCAAACACCATCTCGGCAAGATACCATAGGAAGACCTGTCACCATATTTTCTTTACCTAGAGTTTGAAGAGAGCGATAGTTTAAGTGACCAAATCGCTCATGCCAAAGTTTGCTCACTTCATCATTATGAGCAACAAAAGCAGAGGGAAGACATGATGACCCAAAGTTGTCAAACTTATACAACTTTGTGGAATCATTAGCAATGCTAGTAGCTAAAATATGTCTAGGATCTTTGAGGTCCTTGATTACAACATCATGAGGTGAGAATTCAACTATTTTCCCTTCACCTGAATGAGTTATCTGATAAACAGATATAAGGTTGCATGACAAGGTAGGAACACATAGTACATCATTAAACTGACCATTATCTAGATGAATGGTTTCAGATCCTACAACACTAAGAGATCTATCATCACCAACATAAATATGTTTGGTGTTACAATCATTTAAAGAAGAAAAAATGGCTTGATTTTTGGCCATGTTGTAAGAAGCTCCAGAATCAATGAGCCACTCATGAGAATGAGAAGAAGAAGATACATTTAATGCATAACCAAATGCTTGACAACCACAAGCAGAAAGAGCCATTCCTGAAGATGAAGTTGAAGAGGTGTCCAAATTGATGTGGTGCTTCTTCATTGCTGCTTCCAAGGCTTCCATCTTCTTAAAACATTTGGACTCTACATGGCCATCACGATTACAGAAGTTGCAATGTCTATCTGTTTTCTTCCCTTTGTTTTTAGTTGCCTTATCAGTTTGGTGAGTTGCTTTTTTAGTTTGCGGCTGAAATTGCTTAGGACCCTTGTTTGGTTTAGGACCATACTTTTTAGGATACTGCTTCTTGGGATTCTTTTGTTATGGTTGCTGTTGGGCTGCTAAGGCTTTCTTAGAAGCGTTTCCAGAAGTGATAAGACCAAGGTGTAAGAGTTTTTCTTGTTCTTTTATCAAAGAATCACAAAAGGCATCAAAAGAGGGGTTCTTGTACGCTGTTCCTTGAGAAATGATGGCTTCTCTAGTGGAATGGAAGATGGAAACAAATACAGATTATGCAGGGCCAAGCTTAGCAATAATGGAATAGATGAGGCTACCATCTTTCTTTTTGACCTTACAACCTTCTAAAAGAAGTCTAAGGGTCTTGAATTTGGACAAAAAATCTTCAATAGTGGAGAAATTATTGGGGTCCACAGTAAGCAACTCATTTTCAAGCTGGTGGGCCCTGATTTGATTTTGAATGCCAAAAACAGTATTTAGCTTTTTCAGGGCTTCATCAGGGGTGTCAATTTCAAGGATATGAAATTGAAGATCTTGAGCAATGGACATTCCTATCAACCCTCGTGCTTGATCTTGTTTATTTTCCCATTTAGCGGCTTTATCTTCATCGGAAGGTTTAGTTTATTGTCCTGTGGCTATTCTATAAATCCCTTTACCTCTAAGTAAATCTACCATGTGAGGTAGCCATTGGAAATAATTGGTGCTGTTAAGAATAATCGAGCATGCACTTTCCATTAAAAAAAAAAAACTGAAGCTGAAAAGAACTGAAACTAACTGCTCCAATGGAAAGATCTCGAAAAATTAGGCCGATTAAAAAAAAAAGGCTCGAAAAAAGGCTTTCGGATGAAGAAGTTATGCCTTGTTGAAAAAACTGAGTTGTAGATGCCGAATAGTTATGGGAACGGTTTGAAATTTGATGATGAAGTTCTACTTTTGAAAAAAAATCCCGCCGCTTTAACAAAAACTTTTTACAAAAAGAAGCTTGAGAAAGAGACTTGAACTCAAGACCTCTATTCTTATAAACTAACTTTACACCAAGTGAGCTAGTAAAAAGATTCTGTAATTGTTTGAAAGGAGGAAGGGAGTTTTTTCTTTTTTCTTTTTTGGTAACTCTTCGGTGTGCGTGTTTTTTCCTGCAAAAAAACACACAAAATCTGTGCTAAAAAAAAAAAAAAACGAAATGCAAACCTTATGGCAAAACATTAGATTTTCGGTTACCCGTATCGGCGACTATCATTTTTTCCACTATTTCTGATTTCCCGAGATCGCACAAAGACACGGGGAAAGAGCATACGTAGCAAAAAAATCCCTTCTTGTTTATGATTTGCCGAGATTGCACACAACGCAAAGCAAAGAGCATACACAGGGAAGAGGGTATAGATCTGGCAAATAAATAAAAAATATAAACCGAAATAAGCAGAACGATTAACAAATATAACTGCAAAGAAGATAATTTATACCTCCAGATCTAAACTGACATAACTTGGGCAACCGGAAAGCTTTTCGCATGAAATGAAAGGGGTTCTTCACTGTAACAGACGCTCTGGACACAACAGAGTATTTCTCCAGGCCTGAAAAAGTTAAGAAATAGTAGATCTAGAAAATGGCAATCGCATGTAGTCAAACCGGCTTTGGATTTGGATCAACAACGGATGCGGCCCTCAAAATAGCTCCGATACCATGTAGGAATTTACAGGGTAAGTTCCTTGGATAAAAAACCAAAGGTCACCGCTCACAAATAGATCACAAATCAGTACACCAGTATATCACGTGGTTAAAACCCTCGAAGAGGGAAACAATCCATGGCTAGAGCTAACGCGGCCACTTCAGGCAATTTATTAATATAAAAAGAAAAGTTACATATGTTTCTCTCATAAATGGTTACCGAACAAATGACCCTCCATGCTCTTTAAATAGAGATCATGGACCAATCGGGTGCTAAGCCACGGATCAGGTGTCATTAATATCGAGGAGAGAGTGAACCGTCGGATCACTACAAATCGTGACCGTCGGATTATAAGTTACAAATGTACATAGTAAAGAAACACACTTTACCTAACTCTACACTAGACCAAGTCATACTTAACTATTTCCTATGTGTCAGAATATCCTAACACAATTACTAAGAATCTACAATGACTAATTGGAAAAATTCTGATCAAATTCGACTGTCAACTGGAGTTAAAGGTACTTACATCAGTCAATGTCACTATCCATTCCTGAAAATAGAGAATGTTGAACAAACCTTTCAATGAAGATAAGATAAGATAATGTTATTAATGACCAACAGTTGACAACGACGTTGGTCAATGGGACTCAAAATTAGAGTCAATGTGAATAAACAGTGGGAGTGTGAAAGCAATTCGTGTCATTGATGTATTGAAAGCAGAGAAAGAGCTAACTAATTAATCAATAAAAACTCAAGTATTACAGCTACAAATCCAATATTACTGTAGCACAAGGGAAATGGAATGCAAAACACTATCCATGTGATCAATGGCCTGCTTCTGCATCAATCATTGAGTCTGTGTAATATCCCGAAAGGGAAATAGACAGCAATACAAGCATACGACAATATAGAAAATGCCAGAAATAGAACATAAAGCAGATACTCATAAAAATGCCAGGAATGCTAAGCCATTTTATTAATCTGAGAATATAAAGAAATACAATAGATGATCGGAATGATAGCACCTATTCTTGCTCAAGGCAAGTGGAGGACTCTCTTAGAAAGACAGAAAATGGCTGCTCTAAGAAATTGCGTCCCAGCTGCTGGAAATCTGCCGTAAAACTGCTGCTGCTGGAATAGATTGAAAACTAGGGGCTGATCCCCTTGCCGGAATGAGCTGAAAATCTGCGGACCACCTGTACTCACCAACCCGGACAAAACCCAGAAACCATATAAAAAATGGTCAGCGTCCGAAAATCACCAGAAAGTCCCTCCTCAAGGAATAACGTTGCCCTCCAAGGCTCAGCGCAGATGCCAAATGATAAAAGCTGAAACAGTGCCACAAACTCCTCGGGGAACCTCCTACTGGCAAAGACTGATCCTCCACTCCGGATATCAACTGAAACTCCTGCAGAAACCCCGCAACGGAACACCTCCAAGTAGAACTGCGTCCTCTCTCCCAGGGACTGCGCAGTCACAAGAGAAGCCCAGCTCCTCAGCAAAACAATCAACCAAACCTCCCGCTAAAGACTGAAGAAATGACCTTACCCGAGCAGGCACTCGAAGTCCCCTGGGGCTAAGGGTGAGATCTCCGACCGGAGACACTCAACGCACTAAACAGTGCTGCAGGCAGGCTAAACAGCCAGCGTGCTCAAGAAGACAAAAGTCTAGCTCAAATATCATCAACAACAAGAATGATCAAATGAGAAGGCTCTCCCACCTTTTATAACGCTGGCCTCTCTCCAAAACCCAAACGTGGTCTCCCTCTCCTCCACGTGTTCCTCCTCAATCTGCGCAGAAGCTCCTAGAGGCTACGTGGGCCCCCTCCTCTACGTGGTGTTGGACCCCCATGGCTCCCCATAAGTTATAACGTTGTGCTACTAGGGAGATACTTTATTTTACTTAAGTGAGTTAGACCCCTCTTCTCACTTTTATTTATTAATAAACTATAGTCGGCAAAACTAAACAAAAATCGAATATTCCAATTAGCTGTTGCTAATTAGGAATATTACAGTCTGTCATAATCCACCAACAATTACAGTGCCTATCATGGATCAGTGATCTACTTGCAACTATCAGCAACCTTAAACCTTGGTGCTCAATCAGGTAAAATACACATGACAAGGACCATGCATGTAAACTGACCATTTGATAGTCACATTAAATTACAATCCAGTCCATGTTCTGCTCTCCAATGAGCCATCTATAATTCTATTGCATACCTATCCTAAAGTTACGCTCAATGTTCACTTTGATGGTTACAAAGCACTAGATAATGCCTGATATAACGCATAAACTTTGACAAAAATCTCAAAGAGTGTAACGAACACAGTTCGTATACTTAGAGGAATGTTCTGATACCAATGTTACGAACAAGGTTCATATACTCAGAGGAATGCTCTGATATCAATGTAACAAACAAAGTTTGTATGCTCAAAAGTTAAATACTCCAGAAGACATGGAATATGAAGATCTCCATTGAAGATACAAGAATATATATTAAAATGTATGAATGAGAATGATGTTACAAATGAGAGTGAGGGCCTGCCTATATACCCTAGGCAAGTGTCCCTTTATGAATGGTCATGTCCTTAGGGACATACCTCTACATTAACTAATTAATCATTATTTATGATGTGTTATTATTATTTATATTTACATTATTTTATATCTATATTTTATTCATAACAAAGAGTTGCTGATTTCCTAGTAAGAGAAAACCCCATCCAACTGTACTGTTAAGTAAACTAGCCAGAGATTTCAAGTTAAATGCCTTGTAAGGGATTGACCTAGAAAATTAATTTCTCTCTCTGTCTCTCACACTCTTGTAAGGTATTGACCTAGAAAATTATCTTTTCTGTCTCTCTCTCTCTGGTACGGGATTGATCTAGAAAATTAACTTCTCTCTCTATGTCTATCTTTCTCTTGTAAAGGACTGACTTAGAAAATAAACTCCTCTCTCTATGTCTCTCTTGCTCTCAAGAGAATAAAGTTAACCCTGATACTGAGGTAAATGTCAGCACTTAGATGAGCTTGTGAATGCCTTGAACTTAATTTGTATGCACTGTTGCAAAACCTCTGATTTCTCCAAGTTTTCCTGAGTTTTTCAGGTTGCTGAGTTTTCAGAGTTTTTCAGGTCTGAGTTTATGCTTTCCTAAGCTGACGATGCCACTGATCTTTTGTTGATGACGAATTTTGTGGCATTTGAAAATATCTGCTTACAAAATGCTAAAGTAATTCTAAAAAGTTTGAGTTCCATTTTAGGAAGCACAGAAACTGCCATTTTTGTTAACTTTTTATTATTCAGGTGTTAAAGCCAACTTAAAAAAGTAAATAAACCAAGTAGATTTCTAATGTCGACAAATTCCTTATTGAAATCCAGGATTCTGGATTATTTTTAATTTAATGATTTGTTTAATAGTAATTATCAATTTGAATCTTTCCCGAGGGGAGCATGGCAATTTTTTCAGCTTAATATTTCGGAAGATTTTAAGTGATCTTTAATGTCTGGTGTATCCATTTTCTAAAGATTGAACTCTTTTTCTGAAGCATTCAGAAGACATTATACAAATGCATGTCCATAAAGATATTACTGTAGAAGGATTATTTATCGTTCAGTGTAAGAATCTCTTATGATCTTTCCTGGCTAATAATCTCTGTTTGACACAGTTTCTGCCTCATGTTAGTTTATATGTTTAAACTGTTTGCCAGGTAACTATCGAAGACAAGGATAGCTGTCTGTGCAATCTAAAATAGGTGCAGGAGATCA
Organism: Pinus albicaulis; assembly: GCA_034641835.2. NCBI lineage: Eukaryota > Viridiplantae > Streptophyta > Pinopsida > Pinales > Pinaceae > Pinus > Pinus albicaulis. The sequence continues at coordinate 145,368,381 of CM076573.1, forward strand.
ACCTGGTAAAGAGCATAAGGCATTGGTTGTGCTAGTGGAGGAAAAGATTCAAAACCGAGTCAGAATCCTTTGGAGACTGCAGACATGGAAGGGAAGAGCCAAGAGAAAATAGCAGAACATATAGAAACAGAGGCAACTGATGTTGGACAGCATGTAAAAGAGGACAAGAAAAAGGATAAGAAAAATATAAAAAACAAAGATCAAGACAAGAAAAATCTTAAAGAGAAGGACAAGGAGAAAATGAAAGATAAAAAAATGGAAAAGGATACAGATCAGGATCAGGAAAAGAAGAAGGACAAGGAGAAAATGAAAGATAAAAAAATGGAAAAGGATACAGATCAGGATCAGGAAAAGAAGAAGGACAAGGAGAAAATGAAAGATAAAAAAATGGAAAAGGATACAGATCAGGTTCAGGAAAAGAAGAAGGACAAGGAGAAAATGAAAGATAAAAAAATGGAAAAGGATACAGATCAGGATCAGGAAAAGAGGAAGGACAAGAAAAAGGACAAGGACTTCGACCAGGAAAAGAAGAAAGACAAGAAAAAGGACAAGGACTTCGACCAGGAAAAGAAGAAAGACAAAGTTAAACAAGGTGATGATAAGATCCAGGACCAGGAAAATAAGAAAGATAAAGACAAGGTCAAAGAGGACAAACAAAAGAAAGAGGGTAAAAGTGAATCTCTCTTAGAAGGTGGAGAGTGCAAGAAAAGAAAACACCAAGATAAAGCTGAAGTTAAAACAGAGAAAAAGGAGAAGGAGAAAAGTGGCGATACAGTGGAGAAGCTGAGGAAGAAGTTACAGAAGTTGGATGCCAAGCTAGAGGTAATTTTGGCAGAGAAAGCAGATATATTGCAGAGACTGAAAGAAGCAGAAGAAAAAGAGATAAAAACCACTCAGATTGATCAGACGGTGGAGCAGGTCACAGAAAAGTTTAAAGAGGTCACTGTGGAAGATGGTTAAGATGTTTAACAAAAGCATTTCCATAGGTAAAGACATTAGGAACCAGAAGCAAACAGATTTTCCAATATTCAAAGGATATAACTGATAAGTCATGGCTCCTGTTTAGTGCTTGATTGGAAATGCTAACAGTAGTTTGGATCTGTAGCAGATAGAAAAATATTTGGCTTTGTTGATGTATGAGATTTGAGTTATAGAGGGTATCGGAAAACCTTGTATATATTGAAGCAAAATGCTTCATGTACTTTCTTTTTTTACCTTCGAATGCAACAGTAGACAAACATTAAGCATATAAGCATATTGCGACCTACATGACAATCCAATTTGACAAACAACGCAACCTTTTTTTAATGTCAGCTTTTTAATTAACACGAAACAAGAGACCCTCTTCAAAGAAAACCTCCATCCACGCCAAGAGGGATTATCTTATGTTGCTGCAAGGTTAATGATTTGATTTTATTGTCCTCAATTGATTGTGACTATTATAATCTATGGATACAGAATGAAGCATTTTGAACTAAACTTTTTAGAAATTAAAATTATGTATGTATGCCATGAATCATGATGCAGTGTATTTTTACGTGCATAGTTATGCCACTTCAAGTTGCTTAGACTCCCATAATACACACACAGATACTAGTATGGACTTGTATTACATCAATTGGGTTTGGCCCAAGTGGTTGTGTTATGGAGTGTTATCCTCTCCACACAGGTTCTATTCCTGTAAGTGACATGACAAAGCTTCAAGCTTCTACAAAATCTAGTTTACCTTGAGCACCATTCTCAGAATGAGAGGAAGAGGAAGTGCCCAGTGGGTTTCCCCAGGAAATGCACTATTAAATAAAGGGACCTGTATAATGCTGAAAAAACAAAGATGTAAAGTCCAAATGAGGGAGGAAGTTCGTAATTTCGTGTAATGCTCTTACCCACATTGAGAAAGGGTTGGCCAAACACCGTGTATACATACACACGTTAATATGGATTCTTCTTAACCCAGATATAGTAAACACCGTTAGATTCAGATTCACAACTCAATTTTTTATCCTTCTTGGCTATCCAGGGTGAAGATGGATCTATATAAGTTATAATACTCGCATGTAAATCATTATATAGTTTTAAAGGTTTTTTTTGGTTCATTATCATGCTGAACTTTGACTCTTACTGGCACATAGGGCTCATGCCTTGCAGGCACTTTGTGCATTGTGGGGTTGTATGGATGAGCCATATGGAACACAGAGCTTATTCCATGCTGGTCCCATGGAATCTGGATCATGTCTTTTTAGGTGCACAGGGTGGGATCATAAGAAGCAAAATTGGGACTGAATGAACAAATTATTCCATATGGTAAAAACTTATATTGGATGTTACAAGTGCAATTTAAACTATGCATCTGTTTTGAGATGATGAAACATTGATATACTGTGATATATTGAATGCTTCTGGTGCAATCTGAACTATATGCATTGGTGTAGAGATATATTGGAGAATAAGATATATACTGTAGTGTTTGTGAATGTTGGTTTCCATTGATCAATTTACGTCATTCATACAAGTTTTTACTGGGATTCTGGTGGCTTTAGTCGATATAGAGAACACTGTCTAAGTGGACTGAATGTGGAGCAGGCAAAATCGTAATATGCATGCAAAAACACCTACTGCTAGAATTTAGAAAGCATGGAATATATTCTTATGGGAAACTATGCCAAAAGTTGCTTTATTAATAGTAAAATCCATCGGACAATAGATATGTAAAGTATTTGAGACATTGTTTATGGAATCTTTCTAATGAGTATTTGTAAATCACTTCTGGGTTATAAATATTTATTTATTTATTTATTTTTGGGTTATAAATAATTTTTTATTTATTTATTTTTATATGGCTTTAGTGGGGAGTTATGAACCCAAACTGATGCACAAATACTCATTTTAACATAGGGGAGAGATTTGAACCTTGCAGCTCTCCCATCTCCCATTAGTGAAAAAGAACTCCAAATTATATATATATATATATACTCCTTTGTTATGACTTTACAAATAATAATAATCACATTGATTAGCATATTGTTATATTTATATGAAATACTAGTGGATTAAAACAATACTTTTCGATGTTGCTTCAGGGCAGGCTTTTAGCGCTCTATAGTATTAGGAGAGAATTTTTCACAGGTTCTTCCTGCTTTCACATGCATATGGCATTGCCTATGAATTTTGGCTCTGTTTGCCCTCTGGAAGCTTATGTGCAAAGCTGCTTTTAATCTTGAGGTTAGCTCTCTCTTTTCATTTTGTACCATCTAAACGGATGGGGTATGCTATCAGCTCCTGTCAAAGGGTGCTTTGCTGATCAAAGATGCTCAATCCTTGGATCATTCAGTGTAGTCTGATTTTATTTCCAATTTAGTTGATTATTAGAAGAGGTTATTAAATACTTTTTCACTTTTTGTATAGCTTTTTGTAAATATAAGGCATTTAAAAATAAAAAATAAAAATTAAAAAGTATTAAGGGATTATGTCGTTGAGGTACCACAATTATGTAGTATGAACTTGGAACTGCATTATATTATTTATTTGTTTGGAAGTTCATCTTTAGCTTCTCGAGTAATGTTGTTACTTGTTATGAAATTTATGTTTAACTGGAAAAACAGATTAGAGGCAGCCGATTTCCTTGAGTAAAAGTCAATATTTTGCCTTTGCAATTGACTTGTGAACAACAACAAAATATAGTTGGCACTAGAAACATGCTAGGGAAAATACTTGCTTTTGCATAATAAAAAAACACAGCAACTTTTGTCCAGAGCATGCTATCCTTCAATTTTCTTGCTCGATCTTTGTACCTAGGAGGCCCAAAAGCTTGAAGGCTATGCACTGATAGTATGAACACATAACACCATGTACAAGTCAATGTGTTGCTTAAGAGGGGTGGTGTTGTTGACAAAGCGCTCGTTCTCATTGTAATGTTTAACCATCTAGTCCATTGGACACCATTGTGGAAATGGTTGAATCAAGTCAAGTTGCAGAGGTAATCTAAAAATGCTTCTGCTATACAATTAAAAATTCTTTTATTGATTTTTAATTGTGGAAAGGTTGGGCAGTTATTTAGTATAGAGATTAAGGGGACGATTAGCATCCTTTTTTTGGTCGAAGTGCTTTGAGAAACACCACATAACACGAAATTCATTCAGTGTAGGTTTTAGATTAGAGAGGTAACTATTCTAACAAAATCATGTAGTACTTTCATTTCATCTCATCTCTTTGAAATTGGCATTATTTATACCCCATCAATGTCACTAGTGAACCAAGGATGTGTTGGGAGATCAACTTCAATCTGAACTTGTTATACTTGCCGAAGGCAGTTTATATTGCAATTGATTACTATTGAAAATTATTTGACTTCAATTACTTTGTAAATTTTTTAAAACCGTTTATAAAATTTATTAAAGTTTGTATAAAAAATTGAATATTTTGAAAATAAAAAATCATTTTCTAAAATCTAAATTGCCAATTTCTAATTGGTGGTTGTGCATTGAATGAGTAATTTTATGGAGTTTCAAATTGAATTTTTAATAACAAAAATTATAATAAAAAATAAAAATTCAAAAAAAACTTTGTAATTGTCAAATGGTCTGATAATCAATGCCGAAGTAATTCATAATAATTTTTATTCATTAATATAATACTTTTAAATAATTTTCATCCATTAAAAATATATTTGTTGGAACCATTGTCAAACAGATGGATTGATATAATTGAAATGAGTTTTCAACTAGCACAACATCATGGTTGGAATGTCATTGGAGGGATGACAACATTAAGCATTAAGCCACCACTTCAAGAAACGAACCATTGTCGACATCGTAACATTAAGATATTTCAGGTTGGGAAAATCTTATTCCACTTAAGGTCATCCACTTGCTTTTTAATAAATTAAGTTGTTTATTAAAGATAATAATAGTAATAATAATAATTTTTTTCTTTTTTAAAGATTTAAATATGCTTAAATTTATATTGTTATTTTGTTAGTATTTTAAAGTGATATCATGATTCTACATAATGCATATAAAGAAGTGCTACATAGTAGCTAGTCCTTGTCTCTTAGTTTAATTATAACTAAATTAAAATACATGTTATTGTTAAATATGCTATTTTTATTATTAATTTGTAGGTGAAATTTTTTAGTGATGTAATAAGGATTTGAATAAAGTTATTAGGATATTTATAGTGACCATTTTGATATGATGTGGATGTTGTTCACTATGTTAACAAGATTCAATTTTAGCACATAATTATCTATATATTAATATGGGTTAAGTATGGTTCTACCACAAATTATCTACGTGAGACTTTAGCAATAAACACGTGTTAAAAAATTTATGTGCTTGTTTCATGTTACTTAGACTAAGAAAAAAAAATTTGTATAGCAAAGTGTGCGTGTTAAAATTTTTAAGTGCATACACGGATTGATATACCCAATGCCTCTTATTAGTTATCTCATAAACTAGTTAAAGAGGGCACATATTTTAACAAAGTGTTAAAATTCTATATATATTGAATCTAATGTACATTAATCACTTTTTTTTGGTTCTCCCAAATATTAAAACAATATAGGTGTTCGTTTTTTTTTTTTTTTTTCCTCTTCACTGAATTGAGTATTTTCATTTCCTTGAAAAATTAGAAATGGTGTATGGAGATTATTGAAAAATTCAAGAACAAAGATGTACATCAGGATAGTTTATATATATATATATATATATATATATATTATGTTATTTAAATTAAAATATAAAAATAAAATTGAATAATTGTAATTTAAATGATTCAAATTTACATATATTTTATAGTGTTAGAAAAAAAATAACAAAAAATATATTTGATAACATTTTAAATAAAAGAACATTATGATAAGTCAACACATTCTAGTTAAAATTAAACTAGCAATTGCACCAAGAGGGGCAAAGGAACGCCGGGAAGAGGAGGCTTAGAATGTGGAAGACCACTATATTTTTGTACTACATGTCAGGGTACATCATCAATGTCACAGTATCGGTGCAAAATGCCACATTGAAGGGGAAAATCTTTCTAGACCTCAGGAAACACTCTAGTGGGGTTCTGGTTTTTTATATTATTTTATAAAAATTGGCGCATCCTCTACCAAATCTCTACAGTACCAAGGCCTAGGAATTTGTAGTGTTACTAAGTGGAACCTAAATACTTCAATTTTAAGTTTTAAGTGAACCATCAAGGAACAACGAAGGCACAAGAACATGAACAATGTTTACTCATTCAGGAACAGGAACAACGAAGGCACAAACAGGAGTAGCGAAGGCACTAAGGCACCATGAGCAGAGAAGGCACGAAGGCACAAACAGGAGTAGCGAAGGCACGAAGGCACAATGAACAACGTATCCCACCGTGAATGACAGGAGGGAGAGGTAGAGTGAAATCTCGAATCCCAAAAATGGAAAACCACTCAATAGTAAATATTAAAAATGGCAAGGAAATCTCAGATTTTGTGGAAACAAATCATTTGGGCCAAGTCAAAATTGCTTCTTCTAACAAAATAGGAAAATGGATTTGGGTAAATGCAAAACAATATCAAGGTATTTTAAAATTTAGATTTTCTCACTTTAAATGGAAACAAAGAAGAAGAAAACAGATCCAAAAAAAGAAAAAAAAGAAGAGCACCAAAAATAAAGAAGAGTCAATCATGTACAGTCTCACAACTACACCTCTTACTTGGTCATCAGATCTCTGTCTAAGAACTGATGAAAGCTAGGGCAAGGCTGGAAATTTTAGAAGCCAACGAACATGAAAGAGACCGCAAACATTCAGAGATCACACTTGCAAATCAATGTTTAATGGAATGTAATAGAATTCTGAAAAGCAAGTAACAATGTTACAAGATGCTGTAGAGGCAGGAAAACGAGAATGGGAAAACATGAAGGCAACATGGAAAAGCAAGAATGACGCAATGGCAACAAACAAAGATGTGATAATCTCTAAAAGAACTCAGGTAGATACACAAATGGGTCAGCAAATAGTCCTGTTCAAAAAGAAGTCATACATTCCAAAAGAAATCAAAACTAGGGTTGATGACACCAATGGTCGTAGGATAGAGGGAAAAGAAGATGTAAGTTCTCGTAGAGCATAGGAAAGAGAACATAAAGAAAGAAAATAGAGAGAAACAAACTGTATTATCAGGGGAATAAGAGACTATGGAAAGAATGAAGCACTTTCAATTTGACAAGGGACTTTTTGAGAGAGAAATTACAGTGGAGAGGGGAAATTTATCAAGCAAGGAGGGTGGGAAAGATATGGGAGGAAAGACCTTGATCTATAAAAGTCATCATGGCAAGTGTGCAAGAGAAACATCATCTCTTAAGAAATAAGAAACTCTTGAAAGGCTCACACTTCTTCCTAGATGAAGATTTAACTAGCAAGCAACAAGAAGAGAGAAGAGAAGAAGTGGAGAAAGTTAGAGCAGCAAGAAACGAAGGGAAAAGAGCATGGTTGTACAATGGTAAAGCGATTATTGCTGTGTTTGGGCCTCATGGAAAAACAAGGCAACAAGTTGACAATGAACAAAAAACAGGTAATTCTATAATAGGGAGGAAAAAAACAGGATCAACATGGATGAAAAGGGGCGAAGACTCAAATTCGAGTCTTGTGTGCCAAACCGCGTAACAGCCAAATCCTACCTAGGTCTACCTAAGTCTAGTTTGTTGGAACTATAGAGGTTACCCTTGGAGGAGGAGACCTGCAATAGGGCCTATTGCAGAAGGTAGAGACATAATTTGTCTCACTGAAACTCATGAACATGATGGTTGCAAAACTCCTACATTTGACGACTATTTGAAGTTAACAGTTTGGAACGAGGCAACAAAAAATGGAAAAGGGTACGGAGGAATACTGGTTTTAGTGAAAGAAAAAGAAGGTCGTCATATTCAGTTAGTGAAAGAAGATACAAATAAGCAATAATATTTATGGTTCAACAAAACAGACATTGAGAACAACATAAGAATTCCAGCATGTCATTAGGGAAATTTTGAGGTCTAAAATGGGCCTCCTAAGGAAATTATAAAATAATAGTGGAAAAAATCAAATAAGTTTTGATGACATCATCAAATTTTAGAGGGAAAAATGAAAAAACTATTTTTTCAATTCATATTTTCAACTTATCTCCCAAAGTTTTTACTCAAATTTCGAGCGGGAGTACTCGTTGGATGCGGAATTTAATTCCCCATCCAAGGAGTACCCATGTTGCATACTTTCGATGGGTCCTACTACACGAAAAATAGGAAATACATAAAAAAACGTGATTACAATCACGTTTTTTGTATTTCTCATTTTCGATAGAAGAGTTCATCGAAAGTATGAGAACATGGAGTTTTCCTTGGATGAGAATTAATTCATCTAGCAATGTCCCTTCAGAAAATTTGGTAGAACAAGGGAATAGGGAATTTTAAAATCCTGAGTTGAAAAAGTAGTTTTATTATTTTATTATTTTTTAATATTTTTACTTTTTTACTCCAAAAATGGTGAATCATCCATTATGGATGACATCATCATCTTGAATCCTATTGGTTCTTATAAAATTTATTTTGGTTGTACATTTTTTTAGGAGGCCCATTTTAGATCTCAAAATTCCCCTAATGTATTTTGCACCTCAAGTATAAAAAACTTACAAAAATAAGGGACTGGACAACAATGATTTGTATGCAGCTTTAAAGCAAGATATTGCCACATATTCTCAACATGGAGAAGTTTTTTAAGTGGGAGATTTCAATGCTATAACAACAAATCAACAAGCTAGTATTCTTTGCTGCAAAGAGGATCACAATCCTATCTGCCTCATTGAAGAGGAGAATGATCGATGGGTGAGATGTTTAGAAGATGACAAAGTTAGTAATAATTTTGGAGAGGAGTTTCTTATGTTGTGTGGTGCTTTCAACTTAATTATCTGCAATGGTCTAGAGAGATGGAAAAAGTCTGGGAACTTCACTTGCAACACATACAATAGGGCAAGTGTAGTTGACTATGTTATTGGGTCAAAAATCCTAATAGAAAGAATAGATGAAGTTAAGATTGGAGAGCATATATGGGACTTAAAATCAGATCATAACCCAATTTATATAAAATTATCATGGTTAGAAGAAAGACAGCATAGGAGGAAAACCCAATGCTCTCAATAACTAGCGTCAAGGGGAAAAATTCCTCTAACATAAGAAAATTGCACTATCTTCAAAACGATGTTGAGAAGGTCAATTAAGATGGTTAAATTGGTTCCCAAAGCCTCAACAGCGATGCGTTAACAAATATAATCCAGGGTGCGCTTGAGAAGTGCAAAAGATCAAAAAATAGGAAATTAGAATAAAATTGTTTTCCTGTAAATGCATGGTTCAATGATGAATGCAAAATGGCAAGGAGAAACTTGAAAAAGGAAGGAGAGGGGAAGATGAATGTAAAGTTATATAAGCAGATTTAAAAAAAGAAAAAATATGAGTTCATGTAAACAAGGCGGGAAGAGCTGATATATCTAGGCAAGAATAAACCAAAACTTTTTTGGCAGGCACTTCAACCAAGGAAGAAGCAATTTGAAAATAATATTACAACCAATCAGTGGTTTGACTATGCAAGGAAACTCTATGAAAAATAATTAGAGGTTGAGCCTCCTCCCAAGATCAACACATCTACAAAGCTTTTCACAGTACAGGAGGTGGAGGCAGGAATTAAAAAGTTGAAAGCAGGGAAGGCAAAGGACTTGGTTGAACTTCAAGCAGAATATCTAAAGTGGGGAATAAACATTTTGGCACCCCACATCATGGAAATATTCAACAATGTCATTCAGCAAGGGTTTCCAAGGGATTGGAAAACTAGTGTAGCAATTCCCCCTTTTAAAAGCGGAGACATTACTAATCCTTCCAACTATAGAATCGTTATGATCAATACTCTGTTTGCAAAACTTTTCAGTGGCATTGTAGAACATAGAATCAGTAAGTGGGTAGAAGTAAAAGAAAAGAGGGCAAAAGGGCAAGCAGGTTTTAGGCCAAAGCATTCTGCAATAGATCATGGTATCACGCTGAGACACATTGTTGAAAAGGTTTGGGGGAGCAAAGAAGTATTTTGCTGCTTTTTTGACTTCAAAAAGGCATTTGAAACGATCCCTAGAGATAAGTTGCGGCATAGAATGGAAGAACTTGAAATTCCTTTACAATATAGAGCTACTATCCATAGGCTTTATGAAGAGGTGAAAGTCAAGATTAGAACTTCAGCAGGAATTTCAGAAAGTTTTAGAAGTGACATCGGAGTCAAGCAAGGTCGCCCTTTATCCCCTACCCTTTTTGGTTTATATATTGACAAACTGGAATAGTGGCTAAATTTGCAAGGTGGGGAGGGTGTTCGAGTGGGGGAGTTTGTGATAAAGCTTCTTCTATATGTCGATGATCTTGTGCTGGTTGCTAAATCGGCCCATGGATTGCAGATGCACCTATATGCACTTGAGCATTTTTGTAAAGCAGTGGGGATGCAAGTCAATACCAGTAAGACCAAGATAATGATTTTCTCTAATAAAAGGAAGCAAAGCCAGCATACGTTCTTCTTTGAAGGCAACATTCTTGAAGAAGTAAATGAATACAAGTATCTCGGGATCGATTTCAACAACAAGCTTAATTGGGAGGATTGCAGAAAGAAAATAATTTTAGAAGGGTGGAAAGCATTATATGCACTTAAAAATAGATGTAGAGAGGCAGAGTTATGGGATTGGAACACGATCAAAGTACTTTTTAGACTCCTAGTTTGTCCAGTGATATTATATGGGTGTGAATTGTGGGCTAGCAACATCTCTATTTCAAAATGGAAACAAATTAAAAAAATTCGAAAACGCTTGATCATGAGCAAGTTCAAAATAAAAAGTTCGGTTCCCTATGAGATAATGTTGAGTGAAACAGGGGTATCTCCCATCGAAGCAATTTCCATGGTGCGTCTTATAAGGTACCTAAAGAGAATGGAGCAAATGGGAGAAGGTAGATGGTCGAAAGTTATCTTCAATGAAGGTATGAGTGAAAGAAAGAAATCATGGATGAGACAAAACAACAAATAGATGCAAAAATGGAATATTTACCTAAATGCATGTCCCACAAATAGCAAGGAGTTAAATAATTTTGTGTTGGAGAAGTTTCGTAAGGGTATATGAGGAAAAGAGTTGGGTAGAAAGAAGAAGTATTATGTTTAGGAATTCAACCCCACTTGTGATCTCCAACAAAAAGAATACATTGGAGCTAGCATTCTGTGGAGGGAAAAGATTCTTATTGCTCAATTAAGAACTAACTCACATCAACTTCGGTGTGAAATATGACGGTGGAAGAGACCTAAAAAAACTTGGGAAGAAAGGGTATGTACTTTTTGCACTTCTGGGACAGTGGAATCAGAAAAACATTTCATTTTGGAATGTGACACTTTCAGAGATATTAGGGACAGTTACTGCAGTATGTTAGCATCAATTCCGTGGCATTGTCTTTTCAGTGATAGAACTGTTCGAAGGTTGGGTCAGTTCATCATCAATTTGAGTAAGAAAAGGATTGAATTACAAAAGGAAAAAAACAAGGAAGTCGGTCGTCCCATAGACTATTTTTAGTCTCATGGACATTAAAATATCATTCATTCATTCATTAATAAAAACTTTAAATGCAAGAAAAAATTTAAAAATGAAATCCCATCAACACAAGTTTTATAATAAATATTATACTTCTTTATTATTATTCATTTTCTAAATTAATTATTATGGACAAATATTATATTAATTTATCACTATTTTTTTTAATAGTCATTATCAATAAATATCATATCACTATTTTTTTAACTAATAATTAGTTGTGGCATAATTTTACTGGATCAAATAACATAATTGTAAGATAAAATTTATTATCATTAATAAAACACAATTAATAACCATGTAAATTGTGTTTTCTTTGGACAATTTTGTATTAATAAAAATGTTTAATTAAATAAATATCTTTTACTAATAATAAGTTTTTTATGGTAAGTTGTTTGTTTTTTTTCAATCCAATAACTTACACTAAAATCAATAAAAGTAAAAATAAATAAAATAATAATAAAAACATTTTACCAATTATAAAAATTAATATTAACTTTTCAAAATTCATTTATTTTCATAAAATTAAATTTATAAATATCTTAAAATCTTCAAAATTGTTTAAAAAATCTAATCATTTTTACTTTCAATAAAAAGAACTATATTCGTGCCACCTATAATAAGCAAAACCTATTACCAATTATTTTTCCATCTCAAAAGGTTGCTCATGATCTTTCAGTTTCAATCTTCAAATCCTTGGCAGCTCCACTTGATGCTCATTTATATTGAATAACAAGATTTCAATGCCAGAATCGAACCCGCGCCGATCGAGGCCAGACATTTAATCAACGAGATTTCAATGTGACAAACTACTCCACGGCTGACAATGAAAGACAGCATTTAATTTTTTGGTGCAATTTTAATGGGCTAAATAGAATGATTTACCATGACCTATAAAAACAAAAAAAAAGATTTACATAATTTAAAAAAAATGATTTATTATGATTTAAAAATGGAAAAAGAAATTAAATTGCAAATATATTTGAAATTTGTATTTTCAATAAACATTTGGATTATGTTTATTATATATATTAAAAATTAAAATTAAAATTTTTAAAATTTAATAAAAAATTGGTAATTTTTTTTTTTTTTAATAATAGATGAAAAATTGATTCTTAAATTTTAGGAGAATTTTAATATATTTTATAAAATTCAAAATAGTTTTTTTGGAATGGGTTTCCCAATTTAGGTTTTAGGGAGATTCTGATTTCTTGTTATTAAAATATACTTTTTAATGCATAAATAGATTCATATCTTTGCAAATTAAATAACTTAAATTTTTTATTTTAAAAAAATTGTACCAGATTTAAGAAAATTTGATTAGGAAAAAATGCTTTAAAAATGACCATTTCATCTATTATTACCAGAATTAAAAAAATTGAATTAATAAATATCAAGATTCATAATTTTTTTTTTGTTAAGTAATGTGAGTGGTGAGATGACCACCACCCCTAACTCTTGTTTTACTTCTAAATCCATCAAAATCACCCCAGGATTGCCCCTAACCAATGCCTGAGAAGCCTTAAGAGATAATTCCTTTTATTTAACATCGTAAAAAATTAAAATTAAATATTTTAAATTTTAATTTTATATGGAATAAATATTTATTTATTTTAAATTAATATTTTTATTTTTACAAATTAATTTTATTTATTTTTTAAAGTTTTTATAAATTATTTGATTATTTCTATTAAAGACATTCTATGATGGAAATAATACTTATCAAATATATAGACATAAATGTGAAAAATGACCACCAATATTTTTAAAGCTATAACTATATATTTATAAAACTAGAACTATAACAATATATTCCACTAATTAAATTTCATATTTGCTAAAATTCAAATGTCTTAAAAACCTACAAAATAACTTAGAAATTTGGGCGAGATTATGAAAAATTTCGTCAGAAATTTTTAAAAATTTAGGTTACAGTGGTCAATCTTCAAGATTTTGGGTGTCTGATGGGTTTTTGATGGTAATGAATCCATTTCCACGATTAAAAAAACAATTTAAACACTCCAACTTGATGCAGGAGCATTAGGCACTAGCCAGCAATGTAGGAGTTTTGTCCACATGTTGTGGCTAGGAGGGTTTGGAAACATTCGGATTATTACAACTAGGTGTCAATACCTTAGCTGATTGTAATTATTTAGATTAACTAGAGTCAGAGGAAGTCGAATAGCTCAGTTGTCTAGCTGTCGGTTCAGTTATTGAATAAATAGTAACTAGGCTTTTGGGTTCCAAAACGGTCCTCATAGAGGAACCGAAGAGTCACACTCTGTAATGTATATAATTATACCCTTCAGATGTACAAGGGAGAGGAAGAATAGAGGAATTCCTGCAATAAACTCTGTGTATTGTCGATTGCCCCAATTGAATGAATTTCTACTTTGTTGACTATCTAATTGCCTTGGAATGTTAATTGCGTGGTAATTCGTTTGATTGTGAGGCGTTTGTGTACTGACATTCCGTTCTCTGTCTTTAAATTCCGTAAAGAAATCCATATGGAAGCGAAGTCTGTATGGAGGAGCAGGGTCGTGGAACTCTGCTTAGAGTAATGGAATCCCGCGTAACACAGAATTTTGTATTTGTTTGTGAATCCCCCCCAACCGGAGACTAAACTCTGAGTTAACGAATGCGAAGGAGAACGTAACCGCATTAACTTTGGTTAAACATCGTGGAAAACCGCGAGTGGTTTTGAAGAGTGGATTTCCCCATTTCCGCACCGCCTTCCGACCATAAGTGGTATCCGTAGAGCGGGCAGCGAATCCATAGACCGTCGGACACATGGCCAAAGAACTGTTTGAAAACCGCTCGTTAACTTGCGCCTTCGCACGTTAACCCTCGTACCAGGACACCGGGCGAAATGCACGAGAATCGTCGATCTGGCGCGGGAACATCGGACGGTGGACGTGGGACATAGATGCACGAACGATAATAAACGTGTGCAGAGGATAAAGGGGTACGGTACACGCATTTGATTGGTTATTGACATATATATATGTAGGTGGGCCCGACGTGAAAAGTTTTGTTATAAAGTTTGTCCAAAGCATAGTGTATACGTATAAAATCCGAAGGTTTAACTAATAACTATAAAATGTCGGGGTATATATATATAAAGGTGCGGAGTGATAGCTTTGTTAAGTTGGTAACGTATATATATAAGCCGGGGATTAGTTATAACATTCTAAAGCTTCCAAGAAATTTTATTTATCAATTTTTCTAAAATTGATAAATAACATTGCCGAGAGAAAAAAAAGACCTTGTTGACTGAACCACGTCATCGTTGACTGGTTCGGGTTGGACGGACTAGCGTTGTTACTGCACCATTTGTGGCATCAGAGCGGGAAGTTTGAGCTGTTTGCTGACATGGCAATCCGACTTGGTAGAGGTGTTGGCAGGAGGAGACCTGTAGCCAACGCAGAGGTGTTGGAGGTGTTGCAGAGGGTCGAGGCCAGAATGGATGCCGTGGAGCGAAGACAGACCAGAGATCCTGAAGACATAAGCGAACCTGAAACGGAAGAAGATGAAGAAAATGTTGAAATTCCTCCTAATTTGAGGCTCCTTAGAACTGTTCTGGGATCTGCAGTTAAGCCCAGAATTGAAGTGTCGAGTTATACAGGGGGAATGAATCCAAAAGAGCTGGTGGACTGGATAAACGAATTAAACAAGTGCTTCGATTATGAAGAAATAAGTGAAGATAAAAGGGTCAAGTTTGAATTGACAAAGATGAAAGGACATGCTGCACTTTGGTGGGAAGGAGTGCAGGCAGAAAGGAGGAGAGTTGGCAAGCAACCTATCAAGAGCTGGACCAGAATGATGGCTAAACTAAAAGGTAAATTATTACCCAGCGATTATCAGCTGACATTATATAGACAAATGTAGAACTTGAGACAGAGGTTGCTGACAGTAAAGGAATACACAGAAGAATTCTACAGAGTGAGCATAAGAGCTGGGCAATTCCAAGATACACTAGAGAAGACTGCCAGATATGTGAATGGTCTCAGACTGGAAATCCAAGATGAGATTGGTCTTCTGTCTCCTAAGACAGTGGAAGAGGCCTATCAGATGGCCTTGAAAGCAGAGGAGAAACTCATGAGAAAACAGTCTGCCAAGAAGAGAGGTACTTTTTGTGGGAGGGGAAGTCAGGGTGGTAGAGGAAAGCCTACACCCAGGGATGGAGCTAACAGTAGCTCACCTCATAATGCATCTACAGAGGAGGATGCAAATGTCAGAAGGGGTTCTTACAGAGGAAGAGGAAGAGGAGGCAGAGACAGAGGCAGAGGCAGAGAGCTGAGGTGTTATAGATGTCAAGGAGTGGGACACAAGCATTATGAATGCCCAGAGAATGTGGGTGCTGGTCCAAGGAATGCTGTTGTTGCCCAGGTTGAAGAAGAAGCAGAAATTGAAGAAAAATTTCTTCCAGAGAGGGGAGAGTCCTTGGTGGTTAATAAGGTCCTGTTGAAACAAACCAAAGAAGTCACTGAGCCTGCACAAAGAAAGACTTTGTTTAGGAGCATATGCAAAGTCCAAGGGAAATGCTGCCAGCTAATCATTGATAGTGGCAGCACAGAAAATTTGGTTTCCACTGAGGTGATAGAAAAACTGAAGCTGAAAACTAGGGAGCACCCCACTCCCTACAGGGTGTCCTGGCTGCATAAAGGGCACCAGCTGGTTGTGAAAGAACAATGTGAGATAGAGATGCAAATGGGAAAATACAAGGACAAAGTTTTGTGTGATGTAATGCCCATGGATGTGTGTCATATACTGCTGGGTAGACCTTGGCAGTTTGACAGAGCAGCAGTGCATGATGGCAACAAGAACACTTACAAATTCTTCAAAGATGGGGTACATCATATATTGATTCCCATGGAAGAAGGAGAGCCATCCAGCAGAGTGATTGATCCAAAGACCTTGTTGCTGAGCGGGAAGGAATATCTGCAGCAAATAGAAGAAGAAGAGGTAAGCTTTGCTTTAGTTTGCAAACCAAAAGTAGTTCTTACTTCTACAAAGATTTCTGATTTACCAGTAGAGATACAAGAGATGTTAGACAATTACTGTGACATCGTTGTGGATGATTTACCTGATGAGCTGCCACCTGTGAGAAAGATCAGCCATCAGATAGATTTTATCCCTGGTTCAAATCTACCAAATAAGGCAGCCTACAGAATGACTCCCAAAGAAAATGAGAAAATCAGGAAACAAGTACAGGAATTGGTGGACAAAGGACTGATCAGAGAAAGCCTGAGTCCATGTGCAGTACCAGCAGTACTGAGCCCAAAGAAAGATGGAGGTTGGAGGATGTGTACTGATTCCAGAGAAATTAATAAGATCACAATCAGGTACAGATTCCCTTTACCCAGAATAGAGGATTTGATGGACTGTTTGAGTGGTGCTAAATATTTCTCAAAGATAGATTTGAAGAGTGGATACCATCAGATTAGGATAAGAGAGGGTGATGAGTGTAAAAATGCCTTTAAAACAAATGAAGGACTGTATGAATGGATGGTAATGCCTTTTGGGTTGTCAAATGCACCTAGTACCTTTATGAGACTCATGAATGAAGTATTGAGCGAATTCATTGGTAGATTTGTGATAGTGTATTTGGATGATATATTAGTTTTCAGCAGAACTAAAGAGGAACATTTGAGGCATCTTAATCATGTCTTGAAGAAGCTGCACCAAGAGAAACTGCTGATAAATTTAAAGAAGTGCTCATTCATGAAGGAAGAGTTGGTGTATTTGGGATTTTTTGTTTCCGCAGAAGGATTGAAGATGGACCCAGAAAAGGTTAAGGCAATTGCGGAGTGGCCTTCACCCAGGAATGTTTTTGAGGTAAGGAGTTTCCATGGACTTGCTAGTTTTTACAGAAAGTTTATAAGGAACTCCAGTAAGATTAATGCACCCATAATTGAGACCATAAAGAAGAGCAAACAACCATTTAAGTGGACTGCTGAAGCAGAGAGAAATTTTAAAATTTTGAAGCAAAAGATAACAGAGAAGCCTGTTTTAATTCTGCCTAATTTCACCAAACCATTTCAAGTAAAATGTGATGCCAGTGGGGAGGCCATTGGAGCTGTTTTGAGTCAGGATGATAGGCTTGTAGCCTATTTCAGTGAGAAGTTGAATGATACAAGGAGAAAGTATTCCTCTTATGAGAAGGAATTCTATGCAATTGTCCAAGCACTGAAGAAGTGGAGGCATTATTTGATGTCCAGGGAGTTTGTATTGTATTATGACAATCATGCTTTACAATATATTGTACAACAGCCCAAGTTGAAACATAAGCATGCTAAATGGGTTGAGTATCTCCAGAGTTTTAATTTTGTTTTGAAACATATAAGTGGCCAAGCCAATAAAGTAGCTGATGCTTTGAGTAGGAGACATTTGCTTGTTCAAGAGACTAATTTTGAAGTTGCAGGATTCAATTTTCTCAAAGAATTATATAAAACAGATCCAGATTTTAGAGAAGCATTTGAGGCATGTAGTAACCCTATTTTGACAGATAGAAGTCAGTGGCTGGATTTTTTTCTGCAGGAAGACTTGTTATTCAGAAAGAACCAACTGTGTATACCAAAATGTTCCATGAGAGAAAATTTGATCAAAGAAAAGCATAGTGGTGGACTTGCTGGACACTTTGGTACTGATAAGACTTATGAACAGCTGAGTCACTTTTATTTCTGGCCCAGGATGAGAACATAAGTGGATAAGTTTGTGAAGAATTGCAAGATCTGTCAATATGCTAAAGGAAGGAGCCAGAATGCAGGATTGTATACTCCCTTGCCTATTCCAGACAGGCCTTGGCACATGGTGAGTATAGATTTTGTTCTAGGATTGCCCAAGACTCAGAGAGGGAATGATGCAGTCTTTTTTGTGGTAGATAGATTCTCCAAAATGGCACATTTTATTCCATGCTATAAAACTAGTGATGCCACCCATGTTGCTAACTTGTTTTTCAAAGAAGTTGTTAGATTGCATGGGTTGCCCAAGAGTATTGTTTCAGACAGAGACACCAGATTTGTGGGTCATTTTTGGAGGACACTATGGAATAAACTTGGCACTAAACTGAGTTTCAGCTCAGCTTATCATCCTCAGACTGATGGACAGACTGAGGTTGTGAATAGAAGTCTGGGAAATTTGTTGAGGAGTCTTGCAGGAGAGCATCCCAAACAGTGGGACCATATTTTGCCCCAAGCAGAATATGCATATAATGATTCACCAAATAGGAGCACAAGGCAGAGTCCATTCCATATTGTTTATGGAATGCACCCCAGAGGAATATCAGAGTTAAGAAATCTGGGAAGAGCAGAGCTAAGGAGTGCAGATGGTGAAGAATTTGCTTCAGAGATCCAGGCCATACATGAACAAGTGAAACAACAACTACAAGGCAGCAGCATCAAATACAAAAATAGAGCAGACTTGAGTAGAAAAGAAGTTCACTTTGAAGTAGGAGACTTGGTTTTGGCACACTCGAGGAAGGAGAGGTTCCCAAAGAAGAAGTACGACAAATTAAAGTTCAAAAAGATTGGGCCATGCAAGATACTTAGGAAGTTTTCTGCAAATGCTTATGAGATTGAATTGCCACCTGATGTTGGAATATCTCCCATTTTTAATGTTGCAGATTTATACAAGTATGAAGATGATGGTGCAGAGGACAGATCAGAAGACAAGGAACCGATTGAGTGGAAAGAACAGCTACCACCAGCACAGCCATTGCAACCAGAAAAGGTATTGGATAAAAGACCATTCAGGAAGACCAGAGGACAGGAGTACTATCAGTACTTGATCAAATGGAAGGATAAACCAGAAGAAGATGCCACTTGGATGACTGAAGACATGTTGCAGAGGATGGGCAGATCAGTGGAGGAGCTCATGGACAGGAGCCCATGAAGAAGATTGCCCTCGGGAGTCTGATGCAGGAGCATTAGGCACTAGCCAGCAATGTAGGAGTTTTGTCCACATGTTGTGGCTAGGAGGGTTTGGAAACATTCGGATTATTACAGCTAGGTGTCAATACCTTAGCTGATTGTAATTATTTAGATTAACTAGAGTCAGAGGAAGTCGAATAGCTCAGTTGTCTAGCTGTCGGTTCAGTTATTGAATAAATAGTAACTAGGATTTTGGGTTCCAAAACGGTCCTCATAGAGGAACTGAAGAGTCACACTCTGTAATGTATATAATTATACCCTTCAGATGTACAAGGGAGAGGACGAATAGAGGAATTCCTGCAATAAACTCTGTGTATTGTCGATTGCCCCAATTGAATGAATTTCTACTTTGTTGACTATCTAATTGCCTTGGAATGTTAATTGCGTGGTAATTCATTTGATTGTGAGGCGTTTGTGTACTGACATTCCGTTCTCTGTCTTTAAATTCCGTAAAGAAATCCGTATGGAAGCGAAGTCTGTATGGAGGAGCAGGGTCGTGGAACTCTGCTTAGAGTAATGGAATCCCGCGTAACACAGAATTTTGTATTTGTTTGTGAATCCCCCCCAACCGGAGACTTAACTCTGAGTTAACGAATGCGAAGGAGAACATAACCGCATTAACTTTGGTTAAACATCGTGGAAAACCGCGAGTGGTTTTGAAGAGTGGATTTCCCCATTTCCGCACTGCCTTCCGACCATAAGTGGTATCCGTAGAGCGGGCAGCGAATCCATAGACCGTCGGACACGTGGCCAAAGAACTGTTTGAAAACCCCTTGTTAACTTGCGCCTTCGCACGTTAACCCTCGTACCAGGACGCCGGGCGAAATGCACGAGAATCGTCGATCTGGCACGGGAACATCGGACGGTGGACGTGGGACATAGATGCACGAACGATAATAAACGTGTGCGGAGGATAAAAGGGGTACGGTACACACATTTGATTGGTTATTGACATATATATATGTAGGTGGGCCCGACGTGAAAAGTTTTGTTATAAAGTTTGTCCAAAGCATAGTGTATACGTATAAAATCCGAAGGTTTAACTAATAACTATAAAGTGTCGGGGTATATATATATAAAGGCGCGGAGTGATAGCTTTGTTAAGTTGGTAACGTATATATATAAGCCGGGGATTAGTTATAACATTCTAAAGCTTCCAAGAAATTTTATTTATCAATTTTTCTAAAATTGATAAATAACATTGCCGAGAGAAAAAAAAGACCTTGTTGACTGAACCACGTCATCGTTGACCGGTTCGGGTTGGACAGACTAGCGTTGTTACTGCACCACAACTACTTGATTTTTTTACCAAAAAACTACAACCCGTACTATTTTGTTAGCGTTGTTGTCGGTAGACAACTCCCCAAATAAATGCACTACGAAGATGTATGAGGATGTGACGACACAGTGAATTGGGACGGTGGAAGGTGCATTGATGGGAGAACATTTTTCGTTCGGTTCGAGCACGCATAATAATGTGCCACGTCTTTTTTTATTAAAACTGGGTAGCTGCTTTGAAAATTTATGTTCATTGGTCTCCATCATATGCGTAGATTCCAATACAGGGCATGTCGCGCTGAGTTTGTTGGAGGGATTTCGTAAATCCAAACTATTGGATAAATAATCTGCACACAGATTATATCATGATTCATTTCTTAGACTTCCTTCTCTATCTGAATTGCAACTCCATTGCTATTCTTCTTTTCAATCAATTCCAACTCTTCCATGCAATTTTGTGTAAAATAAAATGAAAGGTCTTCCTAAAAACTAATATGTGCATGAAAATATAAGGATTAACTAAATGTTCTAACCTTAATTTTATTACAAGGTTGCATCTAACTTTACGAACCCAACCTTTTTACCATAGTTTAACATGTCATATCGCATGCAATATTATATGGTCAAGTCTTGTTTTAAGGTCTCTTTATAATTGTTTATCATCGGCGCCAAACCTACCTTTATATTGTCATTAACTAAGTGCATGAACCATATGCTTGGTCCCATCGGCGTTATAGATGGCATAACGTGGAAAATTAAGGCGAGCAGTACTTGGCATTCACTCTTTTACGACAACTCTAAGATCCGCAATTATGTTGCGCGGTTTTCAATGGTACTCTTCTAGATTTGCACCGTCGATATCCTTGTGGATCAATGGTCCACATTTCCGACGGGAAAAGTCCTGAATATCCATGCCAACCCTAATTATCTTTGTCATTTTCATTCCTTATCTTTGTCGAGAAGCTCCTTTGGCTTTGGGGTTTAGTTTTCATGGCGATTTGCAAGCCTTGCTGCCCATGCCTTGGGGGTTTGTCACTACAGTGACAACCATGAATTTCGAGTTGCTTTTACGAGCTTGGTGGGGTTGTAACACCCAGCTACGTTGCTGCACAGTGGAGAAAAATATCTACGACAAAGAGTAATGAATCTCCAAAGTATTGGTCTTCATTCTTCCATGGCCATCTCTTCGAGTTTTTATGCGCTTCTCAAATACACATTCAGGTAGACATTAACCCTTTCCCAATTTAGTTAATGGTATTCTTCATTTCGTTTTCACTCTAATCGGAAGTTATTTCACTCTGTGGTTTAATTTATTGAGTTCATCGTTTCGCCATGTTATCATGCTGTTCAGTTCATTGTTTCGTCATGTTATCATGCCGTTTAGTTCATTGATCAGGAGGGGCGTGGGAACCTCTTTTCCAAGTTAACCTCTGACCGCTCCGTCTTCGTACAATGTCTTTCCCTATCTGGTTTTTTATTTTATTTTTATAGTTAGAGTTATTTAGAACTTACGCTACCTCACGAAATCTGCTTCGTTACATTGATTCTTGCAGGTCAGTATTCTCAGCCTCGGTGGCGGAATCCTCCGCACCCAAGATTCACATGTCATTTGGTAGGCCTTTCTAGCTTCTTGCTGAAGTATTCGCTTCTCCTTACAGGTACACTGAAGGATTTTTCCTCATAATTGAGGTCTTTCGTCTTGTGCGAAGTTTAAGGATTTTAATGATAATATGTACTTATTTATTCTAGGTTGTAATATATTTATATATATTGGAACAATTCTTTTTATTGTAATGATAGCAACAGTTTTTCCATTCAGGGGTTTAGACCCTGTTAGGTTTTTGCGCATACACTCTGTTCCGAAAGAATTCCATGTGAATATTGTTTTATATGATTCTCATGATTACGTTTCTCCTGTACATAAAATCCGTACCAAACTTACTCCAAGATGGAGATAGCTATTGTAGTAAAACATTCGTTCTTTTCAGGTCTTCTTATATAGATAATGCACCTTACGAATTAGACAGTGTAATTTATTGTTGTTTCTCCTTGCACACGGGTGGTCTGTCAAATATGAATGGTTTATTTTCTTATTAATCTTCTTCCACATTTAGCTTATATTCCTGTTCATACATTATCCATGTTTATTTGCTCAATCTTCGAGATTATACTCAGTTTTTGAATAAACTGTGCTTGTCTTTACTTTAACTCTATTTTCTAGCATTTACTTTCTTTCTTTTAAAATTTACTAGAACAGTCCACCAGTTATAAAATTCTTAGGGTTTTCTTGGTGACCGGACCACCTATTTTTCAGTCTGAGAATAGTGATTATAGGGGATAGCGATGTGTATCGGGTTGGGGTTTTACTCTGTACCCAGTACCAACGGCTCATCCCACGTTAATTTATTGGTAATTCTGGTTTTCATATTTATGTTCATAGTAAATATAAACACAATTTTTTTTTACATAGACTTCATCTAAAACTACTTTTCTTCAAAAAACATACTGACAGAATATTAAATCCTGTATAAAACTACAGTATTATTGTTTATCTAGCTTATTGATAATAAATCTACTGTGCTTGTTTAACCCATTATGTCTTTATGAGATTTAACCCTGACAAACATCTGTTGTATATATATTTTATTTACAAATACCCTCGACAAGTCTGTAACATTCACCGGTTTATTCTATAAATTGTACAAAAGTAATATACAAAACCCTGTAACTATTTGTTGAGTTAATTATTTACAATATCTTACTATTTTTCCAACAAAAAACAGATTCCAAGAAAATGATAATGATAACCTTTCTCCTGAAATTAAATAACAGGTTTTCTGTGAATAATGACTTAGGAATATTCGCCTGTCTAATAATAATAAAATAGACAGTCACTTATCTGGAAAACATAACTGGCTGTTGGTGTCCACCCAACCTTCAAGAGAGGCTATTACGTCCTTTTCTTTCCCCCGTGCTCCACTCCTGAAGAGGTACAGGTTGACAATAGATTTTTGGCTATGACCTTAGGACTCTGAGTCTAGTCAGTGCCAGAAAAATTCAGGAATTTACTGAGTTTTTTCCATTGGTCTCTACCAGCTCAGGAAAAATCTTCACTCTTCCTTCACCCATGAACAAAACCCCTATTACTCATTGGGATGAGTCTCTTATCCCCAGAAGAGTAGGTAACTGTTCAAACTTTCCAACCACCTTTTCAGTTCTTGGAAAACATTTACCATCATATTTTTCACTTTTACTTTCCATAACTAATTTTATTATTCATAATTAAAAATAAGGAAAAATATATTTTCCAGCAAAATATTAATTGTACCAGTGTTTTTTCCTTAAACAATATTAAAAGTCATTTAACTAGTTAACAACTAGTTAGCAGTAAATGCAGCTGTCACAACTTCCCCCCTGGAAGTAACACCGTCCCCGGTGTTTCACTCTAGCTCTGAAAAGAGATTTGGATAAGCCTCACGCACAAATATTTCATCCTCCCAAGTAGCCTCATCCGGGCCAAAGTGCTTCCACTGCACTTTAACCTGGGTGATGACTCGCTTCCGGAGCATAATTTCCCTCTGGTCAGGTATGTGTTATGGCTCGACCAACAACTCACCGTTCGGCTCTACCTGCAAACCGCAAAGTTCCTTGTCAAATTCTCATAAAGAAATCATATTTCAAGTTAGGATTTTTAATTCTATCCTACCTGTATATTCCACCAATGAATTACGTGCTTCGAATCATGCACATAACGCTTCAACGGGGACACATGAAACACATTGTGTACCCAGATGTGACTGGGTAAAGCTAGGCAATAGGCCACAGGTCCTATCCTTTCCAAAATTTGGAAGGGTCCACAGAACTTGGGAGCCAACTTGGCACAAGAGGTCCACCGTAAGGTACTCCTCTTAGATTTGATCCTCACATACGCATGGTCTTCCACTTCAAATTCCCGATAAGACCTCTTCTTATCTGCGTAGATCTTCTGCCGATCTTATGCAACCTTTAAATTTTGTCTTATCTTTTTTACTTCTGATTCCATTTCAACCAGCATTTCTGGTCCCAACATTAGTTTTACTTCGGGGCTGCTCCAATTTATGGGTGAGCGACATTGCCTCCCATACAAGGCCTCAAAGGGACTCATTTTAAGGGACTCCTGATAACCATTGTTGTAAGAAAATTCAACAAGATGCAAATAGTCTTCCCATTTGGTTGGCCGCTGCATCACATACATGCGCATCATGTCTTCCAACACTTGGTTTACTTGCTCTATTTGACCGTCTGTCTTGAGATGATAAGCTGTACTAAAGTTTATTTGGGTCCCCAAACCTGTAAACAAAGTCTTCCAAAATGCTGATGTAAAATTAACATCCCTATCTGAGATAATCGTTTTCGGAATACCATGCAGCTTGAAAATTTCTCTCATGAAGATGTCTACTATCTGTACAGTCTTGTAAGTAGACTGTACAGGTATAAAATGTGCAGATTTACTTAATCTATCAACTACCACCATGATGGAGTCATTGTGCTTCTTCGACCATGGTAATCCTATAATGAAGTCCAGGGATACGACCTCCCACTTCCATTCAAGTACTGGTATGAGTTGCAACAGTCCCGCGGGATGTTGATGCTCCACCTTCACCTGCTGACACTCCAAACATTTATTTAAATATTCAGCAATATTTTTACGCATACCAGGCCAGAAATATACTTTTTTAATAGCAATCAACATTTTCTGGTATCCTGGGTGACCTGCATAATTGCTATGATGGTATTCATTAATTATCAGCTCCTTTAGGTCCACACGGTTTGGTACATAAATATTTCCTCTAAAATTTAGCATCTGATCATTATTTACTCCATACTCAGAAGTACTTCCTTGATTTCTGGTCTCTTCCATTTGCTGCCATAGGAATTGATATTTTAGATCTTTTTGTGCTTCTTCTTTTACTTGATCT
This sequence comes from Pinus albicaulis, assembly GCA_034641835.2. Classification (NCBI taxonomy): domain Eukaryota; kingdom Viridiplantae; phylum Streptophyta; class Pinopsida; order Pinales; family Pinaceae; genus Pinus; species Pinus albicaulis. The sequence goes on from CM076573.1 coordinate 145,394,150, forward strand.
AAGAATTTACTTTCAAGCTGATTGTAATAAAGCTCATAAACACAATGCAGTTTTCTACTTAAATCATCAACCACCCAGTTTTCCTTACCTTTCACGTGTTGGATGTCCATAGCAAACTCACTTAGAAAGGCATTCCATCTTGTCTGTCTAGAGTTTAAGTCAGCTTGCTTGAAATAACTAGTCAAGTTGCTATGATCCGTTTTTAGCAAAAAAAATTTCCCCAGCAAGTAGTGTATCCATACCCGGAGCACATGTACTACTGTTGTTAACTCTAGATCATAGGCCGAATATCTTTGTTCATGCTCCTTCATCTTTCTTGATTCATAAGCCACTACTTTGCCTTCCTGAGATAGAACTGCCCCAACACCTTCTTTACTATCGTCTGTACAAACTTCAAATTCTTTGTTGGGATCAGCTACCCTCAACACTGGTGCAATGGTCAAAAGATGTTTCAACTTCTCAAAGCTTTTCTGATAGTCAACAGTTCATTTAAATACTTTTCCTTTTCTCTGCAAAGAGGAAATGGGAAAAGAAATTCTGGAAAATCCCTCAATGAATCTCCGGTAATACCCAGCTAATCCCATAAAGGATCGAATATTTGCCACATTCTGGGGTATTCGCCACTCCATGATTGTCTTGATTTTCTCTGGATGAACAACAATCCCTTTTGCTGAAATGACATGGCCTAAGTACTGGATTTCTGTTTTAAAGAAATCAGATTTGCTGCACTTAGCGTATAGTTGGTGCTTCCTTAACATTTCCAGCACAACCCTTAAATGTTCTTTATGTTCTTCCTGGTTTTTGGAATAGATTAAAATGCCATCTATGAATATAAGTACAAAATTATCGAGGAAAGGATGAAATATTCCATGCATTAACCTCATAAAGGTTGCTGGTGCATTTCTTAACCCAAAGGGTAACACCACAAATTCATAATGCCCGTACCTGGTACGGAAAGCAGTCTTGCAAATGTCTTCATCTTTGATTCGGATATGGTGATATCCAGATCTTAAATCTATTTTAGAAAACATTGTGGCCCCCTTCACTTGATCAAACATATTGTCAATCCTGGGTAAAGGATACTTATTATTGACTGTTAAATTTTTGAGTTGTTTATAGTCCATGCACATTCGCATGGTTCCATCCTTATTCTTCACGAACAACACTGGTGCTCCCCAAGGGGACAGACTTAGACAAATGTAACCTTTGTCCAACAGTTCCTGTAACTGCATTTTTAATTTAGTTAATTCTGGAACACTCATTCTATAAGGAGCTCTTGAAACAGGAGATGATCCTGGCATTAACTCTATGGTGAAATCAATATCTCATCTTGGTGGTAATCCAGGAATATTTTATGGAAAAACATCCATAAAATCTTGTACCACAGGTATGCTTTCCATCATAGGTGATTTTTCCTTGGAGTTAGCATATCCCACCTGAATAGCATATATCTGGAATCCCTTCCTTATACATTTATTCATTTGGGATGCTATAATTGGACGTAGCTGTAGTGGCTTCTTGATTCCTTGAATCTCCTTGCGTGTTCCATCTTGCATTCTGTAATAGATGATCTTTTCCTTGCAGTCCACTAAGGTCCAGTGTTTTTCCAGCCAATCCATGCCCAACAAAACATCATAGGACCTTAATGGAAATATGTTCAGGTCCACATTCAATTGCTATTCTGCAATTTCTAATGTACAATTTGGAATCTTGGCAGTTACCTTTCTTTTTTCTCCTGTGGCTCGCTGTACCAGCCATGGGTTTTTGAATTTCTGCCCTTTTAATTTACAAATTTCCACTATTTTGGGACTAACATAACTTAGACTTGCACCTGGGTCTACCAAAATAGAAACAAATTGAGACAGTAATTTACCTTCCACTCAACCATTGTTGGCTGATAATCTGCCTATCGATCCTCCAACACCACGTTGATACGAGGAATTTTTCGCGCCACAGTGCCTACTGTAGAAGCCTCTTGCAGGTTTGCAACTGTATCATTTATTGCTCACGATGGGCAGTTTTTATAATTGTGTGCTTCACCACACCCCCAAAACTGTAGAGGTAGTTTGGTCACCTGCCCTTGCTCAGGTTTGCTGGATGCCTCTGTAGGATTCTCTTCTGCTGGCCATCAAGTTCTTTGATGATTTCTGCTAAATTGTTTACTGAAAGAACTTTGTGTAGAATTCTTAAAATTATTGTTTTTGGCGCCTTTGAAATTTGAGTTGCTTTTCTGTCCTTTCCTTGGCTGCCAACTTTTGCCAACCTCCCCTTTAACCTTGGACTGTTGATAGCACATTCGTGCCTTACAAATGATTTTGTCCATGGTTTTCGGATATACAAATTCAATTCGCTCTTTCATATGTGTTGGCAAGCTACTCAGAAATCTTTGTACCTTAGCCTTTTCCTCTCGAAGGTATGGAACATATCGTAAAAGGGAGGTGAACTTGGTGATATACTCATCCATAGTCATCTGTCCCAGCTTCAAGTCATGAAATTATTTTTCTTTCTCATCATAGAAACGTTCTGTTAAATACTTATCTTTAAAGTATTGCTGGAACGATTCCCAAGTGACATCTTGTTCCTCAATGCTGCGAACATTCTTTACTTTTTCCCACCACAGAGTGGCTTTCTCCCTTAACTGATATATGGCCAATTTGGCCTTCAGGTTGCTGTTGTATTTGTACACCTGCAAATACTTGTTCATGTTTATTAACCATGCCTCTGCCACTTCCTCAGCTTCACTATCAAATGTTGGTGGTTTTATTTTTTGAAACTCCCCCTGAAGCTCTACTTTCTGCTTCTTAACTTCTTGTTGATCCGACAAATTGCCAGATTCTGCTTCACTGTAGTTTTTGTTCTTGTTGATTCCCTGGGATGGGCTCCTTTCCACTCTATCAATGGTGTTGTCCCTTGTTTGTTGTTCATCACCTTTTTGCATGCCCCTATCAACACTAGGGTGTTCCATTTCTTGATTTTTCTTGTCTGACAAACTTTTGAGGATATTTTCTTGTTCTTTCATTAATCGTTCCTTATCCCTTCGAACTTGTACCATCTCTTCCTGTAGTTGCTGTATTGTATTCAACAATATGCTCGTTTGATGCTGTTGTTCCTCCAATAGTCTACTCATTTGATGGTGTTGATCGACACTCAGCTGAACCCACATCTCAGGGTTCACAATTGGTTGTGTTTGGGGTTCCCCAGTGTCCTGGGGTGGTTGTTGCGTTGATCCCCTTCTCATAATGTTTCTTGTTATGCTTCTATTATGTGCATCAATATACACACAACATAATTTTCTAGTTGAACCTTAGGGTCCCAGCATATAAACGTCGCTCTGATACCACTTGTAACATATACAAAAAAAAATAAATTACTTTCCCCCATAAGGATAAATACATTAACCAGATGTATCTTTTAAATTATCGCAACATTACTTAAGATAGACTATCATCTAATTACTTTCACTGAACTAAGGATTAACTAAATGTTCTAACCTTAATTTTATTACAAGGTTTCATTTAACTTTACGAACCAAACCTTTTTACCATAGTTTAACATGTCATATCACATGCAATATTATATGGTCAAGTCTTGTTTTAAGGTCACTTTATAATTGTTTATCATCGACGCCAAACCTAACTTTATATTGTCATTAACTAAGTGCATGAACCATATCCTTGGTCCTGTCGGCGTTATAGCTGGCATAACGTGGAAAATTAAGGCGAAAAATACTTGGCATTTACTCTTTTACGAAAGCTGTAAGATCCGCAGTTATGTTGCGCGGGTTTCAATGATACTCTGCTAGATCTGCATCGTCGATCTCCTTGTGGATCAATGGTCCACATTTGCGGTGGGAAAAGTCCTGAATATCCATGCCAACCTTAATTCGCTTCGTCATTTTCATTCCTTTTCTTTGTCAAGAAGCTCCTTCGGCTCTGGGGTTTAGTTTTGCGGCAATCTGCAAGCTTTGCTGCCCATGCCTTGGAGGTTTGTCACTACAGTGACAACCATGAATTTTGAGTTGCTTTTATGAGCTTGGTGGGGTTGTAACACCCAGCTACGTTGCTGCATAGTGGAGAAAAATCTCTACGACAAAGAGTAATGAATCTCTGGAGTATTGGTCTTCATTCTGCCATGGCCATCTCTTTGAGTTCCTATGCGCTTCTCAAATACACAGTCAGGTAGAAATTAACCCTTTACCAAATTCGTTAATGGTATTATTCATTTTGTTTTCACTGTAATCGAAAGTTATTTCACTCTGTGGTTTAATTTATTGAGTTCATTGTTCCGCCATGTTATCATTTCGTTCAGTTCATTGATCAGGAGGGATGTAGGGACCTCTTTTCCAGGTTAACCTTTGACCGCTTCGTCTACGTACAATGTCTTTCCTTATCTGGTTTTTTTTTTTTTTTTTAGTTAGTTATTTAGAACTTATGCTCCCTCACGGAATCTGCTTCGTTACATTGATGCTTGCAAGTCAGTATTCTCGGCCTCGGTGGCGGAATCCTCCGCACCCAAGATTCACATGTTGTTTGGTAGGCCTTTTCGGCTTCTTGTTGAAGTATTCACTTCTCCTTACAGGTACACTGAAGGATTTTGCCTCATAACCGAGGTCTTTCGTCCTATGCGAAATTTAAAGATTTTAATGATAGTCTGTACTTATTTATTTTGGGTTGTAATATATTTATATATATTGGAACAGTTCGTTTTACTGTAATGATAGAAACAATTTTTCCATTTAGGGGTTTAGACCCTGCTAGGTTTTTGCAGATACACTTTGTTCCAAAAGAATTCCATGTGAATATTGTTTTATATGATTCTCATGTTTACGTTTCTCCTGTACATAAACTCTGTACCAAACTTACTCCAAGATGGAGATAGCTACTGTAGTAAAAAATTCGTTCTTTTCAAGTCTTCTTACATAGATAATGCGTCTTACGAATTAGACAATGTAATTTATTGTTTTTTCTCCTTGCACACGGGTGGTGTGTCAGATATGAATGGTTTATTTCCTTATTAATATTTTTCCGCATTTAGCTTATATTCTCGTTCATAAATTTTCCATGTTTATTTTCTCAATCATCGAGATTATACTCAGTTTTTGAATAAACTGTGCTTGTCTTTACTTTAACTTTGTTTTCTAGCATTTACTTTCTTTCTTTTAAAATTTACTAGAACAGTCCACCAGTTATAAAATTCTTAGGGTTTTCTTGGTGATTGGACCACCTATTTTTCAGTGTGAGAATAGTGATGATAGGGGATAGCGATGTGTATCGGGTTGGGGTTTTACTCTGTACCCAGTATCAACGGCTCATCCCATGTTAATTTATGGGTAATTCTGGTTTTTTTTTTTTTAACTGAAACGTTTATATGTTTTTTTATTTATTTATATGAAAACAGATGGGACTGTTCCTAACAATTCCCGGTTACAATGCAGATTTCTGAACTCTGCTGCTTTTCCTCTTTTACAAGATTCAGGGCATTTGGACATAACTTTCATTGTTGACAAAAAGAATCCCTTTCATGAGAAGACTGCCTTTGTTTGCCATTTGATCCGCTTCACTGTTTAAATTTCTGAGTATATGATAAAATTGGCAGCTGTCAAAGTATTGGAGAACTCCTTTCAGTCTATCCAAAGTTTTGTTGAGGCTAGGGTTATTGAATCGTGCACCCATGTTTAAACTTTTTATTATCAGCTCCGAATCTCCGAATACTTGCAGATTTTTAACACCTTTGTCTCTTGCAATTTGGCAAGCTTTGAGAATCCCGAGAAGCTCAGCTTGATTGTTTGATTTCTGTCCTAGTCCCCAATAGAAAATGTCTTTAGACTGACCGTCCTTTGAGTGGATAACTCCCCCTGCACCAGCTGTCCCTGGATTCCCTTTAGACGCCCCATCAAAGAAGATTGAGGAAATATTTTGAGATCGCCACCAGCTTTGAAAGAATTCCTCTTTATCTCTTAGGCGCCATCCCGGATTGCCTCTTTGTGGGGTAGGGAGGTTTTTGCTCGGATAAGGCACAAGAGCACCTAACCACATCTTTTCTTCAGGCAGCAGATGAGGATCTTCGCTTATATACTGTTGTTGGGCCGATTCCATCAAAAAAGCCTTGGCTTTTGCAACAATTTGTATTGGTGTATGCCGAACCTCTTTGAAGATAAGCTTGTTACGTGCCAACCACTGCTGCCAACATACATACTTGGGTAGCGCTGTCCAAATTCTGCTCCAAAATGATTTTTGGGGGATGTGATGGGGGTAGAGTTGCCTCCAAGATGCAAAGAGTTCCGTTGCTGAGTTAAAAGATGGGGCAGTGATTTGCAAGTCCTTTAAGATGAGCCCCCAAAATTCTTTCGCAACGCTGCAACCCATAAAGAGGTGCTGGACTGTTTCTGAATTGTTATTGCACATCACACACCTATGAGGCCCTACAATATTCCTTTTCTCCAGATTGTCACCTGTAAGTATTTTGTTATGAATCAGTGTCCAGCAAAAAAAGTTCACTTTTGGAGTAGCAAATGAGTCCCATACATTTTTCCAGAAAGCAGGCTTGTGATTACTATTTTTTGGAACCTGCAATGCTCTATACCCTGCTGCTGTGGAGTAAATGCCCGTTTTGCCCCATCCCCAACTGTCTTTTGTGGCACGATGAACAGGGGCAGCGTCCACAAGATGATCTTCCAGCAATGATTGTTGGATCGCTAATCTGTCCGGGACTCCATGAAGATCCCATCCCGCCCATTCACCACGCTGGTTCCATTTTGAGAGCTCGTAAAGACTTTTGACTCCAGCACTTTCCAGCCACGTTCTAAGTTCTGAAATGTCCGTGTGATCTTCCAGTGGGGCGTTCCCCATGATGCTGTCCCTCCACAGATGAATGTGTTTGCCGCTGCCTGGGATTCTGTATAATTTTTTTATGAATTGTTTACTGCTTTTACAACATAAACTCCAAACTTGCGTGCTGTTATCTTTGGACTTACCTTCCACGTTGCTGAGATCCTTTTTGACGCCATACTTTGACCGCAGTGTGATGCAAACTGGGTGAAAGGGATCGTGGATCAATTTCCACAAGATTTTACCTCCCAAAGCTAAATTAACGAGCTGAGGATCTCTAATTTGCAGGCCCCCCTCCTCCTTCGGTCTTTTGACAATATCCCAGTTCACCAGATGCATTTTGTTTTCATTACCTTTCCCTCCCTGCCACAAAAAATCTCTGAGAAGTTTGGAGATTTGCTCCATGACATTTCTAGGTGCCAACAGAAAAGTAGCCTGGAAGATTGGAAGCGCTGACAGCACTGAGTTGATCAAGATAACTTTGCCTCCCTTGGTCAGCCAGAAACCCCCCCACGCTGCAATCTTAGATTTAATTTTTGCAATTATTTCACTCCACAGAGCTCTTTTATTGATTCCAGATATAATGGGCAGGCCTAGATACTTGAATCTATCCCAGTTAGATTGTCCTTTAAACCCAAGAAGTGAAGTTATGCCAGCAAGTTCTTGCTGATCAATATTCCAGCTAAAAACTTCACTCTTACCTTCATTCACTGCTGCTCCAGAGACTCTGCAATAATTTCTGAGGACGTTGTCAAAAGCACGGGCAATTCTAGTGGAGGCACCACCTAGAAGGAGAGAATCATCTGCAAAAAGAGCATGATTTGTGGGCTCAGCTCCTGTTGATGTTTTGAGGCCTGGTATGTTGCCAATGACTCTTTCTGCATTGAGCTTTCGGCTTAAGGAGTCAGCCATTAGAATGTACAGATAGGGGGAGAGTGGGCATCCCTGTCTTATGCCTCTCTTAGCTTGGAAGAATTTTGTTGGTCGACCGTTGACTAGGGGAGCAATCCACGGATTTTCAATGCAGGCTTTGATTAGATGCACAAAAGAGGGCGAAAAGCCAAAGGAAAGAAGAACTTTACTGAGAAAAGTACGGTTGACTCTATCAAACGCATTTGCCATGTCTAATTTTATCACCATTCCTTTCTCTTTCCGCTGTCTGCTGGAGTGGATTGTCTCCTGGACCTGGATTACATTATCCAGGATATGCCTTCCTTCCACAAAGCCACTTTGGGAACTTGAGATCACCCTTTTTAATAGTGGTTTAATTCTATTTGCTAACAGCTTAGCCAGAATTTTATAGGACGCATTGCACAGCGAGATAGGTCTGAATCTAGAGAAAGTTTCTGGGTTGGTATCTTTGGGGATTAGAGCTAAGTAAGTGGAGTTGGTACCTCCACCCAACTTGGCTTTTGTCATAAATCCTCTTATCATTCTCTGTAGGTTTGCCTTTATTATATGCCAGCATACTTTATAAAAATGGATTGTGAATCCATCAGGCCCGGGGGCCTTGTCCGCCTCCATGGCCCATATTACATTTATGATTTCATCCTCCATTATGGGTCTGCAAAGAGTTGCATTTTCTTCAGGGTTGATGAGAGTGGGAATGTTTGAGAGAAAGACAGCAGTTTCCTCATCATTACCTTGGACATCTGCACTGTATAGATTCTTGAAGTGGGCTTCAGCAGCTGCTTTTACTTGGTTGTACCCTTTGCAGACTTGACCTTCTGCTGTTTTGATTTCCGCTATATAATTCCTTGACAGTCTTGCTCTGTACTGCCTGTGGAAGAAAGTTGTATTCCTATCCCCTGCCTTTAACCACAGACTTCTAGATTTAATTCTCCAATATTCTTCTTCCTTTCTGAAAGATAGATATGCTGTTCGTTGTGCTTGTATTTCTGTTTCCAACAATTCTGTTGTGATTTCTTTACTTTCCATGTCAGTTTGCAGGGTTTGCAGTGATTGAACTGCCTCTTTTCTTTTTTCAGGAGGGGTATAGGCTGGTTTCTTAATCCATTCTTTCAAGGCAAGTTTTGTAGCTTTCAACTTTTGCTCCCAAACATAACTGGTGGATCCTTCGATAGGTTTGGACCAAGCTTCTTTCACCGTGTCTAAGAAACCCTCTCTTTCAATCCATAGTGGACTGAAACGAAAAGGTATGGGTCCAAGGTCTTCTTCCTCTTCCAGGAGAAGATGTATTGGCTTGTGGTCGGAAGAAAGTTTAGGTAAAATTTTTGTGACGATGATTTTTTTATTCATCATAATGGAGCTTTGCACCAGGAAGCGATCAAGACGAGCAGAGATATGATCCGATCCAGATCGATTATTGGACCAGGTATATATGCCACGAACTGGGTTAAAATCCAACAGATCCCAGCTCTGAGAGAGCTCCTCCACCATGGGCAGCATGGGGTCTCTGCTGCTGATTCCCCCCTTCTTCTCTTTTGCTTTCATTACTATATTTAGATCACCTGCTATAATGATATTGGTGGGGGAAGATAATTCTAAAAAGGCAGAGAGACTGTTCCAGCATTCTCTTTTTTCAGTATAAGAAACTGGGACATAAAGATTGAAGAGAGAGACAGTTAACTTACTTGCTTTGTGTTTCAACTCCGTGAAGATCCAATGCTGGGTTTCATGGAAGTTATTCAGCTGAAATAGATCTTTGGTCCAAAGAGTTGCCAACCCCCCGGATGTACCCCTTGCACTGACTGCTTTGCCTATTCTTTTATTCCACTTTGATCTACTGATCTCCAGAAGGGCATGCCCTTCTATTTTTGTCTCTTGGAGCATGAGAATGTCTGAGGGTTCAGCTTTCAAAAGATCTTTAACAGCCTCGATTTTGGAGGGATTCCCCAGTCCTCTACAGTTCCAAGAGACTAGCTTCATTATTTAGTATTTTGGTGGATGTTGCCTCCCTTGGAGTGCCTTGGTCTGGTATTTCGCCCAATAGACATTTCTATTGTCGGCTGACTTCCTTGAGTTTTGAGTCTTTCTGCCTCCTCCTCCCTCTTTTCCTTTCTGGCTTTCCTTCCCGCTTTTTTTGATGGGCGCTCGAAGGTTTCATCCTCCGATGAATCCGAGCTCGCCATTGGTTTTTTCCTTGCTATATCCGCATATGATAGGTTGGTGGGGCTGCCTTGATCTGTGTCACTCTGGATTGCTTCCTCTCCCTCTTTGTTTGTAGGTGGAGTTTCTTCCTGCTCCTCATTCTCCTGTGTTGAGTTAACTTGATGAGTCTGTTGAGCACTTTCTGTCTCCTTTGGATTTGCTTCCTCTTCTAGGTTTATTTTGGATCTGCTGGTTTCTCCATTCTTGTTGCCTTTTCCTGTACCTCTTTTTGAGTTTGCATTTTTCTGAACTAAGGTCCATTGGTCCCCGTTTTGTTTGTCCACTTGTTCCTCCGCCTTCTTCTTGCAGTGCTTTGCAAAATGACCGTGTCCGTGGCAGTGTCTGCACTTAAAAGGCAGCTGCTCATAGTCCAACTCTTGTACATACGTCCACCCAGCTACTGTAAGTTTAATTGCTTCTGGTAACCCTTCTTCCAGATCCACTTCGACACAGAGGCGTGCACAAGAGTATTGGTCCTTCCTAGCAGCTTGGTCTATGTATTTACCCAAAGCATTCCCTATGATCTGGAGGGTTTTGTGATTCCAACAGTGAAGAGGCAAATGGGGAAGCCTAACCCAAACCGGGACAGCCGAGGCAACGTCCTGAGTGGGGTCAAAGTCAGGAGACCATTTGTTTAGGTAGAGGCCTTGGGGGCCCATGAAGTACGGTCCATTTCTGAAAATTAATCCTTTATCGTCTGGGTTTTCGAAGACAAAAACAAAGAAGCCCTTACCTACGAAGTAACTTTTGACTCCTTCCTTGATGAGAGGCTTCCAGTTTCTTTGTGTCCACTCTTCGACCGATTTTGGCGAAGGCCAGAGGCCTGTGAACTGGCCTATGAGGCCTCTATCAGCCAGATTCAGAGCAGCTTTGCAAGTGTCTTCTTCGGGAAGAGCTACTGATGGGATAGAATCCATCTTCTTAACAAACCTCTGCAGAGTCGCAGAAGGAGGGCGCTTTGGACCAGATGCAACTAAAGACTTGAAGGCCAGGACCTCCGGAGGCAGAGGAGGGGGAGCAGACACCCCATCGACCTCCATGGATCGATCTCCCATTGGGCAGGCCGAGCAGAGGGGCGCAAGAGACTCCGTCACTCTGGAACAACCATCAGCGCTCACCGCACAAGGAGGCAGAGAAGAGGGTCTACCTCCGGGCAGGGAAGCTGCGAAACAAACAGAAGATCGATTCCTGCAAAAAAATGCCAAGCAGAGGCGAAAGACTCCTCCAGAGCCGAGCCTGGGCGCCGCTCCAGTAGCCCAAACGCCGAGCCGCGCAAACTAGGTTCTAACCTCGACCAGGAAATTGCAGAGCGTGAAAAAAAAAGGAACAGCAGTCGTTAAAAAAGGAACAACAGTCGTTAAAAAAGGAACAGCAAAGATCGAATCCTGCAAAAAGGAACAGCAATATTTAAAAAAAGGAACAGCTCCAGCAAAAAAAACGCCAAGCAGAGGCAAAAGACTCCTCCAGAGCCGAGCCTGGGCGCCTCCCCAGCAGCGCAAACGCCGAGCCGCGCAAACCAGGTTCAAACCTCGATCAGGAAATTGCAGAGCGCGAAAAACCCTTAATTTAGTTTATCATTTTTTGCATGGGTAATTCTGGTTTTCATATTTATGTTCATAGTAAATATAAACACAATTTGTTTTTACATAGACTTCATTTAAAACTAGTATTATTGTTTATCCAACGTATTGATAATAAATCTACTGTGCTTGTTTAACCCATTATGTCTTAATCAGATTCACCCCTGACAAACATTTGTTGTATATATATTTTCTTTACAAATACCCTGGGCAACTCTGTAACATTCACCGGTTTATTCTATAAATTGTATAGAAGTAATATACAGAACCCTGTAACTATTTGTTGAGTTAATTATTTACAATATCTTACTATCCAACATAACACAGATTCCAAGAAAATGATAATGATAACATTTCTCCTGAAATTAAATAACAGGTTTTCTGTGAATAAAGACTTAGGAATATTCGCTTCTCTAATAACAATAATATAGACAGTCACTTATTTGGAAAACATAACTGGATGTTGGTTTCCACCCAACCTTCAAGAGAGGCTATTACGTCCTCTGCTTGCCTCCGTGTTCCACTCCTGAAGAGGTACTGGTTGATAGTAGATTTTCTGCTGTGACCTTAGGACTCCAAGTCCAGTCAGTGCCAGAAAACTTCAGGAATTTACTGAGTGTTTTCCATTGGTCTCTACCAGCTCAGGAAAAATCTTCACTCTTCCTTCACCCATGAACAAAACCCCTATTCCTCACTGGGATGAGTCTCTTATCCCTAGAGGAGCCGGTAACTGTTCAAACTGTCCAACCACCTTTTAAGTTCTTGCAAAACATTTACCATCAACCTTTTCACTTTTACTTTCCATAACTAATTTTATTATTCATAATTAAAAATAAAGAAAAATAACTTTTCCAACAAAATATTAATTGTCTCAGTCTTTTTTCCTTTAACAATATTAAAAGTCATTTAACTAGTTAACAAATAGTTAGCAGTAAATGCAGTTGTCACAATTTAAATAATATATATATATATTTATTTTAAAAATTAAAAATAAAATTTCATAAACTAAATTGTCATTCCAGATAAAAGAACTCAGCAAATTAATGCCTACACATTTTGTCACTGCGAACCAACTTATATCCGGTTTCTCCATATGAGAAGAGAGTAAATCCAACTAGTGACGAGAATTACTGTCAGGGTCTTGAATTATTTTCGATTCAAGGTCCGCTTGGATTTCAAAGAATCTTTCAAGTGGTTTTTCTCTGGAATGTTTGATTGCAAGCATTTCGTTGTGAGGGAGTTCTCTATTTGAATGGTTGATGGTTTGGCAGGTGAGATGGCTTGTAGGTACGGGTTAAAAACAGATGGATCCAGAAAGCCGGAGAAATCAATAAGAACCGCAAGAGGAAAAACCCACCAATTCGACGATCATTTATAACCACAACAACAACCTAGAAGCACGTGTTTGATACATCACCTCAACCGCTTGTTTGTTCATCAACCATTATGCGTTTGCGTTAAGGCAGTGGAGACGCTGGGAGGCAGTTACCTCTCACAATTTCACTTCTTATAAACATTTCCATTCCTTCTTGGTATAGATTTGCTTCCTGGATATCTCGATCAACATAAAGTCTATTGAAGCTTGTAGGTGAAACTTGCCCAAACCCACAGTGGCTTCTCACATTCACGCGAATACTGTTGAGTATTTTTTAACAGAAATAGAAAAGTCAAAAAGTTTAAAAAAGTCTTTTTAGATGTCAAAATATAATTGGGCAGAAGGGCGATAATAAAACTTTGTGATTGGGTGGAGTGAACAGTGTTTGCCTACTCAATCTCATAAAGAAAATACCTCTGCGGTAAAAACTAAAATCCTCATTCTATATTGTATTATCACAATAACGTTGATGTACTATTACTAAAAAAAATGATGTTACCCAGATTTTTTAAAATTAAATTGGATGATATTACCTAGGTTAAGTAAAATTAAGTTGTTGTTGGGGTTGGTTACATATATTAGTTGCTATTAAATGTGAATATTTTTACATTTACATCTGAATTGTAGTGAGTTATTACTCTCAAAGATATTTCAGGTTTACTCGCAACCTTTCAAGGCCGGCCACCAACTTATAATGGGACTAACTTATTATGGGGACTAATCTATGACAGAGACTATTGTATCTTTTGCTAGTTAATTAATACAAATATGCTTAATCCAGTCAATATTGTTAAAAATACAAAATTTTAATACGTGAAGTTAAACTTTGCAATTTTTTTAATCAAACCTAAACTAATATAGATTTAACCAAAAATTGAATTGAGTTGTTTATAATGAGATTTTTTGTAAAATTTTCTGATTTAGTTTTTTGATTTTAGTTTCTTTAAAATCCGCGAAGAATTCATTGAAATCACAAGTTTGATGGGTAAAATCTGCACAATGGAAGTGCCTTAAGAAATTTTCAGTGTGTTAAATCTATATATGTAGTCAAAAAACCAGTTTAAATAACACACAGAAAATTCACCTCAAATTTTTCCATCGTTTTTCTACAAGAAAATCCACCCAAAACTCCAAAAAATCACAGTAAAAACAACGCTAAAACTGAATCCAATATTCTATAAAATAAAATAAAAAATGAAATAAAATGAAATAAAATAAAAAACACAAAATAAAATAAATATAACAATCCAAAAATTTAGTGATTAGCCAACAAAGTAAAAGTGAAATTCCAGGCCTCTTAACACCATGGTCAACATCTGCGCTCACTTAAAAGCTCACCCACTTAACCCTACAAAACTGAAGCTAGGTATACCCACATCTCATCTATTTAATTACGATCGATATAGCCAACATCAGATCTGACCGAACTATTCTTCATGTTCAGTAGAAAGCTCACCACTCACCCATTTCACTATATGAAAAATTAGCTGCATACACACACAACCCTTTTATCATGATCGACAGAAAATGGGAACCTAAATTAGTAACAGACTCACAGTTCCCGAAAGAAGCGACTCCCATGATTTCACTTCTTTCAGGTGGCCCAGTAACAGGCCCAGCAAAGCCTTACCTTTGTTGACTTCGGCGATGAAACTTTTTAGAGGCAAATCAGACTAGAAAGATTGCATTTGGGTTATTGGAATATCAATCTGCGATCCATAATTTGAATTGTTTCAACCATTAGGTATCAATAAATGGACAATCTGTATGCACTGGCATGGGCTTAAGGCTGAACCCAACTCCAATTTTGCACTGGATTATTGTTTCAATTGAAAGCCCGCCATGACCACAGCCATTTCCATCAATTCAGGTCCACCTCCAACCTGTGTCGTCTTTAAATCTCGGGTTATTACCTTAGTAAAATGCAGCACAACAAGATCGCTTCTTCTTATCAATTCCCATGATAATAATATGAGATGGGCAAAGCCCTTCAGGCATATGTTTTTCTGCAACCACACCCTGCTATCAAGACATGATAATAATCTGAGACGGGAAAAGCCCTTCAGGCATATGTTTTTCTGCAACCATACCCTGCTATTAGGGCAGGACAGGTCCACCAACTTATGATGTGACTAAGTATTATTGTCTTTCCTTTTTTTTTTTTTAAGAATAAATACAATAATCAATCTAATAGCTATTTAGATTGAAGATAAATAAATAAAAATATTGTTTAAAAATATAAAATTTCAGTATGTGTAGAAATTATACAAGATGTATTTATATTATTGGACTTCCCCAATCTAACTAATTAACTTATGTTAAATACATAATCTTTCTATTTAATTTTTTGTGGAAATTAAATCGCCAATTGCAAAACACATATGAAGCAAAATCAATGGCACATAAACACAATTGTTTAACGGGAAAGCTTAAAACTAAAAAACCCCAACTATCATATATTATGTATATCAATGGATCATGTAATAATCTCATACAAAACTTAGTACATTAAGCTCTCAGTACAATCAACAATCATTACACACTATCATGCAGAAATTTGCATATCTATGCACCAATTTCTTGCCTCCTAACAACGTGCCTCCACTGGGCAAGAAGACCCCTAAATGAATTCGAATTGGCCTTGCCTTGACTGCGCAATCCTCATTGGCATCTCTAATGTGTGTCAGATGCATTGAATGCATCACTATAGTCACAACAGATAGTCCATCTCACCCTTTCACTTATCTCTCCACTGGGTCTCCACTGGAACTTACATGCAAGTAGTTAACTGCTATATTTGTTCAGTTGCAAGTGAGTCTCTAGTTGTGAATTAATTAAATAATTAATTCACTAAACTCTCACTAGTGTATCTTCAGTTAGAACTAGATACAACTAGCACAACTAAGTTTAACTCACTTAACTGAGTTAAACTAAATAGAAACTCCCATAATGACTCTTCCAACTCTGTCACAACTCTGCCACTTCAGTTCTAACTGAGTCGTCCATGCATAAGTCACCAACCCCCTTAGGAATTCCAAATCTGTTCACTGAAATAAAGTGCTCCAAGAGAATAAGTTGATATTTATTATCGGATTATTATTAAGGGCTAATAATAATCGACATGCATCTATTTTTAGATTAGCGATCTATAAATAGACTTCACCCAATCTTCTAAAAATAGAATCTCATCTATTTTTCTAACTTGATCAACCATCTACAAATAGCATCCTACAACTTATAGAATATGCTCACCATGTCTAAAAATAGACATACACCTAAAAATAGCCTCCAGGCCCCACTTAGTGAAGGTGCTTAATTTTCACTAAGCTCATCATTTTGTTGAATCTCAACAATATGCAAAGTTAAATTATAAATACATTGCAAACCAAAAAACTCAATAGGATTGGTGATAATCAATTTTCAACTATTCAATTTTATTTGTTTATAGCTCTAAAGTCCCTCATAGATATTATATATTATATTAATATAAATAAGGGACAAAACTCAAATAAAGAAAATAAATATTGGACAAAGTTAAGACTAGGAAATTAATAAATTTTTAATCATTTAATCATTCAATTTTATCTGTTTGTAGCTCTAAAGTCCCTCATAGATATTATATATTATATTAATATAAATAAGGGACAAAACTCAAATAAAGAAAATAAATACTGGACAAAGTTAAGACTAGGAAATTAATAACAAAGACAAGAAAAATTAAAAAGAAAGGAGGAAAAATTGAACAAAGAATAGAGAATTTTTTTAAAGAAATAGGATAGACGAAGGGAGATAAACCAAAGAAAAAGCCTATAGATACCTAAGGAAACAAATGAGATAAACCAAAGAAAAAGCCTACAGAGACCTAAGGAAACAAAGGATAGGGGAAAGAATCATATCGAGAGCGCTGGGGTCCAGCTCTTACTTAATTTCCAACCATCATCCCTGTTAAGATTCTTAGCTTGCTTTTCAATCTCAATAGCCTCCCCAAGCTTCCTATGGTGGAAATGGTCAAACTTGGAAATGACCTTGGAGTTCTCAATGTAGACATGGTGACAATATTTTTTCCGCATGTTCAATAAGAGTTGATGTGCGGGACCGATTGTGTGTAATGTCTGCAACATGCTCTTGGATTCATTGCTTAATGGAACTCCATGTTTCTCCAATATAGGGAATACCACTGGAACAAGGAATCATGTAGACAATCATGTAGACATCTTTCATGTCCTTAGGGTCAACAGAGAGATGAACCTTGGAAATAGGATCCACCCGAGTAGATTGGTCTCTTAACCCATTATATGCTTTTTGAAAGGCTTTAAGGTTTTGGGGATTTCTTCAGCTCCATATGAGATTCTAAGAGTACAAGTAGCAATTAATAAGAATGTGATTAATCCGAAAGATTTAATTTTATATTAAATATGTAACTTTTGTTTTACTCATAGTTCATATTAGCTTGGGTGGTAATAAAATTTTATTTACTTAAATATTTAATCACATCTACTTTATTCATTTATATATATATTCTAATTATATCTATCTATATATACATAGATTTATAAATTTTGTATATATAAATTTTATATGACTAAATAAAATGATGTTTTTTGTATTTGTTTCCTTTACACCTCCCTATTTATTATGTCTCCTTAAGGTAGGTTATACTGTTTTTTTTTTGGTAAAAAATATTTGATTGTTAATTAGCTTTGATTTTTAATTAGTTTCTATTTTCCAAGTGTCATGATAATTTAGGGCTTGTTACAATACCATGGATTAACAATACCACATGTCCAAAAACCATAACTTATTGCAAAATCAAAACATTTTATTAGTTTCTATTGGCCAATTGTCATAATAATTTAGGCTTTGTTACAATACCATGGGCCAATATCATGGCTTATCTATACCACATGCCCAAAAACCATAACTCATTTTAAAATCAAAATATTTTATAAATATTTGACTTTAATTTAATTTTATTACATTTTTAAAATTAAAACTTACCACTTGCGCAAAAACTAAAACTCATTTCAAAATCAAAATATTTTATAAATATTTGATTTTAATTTTCTAAAAAAATTTATGTTAAATTTTTATTTTAGTTTTTAATATATATATATATATATAAAATATTAAAAAATCACAAATGTTAACTTAATTTTAATAATATTCATAGGATATGAAAAAAAAAATTATTTTATATCTTATACTTCAAAATAAATGTCACATTATCTTACATTGAAATTGGATTAGACCTAAACCTTTTGACCATCTTGTTAAAAAATGTAACTAGTGCCAATCTTCATAATTGTACTAGAGAAATGATGAAATATATTTGTCAAAAGAAATTTATGTTATTATTAAATTGACTTATTAAAACATGGGACATGATGTAATATATTTTTCAATAGAAATTTATGTTATTATTAAATTGACTTATTAAAGCACGAGTTTCATGTTTGGGCCAATGTCAATGGGTGTTTTGACACATATTGAATGCTCTAGAATTTTGTTGAGTCAAATTCAAATTTAATTATGTAAATCCTTCTTGCGATCATTGTATTAAAGAAATAAAATTATTTAAGTCATGATAACTCCTCCCCAGTGAAGTCGGCCTCAAATTCATATTCTACAAGTCGTCTTATCAATGTACAGAAAAACCACTATATATACCCCAGTGAAGTCGAATAAATAGAGATGAAGTCAAGAAGTTTGTATGGATTACAGGTAGCGAAGAGCCTACTTCAATTAAAAAGGCTGACTTGATGGATGGAGAGAGATTTAGGTTAAGAGTCTTGGTCGTCTCACTGTAATTTGAATTTACTGAAAGAAAAGTTTTTGGTTTTCTCCTATCTAGAGGTTTTTCCCTGGATGTGTGCCTACATATTGTGTTTTCTCTTGTTTATTGTTTGGTATTTATCTCGATGAAAGAAAAATAAATATAAGAACTAGCAATAACATAATAATATTCACAAGTACATGTCAAGATCTAAGAGAAATATAATTCCCTAAATTTCTCAACATGTTATTAGAGAAAGATTGGTTTGTATTAGAGTAGGAAAGAGATCAATAAGACTTCAAAATAAGGAAAGGAAGCAAGTCTCCCAAGACTGAGCTCCTAAAGGAGACCAGAACAAATTCTGGGCATAACAATTAGTCCCATACACAGTCACTAAAGCTGCAGACTTAAATAAGGAGGACAATGACACTTAAAAGCACTATTTCAAAAATCCAAATAGATGAAATAACAATTGTCTCTTGACCGAGCACATTGACAAACAAAAATTGTAACATAAGCATCTATGACAATCAATGATAAAAGAAACTTATGTTTCTCTGACTACGACAGTAAAAGGAAAGTATTACTAGGGACCTGTAACAGTCTTGGGAAGTATCCTCCTATGTCAAAGAAGATAGCATCCAACACTTAAGAACACACTCAAAGTCTTCATTTAAAACAAGTAAGTATTGCTATTACTTTTAATGTTTTTATCATCTAACAATATGTATGTAGTTTGTATGAAAAGGGAGAAAGCCCAATGAAATATCGAAGTCTAAGGTACATAATTTTTTGATGTATGTATATTATTCTTATTTGCTTAATTTCTCGTGCAATCCTAGAATTTGAAAACTCTCAATTTACTTAGAAACCATATCTTGTAATATCTAGGATTTATAAGAAGTTTAAGATATATGGATAGGTTGATTAGAACAAAATTAATTAATATAATATTTTCATTAGTATACCTGTATATTTTGTTTGTACTTCTCAATAAATAATGCAGGCATGGTGACTTGATAAAGAAATTTGGATCTTTGGGCACAAATAAACTATATGGTAATATACCATGAAGATGCTAAAACATAGTTCTTCAATAAGGAAATCTTACAAGGTTTGTATAAGGATAAACTCAAGGTATGTTCATCACATGAATGATAGCTAGTCTCCCTCACACAAATAAGGTACGATTATTTACTATATATTACTAAATTTCTTGTGTCTAGATTTTTGAATCATAAATATTCTTGTTAGGGTGATTAATCATTAGATTAAATCTACCCTCAGTATATTATCATTCGATCATTCTTGGGGAACCATAAAAGTTTCGTTGTAAAACTATAACCTAAGGGTGTGTCAATATTAATTATGAAACCCTAGTCTACTTAAGGTTATTGATGAAGTCTATAAGTCCTATTCTTTATGGTTTTGATATTGTTATAATGGAAACCCTAGTCATTTAGGGTTTGTTGGTAATGTTTATATTATGTATCGAAGCCCTAGATATTTAGGGTTTGATAAATTAGGGTTTATAAGAGCCTTGTATTAGCTAAAATTAGGTCATAAGAATGAAACCCTAGGTGTATATCTATTTGTATGATCAAATCCCTAGCCTAAATGAGATTGTTGTATTGATGTTTCTGACATTCGGTCTACCTAATAGATAGTATTATGAAATGCAATTGCATGATTATGAAATCCTAGATATGTATATGCGAGTATGTTGACCTAATTGTTGATGCTCATTGTGTGTGGATTATAGGGTTTGTAACAAAACCTAGTAAAAGATTGATATTCTAGGATATGATGATATTGCTTCCGATATGATTTAGTTTTGATGATAAAATATAGGGTTGGCAACAAATCCTAGTAGAGTCTAACATGTATAGTAGAATTGTTATTTGATTGAATTTTTGATATCTAAGGCTTTGTATCTCGAAGGTGGAATCTATGGTTTTCAAGAGTAAATTATGTCATATATCTTTGAAATTGAGGCCCTAGATATAATGAATTTGATTTCTTGATTAAGTTTCTTTATGTTGTAGTCTAGGGTTTATGAAAAAACCCTAGCAAGTAGTTGAGTATGTAACTTTTTTTTTTATTATAAACCTAACTATGTTTAGATACTTGATTTCTAAAATCTAGATGCTTCCATTATATTGACATGATTTTTTTATAGTTAACTTCATGTGTCTTTATGGTTGTATTTGGTTGTATTGGCTATCAAAGTTTTGTAGTTACATAATCTTAAATATGATGAAGATGTTCGTATAAGCATGATGAAGGAAGTTATATATCAAAATAACCTTGATGTTGTAAGAAGAAATGAAGCCATTAAGAGTTCTCCAATGTTATAGAATAAGTAAGTGGTTGATATCCCTAAAGTTAAGTGGGAGCCTTGATAGAAGAAAGGGTATATCTCCCCAGTTGAGAGGGAGGGCATATTATGACAATGGATACCTTGAAGAAGAAATAAAATAATGAATGAAAGTAATACAATGTATTGAGGATGTCTTGGTGCTACTGAAGAAATGAAAGAAGAAAAGCTTCTGACCAGCTGCATATGAATAACTTGATATAAGTATCAGGATGATTGAGGACCCTAAAGGTTTGTGTTTACTCATATGTGTATTTGAAAGTTTATTACTTATTGGGGTTGTGTTTGTACAGGTAAAATCTCTCCATAAGAAGATTGAACACACTTGAAGCATGCTTGGACAAATGGATATATCTAGTTTTATAGGGAGAGTTGAAACATCAAATGGTGGATGCTTGGGAGGGAATTTGGTCGGTCTATTGTTGAGATTTGTAGCTTCAAATGTACTCCAAACCCTAGAATTAAGGGTTGTGGAGGAGTTGGCACACAAGTGTTACTTGTGGGCGTGAAACCCAAGATTGGGGTTTTGTACCCATCGATGTTGGGGCCAAAACCATAACGAGATTTCAACATGTGATGGATGGAGATGATAGAGGATGTTGAGACGAATCCAACACAATAAAAATCATGAAATTTCAAGGTCTACAAGCGAATATATTTATTTTTGTGTTATCGTGGGTAAGGAGGGACATGAAGGCAAGTCGACCTTGTGTTAGAGGTGCCCTTTGGAGGGTTTTTCAATCCCCACATGAAGCATATAAATAGAGACCTTGTGAGATGTCATTGATATACCATAAGGTGCATCTAACATCATAGAACATCTTTGAAATAAGGCAGTGGATCTGAGGCAAGGGCAAGGAGGCATCTAGCACGAGTTTTTGGAGAAGTTTGTCTTCGTTTGAGTGTAATTCCTTGTGGGAGAGAAGTTGCAATTATCTGAAGCTTGAAGCAGCTAAAGAGGAGGATTGGAGGGATAGTTCAAGGTTGATTAGGGCAGTGTCTCTCATGCCAGACCAAGTCACAGATAAAGAGGTAAGTTTGGGGTAGGTTTGTGCCACTTTTCATGTGTATTTAGTCTCTGTTCTGGGTCGCATGGATCGTTTTAGCTACAACAAATGTGGGAGGACTGTGTGAGAGGGGTGAGAGGGATAGGAAGGCTCCTCGATCCTAGCCGTAATCATTCCAAGGGCAGTGAAGTTGGGACTGAGGGTGTAACCCTTGTAAAGAAGGTTCAGATCTCTAGCTATAGGTAACCACAAGCTGTAGGGTACCTTGTGGAGTATCTCAAGGGCTCAGAAAATTATAATAAAGGGCTATAAGGGAAAATGAAGAAGGCAAGCCAGCAAGACAAGGGAACACCATGATCAAATGTTTGTTGTAGTAGTTCTAGAGGGTTTTCATAGAGTTTTTATTACCCTAACCAGTAATAGGAAAATACAATAGTGTGCACAATATTCCAGGGTAAGATAGAAACAAGAGTTTGGTTGCAGATGGTCTCTTGATGATGAGACGATGTTAGTTGGATGGTAGTCCTAGATTAGGACAGTTGTGTACATCCTAAACAAAATTCACAGCAACAGCTTATGTGTTCAAGAGGAGCAACAAAAAGTTGCAGAACATGTGTGTTTGTCCTCGTGAGTTGATGTGACTTGCAGGTGGATGGGTGTCCTAGGAGAAGCATGTTGTAAGCCAAGAGGAAGGGTTTCCTAGGTGTTGGATGCCCTAACTAGGAGAAGATGTTGCAACAAGGATTGGTCACTCGTGGTTTGTTAGGGGGAAGCATGAGTGTGGACCAAGTTTGGACAATGGATTGGGAATTTATGGTCTGTTGGAGGGTAGTGTGATAGTGCTCAAGTTGGATCTCGGTGTTCACCATCTTCATGGACTTAGGTGGTTGCTAGAGTGGCAATTGTTGAGCTCAAGGGTCTAATCAACTAGGATCAATTTGAGTAGCGCTAGAATTGTCATGTGGAGAAGGACATCTATAGCAGAAGATGGGAAGTCCTCCTAGCCCATGTTCATTATGGTAGATGGACATCTTCCAGTGATAGGAGGCAACCCTCTATGCCCTATGTTAGTCTTCATTGAAGCATCTCATAAATACTATATTGGGATGAAGTCCTTGAGTAGTTGAGGAGCAGTAGTGGGCAGTGGAGAGTTTTTCACAAACAAAGTTGTGAACAACTAGAAATATGTCTCGATGTGTTGTTCCCTTGATGGACTAAGGCACAACTAGTGAGAATATTGGATAATCAATGTTTAGTGACCACTCGACTTAGATCATTGATAGAGGTAGTGTTGCAGATCGAGAGCTGAAGGACCAGGATGGTACAAGGTACGACCAAGGTAGTTGTGAAGAGATCTACATCATTTAGACGGTCAAAGTATCTTGTTGAGGGTATATTGGTTGTCGATGGACTACCACTAAGCCCCAATTTTCTATTCTTGTACTAGTGGATATTTGAGGGCCATTATACCTAGTATGAGAGCACTGGATTTTGTATTATTTAGGTTGACTAATATAACGAAGTTTGGCTGTTGTACGAATTTTGTAAAAAGTTTGTATATTTTGTGCACTAGTAGATTTATTGTTGTTTATATTTCATTGCACAAAGTAGGTTCGTTCTGATTCTTGGTTTGGTAGCGTCAGTGATTTAATATTCTATCCCAAACACCAAGATCGTGGAAGAACAACACCTATGTGTTGATGTCTAGATCCTGAAGAGGGAGGGTGATGTTGGTCTTGGAGATCTGACCTTGGATACACACCTAGATCCTTGGGTTGATGGTTAGTGAGTAAGCCTAATGGTACCTAGACTGGCTGAAAGCTTGAGTCCACATTAGTCCCACCTAAATAGAATACCCTGGTCAGGTATCGAGTTTGCATCACTGAGTGTGCTAGAACTCTTCGTAGTTCATTTCGATATATTCCATGTACTTATGAATACCTCCCTAATTAAGAGTAAGTGTTGAAAAATGTAACTAGTGTTGATCTTCATAATTGTACTAGAGTCAAGATGTAATATATTTGTCAAAATAAATTTATCCTATTATTAAATTGACTTACTAAATCATGGGTTTCATGCTTGGGTAAATTTCAATAGGTCAAAGCACCCATTGAGTGCTCTAGGATTTTGTTGAGTTAAAGTCAAATTTAATTATATAAACCCTTCTTGGGATCATTGTATTAAAGAAAGAAATTTATTTAAGTCATTATAACTCCACCATCAAGTCAGCCTCAAGTTCATATTCTACAAGTTGGCTTATCCTACTAGACATGTTGGCTCAATATACAAGCAAAAACCACTATATATACCCCAATGAAGTCAACCAAATAGAGATGAAGTCAAGAAGTTTGTATGGACTATAGGTAGCAAAGTTAAAAGTGCAGAGAAGTTCGGTTTTGGATCACATACTGGAAAACGAAGTACTGAAGCATGAGGTCGAAATTATTCTCAATTACAGAGACTGGAATTTTGATATCAATACAGATTGCAGGGACAAAGTCTCTTCCTATTGCAGGGGCGGAGTCTCTTCCTATTGCAGGAGCCGAAGTTGTTATATGTTTGAAGAAGGATCTCTTATTATTGAAAGAAGACTACTTCAATTGAAAAGGTTGAATTGATGGATGGAGAGAGGTTTAGGTTAAGAGTCTTGGTTATCTCATTGTGATTTTAATCTACTGAAGGAAGAGTTATTGACTGGGTTTTTCCCTGATTGTGTGCCTACATCTTGTGTCCTCTCTTGTTTATTGTTTGGAATTTATCTTGATGAAAGAAAAATGAAAATGAGAACAAATAAGCACATAAGAATATTCACAAGTAAATGTCAATATCTAAGAGAAATATAATGCCCAAGATTTCTCAACGCATCTAATGTGAGTCTCAATTCCTTCCTTTTGACTAGTATTTTTGGACACCAACCTCTAATTGATAATAAATATTCCATGTTTTCTTATGAAACCCACAAAGGCATCAATTCTTATTATACAAATAATGATGGTGATTCAATATTTTCAAGTTGTGATTTAAAGTTCTCAAATAAATCCTAATACTGCCATAATTTGGTATTTACAATGGATGCACATTGTTCATGTATAAATGAACTAATCAAACATTTAAGACAATAAACACATATGAAGCTCAAGTTCATAAGTTTCTATGATTCTATAAGTCCCATATTTATGGAATTAAGGGGAATAATTTATGACAATCCAAAGGAGGCAAGGATTAGGAGGTATGCTAGTTAAAATAATGTGACAATCCCTAAGCAAACTTGGATTTAGTGGTGCCATGCTTGACGTATTTTGATGTTTATTTTATTTCATAGGCTTTCTAGAGAGACAATATTATTGAAATGAACTCTTCTCATATTTTTTCAAATCATATAATTCGTTTTACAAGAAAATCAAGGTCAACAAGATAAACACTATGAGACAAGTCTCTCACATAGCTTCTAGTAAATCTCTTCTAAAAGGTGGTCCCTTATATGAATGTTTTCATCCAAATTGTTTGATGACTAAATCTCCATTCAAAACAAAAATCAACCATTTTATCTCTTTAGGTTTTCAACACTTTTCAACCCAACTACTTTCACCAACTATATGGTTATGGTTATCAATCTCTTTATGACATATAGAGAAATGTGGCACTCCATTGATGCCCCATCTTTTCGTGGTTTATTGGAAATAAAAATACCTATGAATTAACATATAATGAAAAAAGTTTATTTAAGCATGGATGATTCAATTTCCAAGCCCCAATTAGATTCACAAAATATATGATTAATGTCATTAACACAATTTTGACATATGGGGAAATGAGGTGCTCTCTTGATCCCCCATCATTATGTTGTCTATTTTTGCAAACATTTATGAATGGACATCTAATGAAAAAATATTTATTTAGGTATGGGATGCTTCAATGTCCAAACCCATTTTCATTAAACTTGAAAGCAAGGTTATATGATTTGGACATTTTCATATATGTCCTTCTCATATTCCTTTTTGGTGAAAGTGATGTTCTTATTCTTCTATATAAAGCTCTTTTTTTTACAAAAATATGAGTTCTCTTTTGAAAATGTTTCAACATGTATTAACCAAAGGCAACTGTTATCTTCTCTGAAATAATTTTCTACCCTAATTTTCTTAGAAAAATCATAAAAAATTAGAAGTTGCAACTAGTCAATCCCCTCCTCATTGCATAAAACTTCAACTTTTTCAAGTCATTGATTCTTAAAAACATGGCTCCACTCTTCTATCCACGGCCCATGATCCAAAGGTTTTTCCTTAGTCCTCTAAATTTGTTCTTCCAATAGTTCATCCTGATTCCTACATCTCAATTTCAAAAGTGCTGAAATGTTGTAACTCCTGGCATAGATCAATGTTGCCGTAGTGGTCACACTATTTATTTCATCCAATTTTGTAATTCCAGCTTGGGGCTTATCTCAACACTTCTCCTGTGAATGTTTGTAACCAAATTATTAATAGAAAAATATTTCTACTATAGAACTTATTGGTTGGTTTTCACGAATAAATTATGATGAAACTCATGAATAGTATCTTACATTATTCTATGTAAAAATAGTTTATTGAAAATACTGCATGTGGATGTAGATAAATAGACGGGGTATCTTAGTGCCTAAGTATGTTGAGGGAACTACCACAATTAAACTCAAATCATTTTTTGTGCATAATAATGTCATTAATTTAATTAGAAGCTTCCTCCCTGCGCTCTGCAACTTCGTCCGTGAACAGGTTTCCGACCTGTTGCTGTGCGCGGCGCACAGGGCTGCCGGTGCGACGCATCTGGCGTGCGCGGCGCTTGTGGGTGAAATTTGTGGTTCTGGTGTTACACTGTGCGGCACACAGGTGACGCGCGGCGCTCAGACTCGAGCGCGCGACGCATAGAGTTAGAGAAGTTAGAGAAGTTTTTTGCTCTGCATCTTCGTTCGTGAATAGGTTTCTGACCTATTGCTGTGCGCGGCGCACAGGGTTGCCGGCGCGACGCATCAGGCGTGCGTGACGCTTGGGGGAGATCTTTGTGGCGCTGGTGATACACTGCGCGGCGCACAGGTGACGCGCGGCGCTCAGACTCGAGCGCGCGGCGCGTTGAGTTTGAGCTCTCCTCAGGTGCCACTTATTCCTGTTTTGCTCCAGGGCTCGATTTTTGGGAGCGCTATTGTTTGTTTTGCTGCTGCTTCGGTCGGGGGTGGCCCCATGCCCCCTCTTCTCTGCCTCATTGTGCGCTGCTAGAGCTTGGGCTGCAGGTTGTGTGCCTTGTGGCCCCTGCGTCCGATTGCTCACACTGCTTGGAGATGGAACAGATTATGGATGACATTGGGGAGCCAGTTCCCCCTCCCCTGCCACCGGAGGTCCTGGCTTTCAAAACTCTGGTTGCCTCTGGGCCTAAGCGCCCTCCTTCAGCGTCTCAGCAGAAGTTTGTAAAAAAAATGGACTCTATCCCTTCAGTGGCTCTTCCTGAAGAAGATACTTGCAAAGCGGCTATGAACCTGGCAGAAAGAGGCCTTATAGGTCAGTTCACGGGCCTCTGGCCCTCGCCAAAATCGGTTGAGGAATGGACACAAAGGAACTGGAAGCCTCTGATCAAAGAGGACGTCAAAAGTTACTTTGTGGGTAAGGGATTTTTCGTGTTTGTCTTTGAAAACCTTGACGATAAAGACTTAATCTTCAGAAATGGACCTTACTTCATGGGCCCTCAGGGCCTTTACCTAAACAAATGGTCTCCTGATTTTGACCCTACTCAGGATGTTCCTTCCGCTGTCCCAGTCTGGGTAAGGCTTCCCCATTTGCCTCTCCATTGCTGGAATCATAAATCTCTCCAGATCATAGGAAATGCTTTGGGAAAATACATAGATCAAGCAGTAAGAAAGGATCAGTATTCTTGCCCTCGTATTTGTGTTGAAGTGGATCTTGAAGAAGAACTCTGGGAAGCAATCAAAATCACTGTAGCAGGGTGGACGTATGTCCAAGAGCTAGACTACGAACAGTTACCCTTTAAATGCAGACACTGCCATGGACATGGTCACTTTTCCAAACACTGCAAGAAGAAGGTCGAGGAACAAGTTGATAAACAAAACGGAGAACAATGGACTTTAGTTCAGAAAAATTCAAACTCAAAAAAAGGCATGGGGAAAGGCAAATCGAATGGAGGAACTAATAGACCCAAAACCAATCAAGAAATGGAAGTAGATTCAAAAGGGACAGAAAGTGTACAGCAGATCAAACAAGTTAATTCAATACAGGAGAATGAGGTACAAGAAGACATCCCAACTTCAAACAAAGAGGGAGCGGAAGCAACTCAAAGAGACACCAACCAAGGCAGTCCAAGAAATCCGTCATACGCGGAAATAACAAAGAAAAAACCAATGGAAAGCTCTGAGTCATCGGAGGATGAAACCTTTGAGCGACCATCGAAAAAAGCAGGAAGGAAATCCCGCAAAGAAAAGAGGGAGGAGGAGGCAGAAAGGCTCAAAACACAGGGAAGCCAGCCTACGATAGAAATGTCAATCGGACGAAACACCAGACCTAGGCCCTCCAAGGGAGGCCTCAACCCCCCCAACAGTAAATAATGAAATTTGTCTCTTGGAACTGTAGAGGACTGGGGAACCCTTCCAAAATCGAAGCAGTTAAGGACCTTTTGAAAGCTGAACCCTC
Organism: Pinus albicaulis; assembly: GCA_034641835.2. Classification (NCBI taxonomy): domain Eukaryota; kingdom Viridiplantae; phylum Streptophyta; class Pinopsida; order Pinales; family Pinaceae; genus Pinus; species Pinus albicaulis. The sequence goes on from CM076573.1 coordinate 145,422,868, forward strand.
AGACATTCTCATGCTCCAAGAGACCAAAATAGAAGGGCAGGCCCTTCTAGAGATCAGTAGATCAAAGTGGAATAAAAAATCAGGCAAAGCTGTCAGCGCTCGGGGTACCTCTGGGGGGTTGGCAACTCTCTGGAATGAAGACCAATTTCAGATGAACAATTACCATGAAACCCAGCACTGGATTTACATAGAACTGAAACACAACGCAAGTAAGTTATCTATCTCTCTCTTCAATCTTTATGTACCTATTTCTTACACTGAAAAAAGAGAATGCTGGAATACTCTCTCCACTTTTTTAGAGCTGGCTTCTCCCTCCAATATTATTATAGCGGGGGATCTAAATATTGTAATGAAAGCAAAAGAAAAAAGGGGGGGCACTAATAAGAGAGATCCCATATTTCCCAAGGTGGAGGAGCTCTTGTAGAGCTGGGATCTCATAGATTTTAACCCTGTATGAGGCAGTTATACCTGGTCCAATAACCGGGTTGGCTCAGAGCACATTTCTGCTAGATTAGATCGCTTTTTGGTGCAAAGCTCTATAATGATGAATAAAAAAATCATCATCACCAAAATTCTGCCTAAACTTACTTCTGATCATAAGCCAATACAACTCCTCCTGGAAGATGAAGAAGATCTAGGACCCATTCCTTTTTGCTTCAGTCCTCTTTGGATTGAGCGAGATGGTTTCTTAGAAACGGTGAAAGCAGCATGGTCCAAAACCTTCACAGGATCCACAAGTTTTGTATGGGAGCAAAAGTTGAAAGCTACAAAACATGCCCTGAAAGATTGGATAAAGAAACCAATCCATACTCCAACTGAACAAAGAAAAGAGGCAGTATAGTCTTTACAGGCAATGAAAACTGATATGGAAAGTAAAGATATCACAGCAGCCTTGTTGGAAACAGAAATAAAAGTCCAAAGAACAGCATATCAATCTTTCCGAAAGGAAGAAGAATACTGGAGAATCAAATCTAGAAGTTTGTGGTTGAAGGCTAGGGATCAGAACACTTCCTTCTTCCATCGGCAATACAGAGCAAGATTGTCAAGGAACTACATATCAGAAATCAAAACAACAGAAGGTCAAGTCTGCAAAGGTTTCAATCAAGTCAAAGCAACAGCCGAATCTTATTACAAGAACCTTTACAGGGAAGGTCCCCAAAGTAATGATGAAGACACTGTTGACTTCCTTTCCAACATACCTCCCCTCATCAGCCCTGAAGATAACGCAATCCTCTGCAGACCTATCACGGAGGAAGAAATCATAAAGGTAATATGGTCTATGGAGGCCGACAAGGCACCAGGGCCAGATGGATTCTCAATCCACTTCTATAAAACTTGCTGGCACATTATCAAAGCAGATCTTTAGAAAATGATAAGTGGATTCATGACAAAAGCCAAGATAGGTGGAGGAACTAATTCCACTTATCTTGCTCTTATTCCCAAAGAGACCAACCCCGAATCTTTTGCTAGATACAGGCCCATTTCGTTGTGTAATGCCTCTTACAAAATTCTGGCTAAACTGTTAGCAAATAGGTTTAAGCCATTGCTAAAAAGATTGATCTCCAGTCCTCAAGGGGGTTTTGTGGAAGGAAGGCATATTCTGGATAATGTAATCCAGGTTCAGGAGACTATCCATTCCAGTAAACAGCGGAAAGAGAAAGGTATGGTGATAAAATTAGATATGGAAAACGCGTTTGACAGAGTCAACCGTTCATTCCTCAGCAAAGTTCTTCTTTCCTTTGGCTTCTCGACACATTTTGTCCATCTCATCAAAGCCTGCATAGATAATCCGTGGATTTCCCCCCTTGTCAACGGTCGACCAATCAATTTTTTCCAAGCACAGAGAGGAATTAGGCAGGGTTGCCCACTCTCCCCCTTTCTGTACATCTTAATGGCAGACTCCCTTAGTAGAAATCTCACTGCAGAAAGAGTTGCTGGCATCATCCCAGGACTCAAACCTACCATGGGAGCTGACCCGCTGAATCACGCACTTTTTGCCGACGATTCGCTCCTCCTTGGCGGAGCTTCTATTTGAATTGCCAGAGTCTTTGACAAAGTACTCAAAAATTATTGCAGAGTTTCTGGAGCTGCTGTGAATGAGAGTAAAAGTGAAGTTTTCAGCTGGAATATAGACCAGCAAGAACTTACAGGCATCACCTCTCTTCTTGGGTTCAAAGGTCAAACAAATTGGGACAGATTCAAGTACCTCGGCCTACCTATCATATCTGGAGTTAACAAAAGATCTCTATGGAGCGAAATAATCTCTAAAATTAAAGCCAAGATTGCGGCATGGGGTGGCTACTGGTTGACTAAGGGAGGCAAAATGATCCTGATCAAATCGGTTATGTCTGCGCTTTCTATTTTCCAGGCTGCATTTCTTCTGGCACCTAGAAATGTAATGGAGTAGATCACTAAACTTCTCAGAGAATTTTTGTGGCAAGGAGGGAAGGGAAATGGGAAAAAAATGCATTTGGTGAACTGGGATGTTGTTAAAAGACCGATGGAGGAGGGGGGACTGCAAATAAGAGACCCCACTCTTGTTAATTTAGCGTTGGGAGGAAAATTTTTATGGAAACTGATCAACGAGCCCTCCCACCCGGTTAGCATCATACTGCGATCAAAATATGGCATAAATAGAGCTCTTAGCAACCTGAAAAACACTACCACAACAAAAGGCACGCAGGTTTGGAATTTATGCCGCAAAAGCAGCGAATTCTTCAAAAAACAGATCTACAGGATTCCTGGAAATGGTAAAAGTATTCGACTGTGGACGGACATCATTATGGGGAGCGCACCTCTGACAGATAACGAGGATATAACAGACATCAAAAATTGGCTGGAAAGGGCAGGAGTGAAAAGGCTTTACGACTTAGCGAAATGGGATCAGCACAATGATTGGGTCGGCTGGGATTTTCATGGAGTTCCAGCCAGATTGACTCAGCAACAAACTTTGTTGGAAGACCATTTGGAGAACGCCGCTCCTCTTAACAGATACATAAAAGATCGCTGGGGTTGGGGCAAGACCGGCGTCTACACCACATCAGCTGGATACAGAGCATTGCAGAACTCCAGAATAAGCAGTCAAACTCCGGATTTTTGGAAAAAATTATGGGATCCCATTGCCTTACCAAAAGTGAACTTATTTTTTCGGACCTTGGTCCACAACAAGCTGCTAACGGGAGATAACCTGGAGAAAAGAAATATAGTTGGACCACATAGATATGCGTTGTGCAGCAATAACTCCGAAACAGCACAGCACCTATTTATGGAATGCATATTTGCAAAAGAAGTTTGGGGAGATATTTTACAGGCATTTCAGATTTCAGTCCCTCCTCAAAATTATGTTGCAGATCTCTTTGCTTCTTGGGGTCATTTCTACCCCCATCGAATCCCTCAAAAATCCTTTTGGAATAAAATATGGACAGCAATACCAAAATTCGTTTGTTGGCAGCTTTAGTTGGCTTGCAATCAACAGATCTTCAAAGAGGCGAGGCACTCCCCGTTGCAAGTTGCGGCTAAAGCCAAGTCCTTTCTTCTTGAAGCGGCACAACAACAGTTTACAAAAGAAGATCCTTTGCTTCTGGCTGAAGAAAAGTTGTGGCTTGGACCCCTCGAGCCTTATTCGAACAGGTATTTCCCTTCCCCTCAAAGTGGTAATCTGATTTGGCGCTTAAGAGATAATGATGAATCCTTTCAAATATGGTGGCGGTCCCAAAAATTACCCACAATCTTCTTTGATGGGGCGTCTAAGGGGAACCCTAGTGCTGCTGGCGCTGGGGGGATCATCTACTCTCCGGACGACGTCTCAAAAGATTTTTTCAGTTGGGGATTAGGCCAGAAATCCAACAACCATGCAGAGATACTTGGGCTCCTCAAAGCCTGCCTCATTGCACGAGACAAAGGCGTTAAAAAGCTGCAAGTTTTCGGAGATTCTGAGATAATAATTAAAACCTTAAATATGGAAACCCGGTTCAACAATGTCAGCCTTAACAAAATTTTGGACAGATTGAAGAGAGTTCTCTCAGATTTTGACAGCTGCAAATTTTACCATATTCTCAGAAAATCTAACAGTGAAGCAGACCAGATGGCAAACAAAGGCAGCGCTCTCATGAAAGGGCTGCTAACTGTGAACAATGAAAGTTTTTTTCAAATACCCTGAAATATGTAATAGAACAAATGTTGAAGAAACCAGAAATCTACATTGTAACAGTGGACATTCCAGAAAGGAACCACAAATTTTCTAGATAAATAAAATCCATATAACCGTTTTAGTTAAAAAAAAAAGTATGTTGAGGGAACTAGCTCTGAAATCATGATTCTTGCAAAACATTTGATCATTTTTTTTACATTCATTAGTAGCTTAATTAGTATAGTGTTTTCCTTATTGTCCTCCATATATCTATTTGTAACATCCTTTTTCTTTGGTTTCCTACTATACTTTTGCAAATGCATGGTTAGTTGAACTAAGCCAAGTCATTTTTAAATCCTCAATGATATATATTATTTTGGAATTCTTTTTTTCCATGTAATAGTGGAATATATATATTATTTGTTTCCAGTGGTCTAGAATCTTAGGGGTTCTTTCCAAGGTTGGTTAAAATCCATAGTTAATCCCCCTTCATATATGGATACAGTAGGGATCCTTAACAAGGGTGGATAAATAATCCAATGGTTTGAATCAATACTCAAATATTATATTCATATAATCATATGTAATAATCTAGTTATTAGGAAGGGTCTTAGAGATGGTAGAGTCTAGTAACAAATATGCCAGTCTGGGTAAGGTTTCCAAACTTTCCTCTTCCAATTTTGAAACACAAGATACTAGAGGACATTGGAAATACTTTGGGCACTTTTAAAAGAGAAGAAAAAAAAAATAATGCAACAAGGATTATTTACCTTTGCTCATATTTGTGTGGACTTAAGCAAAGGTCTACTTTGGATTATGAAAATATGGCCTTTAGATGTCATATATGCTTTCAAACTGTACATTCACAAGATTCTTGTCCACATGCTAGAAATCCCCCCAAAAATAAAAAGGGGTAGGTCGAGGAAACAAAAGGCTAACACCCTTTTGATCCCACTTTTATGGAGGATAAAGAAGAGGAAATCAAGGACCTTCCAATAAAATATGTTTTGAACACTCAGAATCCCAATGAACATGCACAACCCTTGCATAATGTACAAGAAACATAATCAAGCCATGCATTTAAACATTAGTATAATTGTGGCACGCAAAGAGGATGGGTTGGTGGGAAAAAAAAGAGACCATGTATTGGAAAGTTAAAATTTTGATAAAGAACAACACCACCATGTTGAATAATGTAACTAGTATCAATATTCATAATTATATTTGAGTCATGATGTAATGTATTTGTCAAAATAAAGAAAAAGAAATTTTATTATTAAATAAATTGACTTATTAAAGCATGGGTTTCATGCTTGGGTCAATTTTTTTTTGGTCAATGCCTCCATTGAAGGCTTCTAGGGTCCATGTAAAGTATTTTTGTCCATGTCATAATGTAAAAGACCCTTCTTGGGATCTATTTTCCAAGAAAGAAATTTATTTTAATGTAACATAGGTCAATTAGGCATCCTCCACCAAGTCGGCCTCAAGAAAGGACAATTCGACCTCACAAAACCACTATATATTGGATCAAATCGACTCATTTGGTAGCACATCTCTCACAAGTTCGAATTGCAGTGAATGGAAGTAAGAAAAGTGTGAAATTCAAGAAGGAAGCAAGAAATGGATAACATGGGAGAATGATGTCGTTATCTAGCTAAGGAAGTCAAAATTTTCTCTATCTTGTCTCACAAGTGCGAAGGAAATGAAGTTGCAGGAAGGCCGAAATTGAAATCTTGAACCTGGGCCTAAATTCTGATGTAGTAGGGTCGAAAATTTGTCCTTGATGCAGTATTGAAGCAAAGTTGATCTAGTATTGTTGCAGTCGATCTTTGAAGGTTGGAAGAACTATTTGAGGGCTAACTTGGTGGAGAAATAAGGTCTTTGGGTCTAGGGTATTGGTCTATCTAAATTTGAATCTGCTAAAGGAAGATTTATGATTGGGTTTTCCCCCACAAAGTGGTTTTAGCCCTGAATGAGTGCCTACTTCTAGTGTCCATGATCTTCATGTTTTTTCTTTGATGATTCCTTGATGAGCATAAGATACAGAAAGAATAGAAATAAGTTAATAATAACATAATAATATCACAATTAATTATAAACATATGAAAATCTTACTGCCTTTCCGATTTCCTAACATGGCGTTAGAAAAAATATTGAAGAAAAAGGGGATCAAACAAAGGTAATTAAGAAAAAGGATTATATAATAAGAGAATCTTACTATCTTCAGGAACTATGTCAAGTTCAATGAAGGAAGAAAACAAGCTAGAAGGAGCCTCCAACTACGGGGCTTGGAAAAACATGATAGACCTTATCCTCAAAAAGCACAAAGTTTTGAATCTTGTTCAAGGAAAAGTCAAGAAGCCTACTGATGAAGCAAAGAAGGATAAGTTCAAAGAAACTAAAATCTTTTCCATGAACCTAATAATGGATGTAGTTAAAGTTTAGCCTAATTCATATATAGAATAAGAGATGAACTCAAGAGAAATATATGAAGTTGTACTAGAAAAAGAGCTCGTAATTATTTCTCTTCTAGGACTGCCAAAATCTTGGAGTGCTTTTGCATCAAGAATTAATAGTTGGAAGATGTTAATTTTAGATAACCATGGTATGTTCAATGCTTAATGTAGTTTACTTCAATCTTTCTTGTAGGTCCAATTCAAATTATAAATCACATAAACATGGAAGTAAATGCTGATAGAACATAATAATAGATCAATATAAGACAAGACAAAATAATATATCATAATTTTTAATTCTTCTTGTCCAACAAATGTAGAGAGAAATGTTTGTTACAACGGTCAACAAGATGCCCTAGCCAGCAAAGAATTTTTCTGGTCAAACCATCTCTACCAAATTCCAAGAGGTTCAGTCAAACATATACAAGATCAACCTTCTTTAAGTCACACACACCTCCAAAGACAACTCCCAAAATAATCAATGCAAGTCAACAAAACCAGTCAACAGTGGTCAACGTTGTAGTCAAAGGGTTGCGGTCAAAGTCAATGTCCTTCCTTGATTTTGGTGCCCTCCAATGCGGCCTCCAAAAATTAGAATTTCTGCAGTCAAATCAAAGTCAAAGCTTGAGGTTGACCCAAAGTCAATGCTGGTCAACTCTATCTAGAAAGCCCTAAAAACAGTCCAAAATTTCTCCAGCTTCATATTCACACGTGGGAGAAAGAGAAGCCTCTTCTAGGTTGTATGAACCAATTAGATGATGAGGAATGTGTGTGATGAGATGATGATGAAATGATCATCATCTCTCTCCAATTTATATCCATAAATGAGGGCGTGTGACACATATTTTGGGGCTTGTGAGCCTACATTACAATTCTGGCTGACCTTGACAATTTTCACATGTGTGGAAAATAAAATCAAAACATAAGTTCTACTCATCCAAACAAGATGATATTTAGATCAATCCTACACCTCTCTGAAAGAGGAATTCAACAAAAATATCATCATCATCATATGAGCAATGCAACATGGAGTTTGGACCTAGTTGCCCAAAATTAACAATCCCTCTCAACTAGGGAGAACTCCATCTATCCACCTGTGCCATCCTGTCATCCAATACCATCATGTACTATCATGCAATCATCCTGCAATCCTGTGTCATCCTACTGTAACATGCTTTGTTGACTCTTATTTACACAACGAGAGTGAGTCACAAAGACATCACACTCTACTGACTCAAAGTTAGCTTAGAGGTTAAAACCTCAATGGGACTCCAGAGAGTCACATACTGACCCGAAGTCAATTTAGAGGTAAGAACCTCATCCAGACTTGATCCCATATCAAGGTGTTGGACACATCCCCATCCTAGATATAGAGAGTATGACAATCCCTAATGCGTCCATCGATCTCTATCCACATTTCCCATCTCATTGGCGAAATGAGAGGTATTTTCCATGAGTCCGAAACTCCATGGGTAAGATGCATGTGGGGCATAGATGAAAGAGAGAGTGAACCAACTCAATATCATAATGGTGGGGAAGAAGCACACTAACAATGTTCCATGAACGTAGCCCTATGGTTGCTTATAGATCCAAGAAGATTTCCCCAAGCCCCCTGGAGCTCCTAGAGCTCATAGTCCAACCCAAGTGGGACCCTCAGAATAGGGTTTGTCCATGATACTAAGCTTCTCATGGAAGGTTAAGAATTTTACCTTCCCTAGGGGCTTCGTGAGAATATTTGCGACATGCTCATCAGTCCCAATTTGATGGAGCCTTATGGTACCTTGTTGTACCATGTACCAGAAAAAGTGGTACATAATATCAATATGCTTGGATAGGTCATGGAACACGAGATTCTCAGAAAGGAAAATCCCACTTTGGTTATCACAAAGGATAATGGTGGTATCTAGCACATGTCCAAACAACTCACTAAATGGCTTTATCAACCAAACAACTTCATGACAGGCCATACTCGTTGCAATGTATTCAGCCTTGATGGTGCTCAACGAAACTGATTTCTGCTTCCTGCTCATCCAAGATATTGAAGCAGAACCAAGAGTGAAGCAAAATCTAGATGTGCACCTATGATCCACCACACTACCTGCTCAATGAAATTGGTATATCCATGGAGCCTCATACTCTCGGAAGTGTATCTCAGCCCATGGTTGATTGTGCCCCGAAGATATCTCAAGATATTCTTGGCACCAATCTAGTGAATGTGATGAGGATCAACCATATATTGACTCAAAGTGTTCACTGCAAAGCATATGTCGAGACGTGAGTTCACTAAGAACATCAAGACCCCCATGAGTTGACGATACTCAGTGGGATTTCCCAGCTCGGGCCCAACAACGCTTCCACACAACTTCTTATAGTTGAGTTCCATCGATGTCTACACGGACATACAATCCACTATTCCAAATCTCTCCAGCAACTTCACAACATATTTTACTTGAGAAAGGAAAATATGGGCCTAGATATTGCCAGACCTCCAAGCCTAGGAAATAGTGCATGAGTCCTAGGTCCTTCATCTCGAACTCGGAAGCTAGCTCCCTCTTACTTTGATGAATGAGAGGGTCAACACATGTTAGGAGGAGATTGTCCACATAGAGAACCAAAATGAGAGGCCTTTCTTTATCAACCTTAAAATAAAGGTTTGATTAGCATCACTTTGAGTGAAGCCGAAATTCATCGAGTAGCTATCGATCCTCTCATACCAAGCCCTGGGGGCTTGCTTCAACCCATAGAGGACTTTCTCCAACCTGCATACATATGCGTCTCTATCTTGGACTTTGAACCCCAGAGGTTGCTCCACATAAACTTCTTTCTTGATTGAACCATGTAAAAAGGAAATCTTCGCATCCATCTGATGGAGACTCCATCCTTGCATTGCAGCGAGGGCAATGATCGATCGTGTTAGTTTCAATATTTGCATCCTTCCACCAATGATCAAAATTAAATCTTTCATGTCATGTTTGGGGTCCCACTCAGATTTTTTTTATCATTCCACTAGGTCATGCAAAATTTTTGTCACTTGGTGCAGATTTTAATTAAAGTTCACTCTTTTCAAAAAATGTCATCTCATTACTTGTTGGCTCACTTTATCACATGATGACTGTCCATTATTCATGAGTCTTTATCACCTTTTAAGTCATATCATCATGAATTCCATTAAGTCAATGTGTCCATTAGGTCTTAGGGTTTTCAAGGTACATTAAAACATAATTTCCATTGCATAAAAGACCAAGAAGACTAAGAGTGACCAATAAAATTAACTTTAGCATGTAAAGTTGAAATGCAATATTTAGTTTTTATTCCATTATGTAATTTTCATTTCATCATGTAAATTTATGTTTTCTCAATATGTAATAAGTTCATGGTTCCAAGGTAGCTGTAAACTCAAAGGTTTCATGTGCCAAGAAAACTCAAAAGTTTTAAAGTCCAAATTGTTCTCAATCCATCAAATGATAAATCTCCAAAGATCAGAAACAAAAGTGAAAGGTAAATATTTCAAAGTTTAAAGTGAATGAGAAGATGAAAAGTGGGTCCCATAGGCAAATGCATTCAAATCATTAAGTATAAAGCCCATCACAAGACAAAGAAAACACTCATTTTTCTTTCCCAACTGTAGAAATTTCACCCCCACTCCAGTTTTCAGTTTCACCTTATCACTCCCATTTAGTTAAATTCCATTTCCCATAGTCATACATTCAAAATTTTGGAAATGAAATAAATTTCTAAAAACACAAATTTGGGAATTTCACAAGTGCTGGAAATGTAGAAATAAAAACACAGGAAAATAGTACATCCACACACAAAAAATAACACAATGATTTTTGGTCAATGTGACCCTGGAAAAACCCCCTACAACTCTTGGGGAAAACTAGTTTGAGAGCTCTTCTTTATTTCTGGAAAATGCAGTTACATAGAACTTAAAAACAAAGTAAAAATTACAGCAATCACAACAACCCACTTATCTCGATTTTCGTGCCAAACTTCCACCTTGAAATTTGTACAAACAACAAACATAAATTTATAGCAATAAATGAAAACATTAATTGTTGTATGGCAGCCTCGAAATGCGTGCCCAGAACAGGTTGTATGGAACTGTATGGACTGTACAAAAACATACAAAAGTCCTCCTTGATTTTTGTGCCCACAAATATCCTCCAAAATCTTTCCTTTGACTGTTGTTTTTCCTCCTCGATTTCAGCACTGTACCTTACCTCAAAATGCATGAAAACACTTCTGTACGGATTCTGCCTTGGTATGCATGCCAGGTAAATGCTGTTGTACGAAAATGATGCCTTGGGATGTGTGCCAAGTTGCTGTATGGATTTGCTGAGTGTCCTTGCTGCTCTCCTTCTGCTCAGAAACTTTCTCCTTGCTCTCCTTCTCCTCCTCTCACAAACTCATGAAAGACTGAATGACCTTTTCTCTTCTCTTCTCCTTTTACCTTAACCCTAAATGAATTTTGGGGAATCCCTAAACCCAATGGCTGAGATAGCTTTAGATCAAGGGCTGAGAATAAATGTGCATTTAGTTCTGACTTTCTATTTTATAATTCACCCCACTTAAATAAAGACCCACTTAGCCATTTATTTCCATAGTCACTTTTTCACTTTCTAATTTTTCATTGACTTTAATAAAGTCACTTAAAAATTAGATTTAACCTTATCACTTATAAAGTCACTTTAAAATTAGATTTGAATTTACCGCTTATAAAGTTACTTTAGGATAAAAGTACAAATAAATTTGAACACTTTTCCCTAGGCCACAAATCAAAGCCTTGGGGAACCACTTGTCCTCTGGTACCCAAATTTTAACACTCCCTCTTACCAAGGAAAGTGTCACCACTCCCTTCTTGTCTTTGAAATAGACATGCTTTCTCCGTGGTAAGGCTTTGGTGAAAATGTCCACTACCTGCTCATCTGTGGGAATATACTCAAGCTTTACAGCTCCCTTCTGAACATAGTCTATAATGAAATGATATTTGATCCTGATATGCTTTGACATGTCATGAAAAACTGGATTCCCCATGAGTTTAATGCAACTCTCATTATCATAGTAAATCACTGAAGGTCTCAATTCCTGACCAAATAGACCAAAAAACATCTTGCGAATCCATATGGCCTCACAACTAGCCAATTTGGCTGCCATGTACTCTGCTTCCGTTGAACTCAATGCAACTGACAATTTCTTCCGGCTAAACCATGACACAACTGCTGAACCTAACCGAAAACAACACCCTGAAGTGCTCTTCCTATTAGAAGCACACCCTGCCCAATCTAAATCAGTGTACCCTGCCATTCTCACTCCATCTCCCTGTCTACAATCTAGACCAAAATCCACTGTCCTCTGCAAGTAACGAAGAATGTGTTTTGCAGCCACCTAGTGCACTATCCTGGGATCACACATGAATTGAATCATGTGTTAACTACAAAACATATATCTGGTCGAGTGTTGACCAAATACATCTAATAACCAATTAGCTATCTGTACAAAGTAGGATCCACCAACTTGGAATCTGAAGCATGAAGCTTCTTCCAGCTAGTGATCATAGGTGTAGACATGGGTTTGCAATCCTCCATGTGAAATCTGCTAATAATATCCACAATGTACTTCCCCTGTCCCAGGAAGAAATGCCCCTCCTCTTGCCACACCTCCAATCCCAAAAAGTAATGCATCAAGCTAATGTCCTTCATCTCTAATTCTGAAGCAAGATCTCTCTTGCAGCCTTCAACAAGTCTCTCTGCACCTATAATGACCAAGTCATCCACATACAACACAAAAATGAGAGGCTCCTCACCTACCACAATAAAGTATAGGTTCAGATCTGCATCACTCTTTGTGAAACCCAAGTGCTGCAAGTACATATCAATACTCGAGTAACAAGCTCTAGGAGCTTGCTTCAGGCCATAGAGTGCCTTCTTCAATCTGCATACATGGGACTCCTTCCCATGCACCTCAAAGCCCTGCGGCTGCTCAATATAAACCTCCTCTTGTATGAATCCATTGAGAAATGAAATCTTCACATCCATCTGGTGGATCTTCCAACCCATCTCTACTGCTATCAATATAATGGAGCGAATGGAAGTATATCGAGCTACAGGAGCAAAGGTATCCTCATAGTCATCTGCCTCTACCTGTGAGAACCCTCTTGCCACAAATTGAGCCTTGAACTTATCGATGCTGCCCTCTACAACATGCTTTATCTTGTAAAGCCATCTAGAAGTAACCACTGATTTAACTTCAGGCCTCGACACCACCTCCCAAACATCTTTCTTCATAATAGAAGAATACTCCTCCTGCATGCCCTCTCTCCAGACCTGCTGGCCAACTGTCTCCTCATAGCTAGAAGGTTCAGAATCAATAATGCTAGCAATAAATTCCATATAGATACAAAACCGCTCAGGTGGTTTACTCTCTCTAACTTGTCTCTTTGGCCCAACAACATATGTGGCCTCGTGCAAGGTGTCCTGAAGCACGAACTCTGATCACCTTGGCCCGACCTCCTTTTGGTTTTGTCACGCTGAATGCCCCGAAGTACGCCTTGAAATTTCCATCAGTGGACTACCCTGTGAAATGCTCTGCGGACTGCTTTGCATGCTGCCCGAAGCACCACCCATCTGACTCTGAGAGCCACTGCTCACTGATGGACCTGATACTTTAATCGATGTACCTCCTGATCCCTATCCAATGGATCCCCGTGACTAACTCATCTACTCTTGAGGGTTTGGTGAATCCAGATAATCTAACTCTCATGACCTCCTGAAAGCCCTCTCCTCCTTGAACTTCACATCCCGCCTCACAAAAACTTTCCTCTTCGCAGGAATATAAATCCAATAAGCTTTCTAGGTCTTGCTATAACCCACAAATATGCCCTTGTCTGCAGTGGGCTCTAGCTTTTTCCTCTTCTCCTTGGGAACATAAGAATATTTAATGCACCCAAAGAGAAGAAGGTGACCAACATCAGGTTTCTTCCCAGAAAAAACCTCCTCCAAAGTCACATTGCCCAAAGAATGACATGGACTCCTGTTTTGCAAGTACACAATAGTGTTGCAGGCCTCTGCCCACAAAAAAAAAGGTAACCCCTGATCATTAAGCATGGATTTGGCAGCCCCAACGATGGATTTGTTCTTCCTTTCTACAACCCCGTTTTGTTGGGGGTTGTAAGGAACCATGAACTTCCTCCTGATGCCTACCTCCACACAATAATAAAAAAAATCACCAAGGGTATACTCCCCTCCATTGTCTGACCTAAGGACCTTGATCTTCCGATCTGTCTGGGTCTCCACAAGAGCTTTGAACTCTTGAAACCACTTGAAGACCTCACTCTTGGTCTTCAAGAAATAAATCCAGGTCTTCCTAGAGTGATCATCAATGAATAACACATAATACTCATAGCCACTCAAGGATACATGAGACATCCAACCACTCACATTGGTATGAATAAAGTCAAGAATCCATGTCGATCTGTTGTCACTGCTGGGAAAAGGGGATTTGGAAAACTTCCCCATAGCACACCCTCTGCATGTATCAAGGTGATCAAAACTAAAATATGGCACACTTGTGGTGATCTCCCGAAATTTCCTCAAGACCCCATGATACATGTGCCCCATCTTGCGGTGCCAAATCTCACACAAATATAAACTGCTAGATCTGCTGTCGGTACTGCTAATCAATGCCATCAGGGGTTGGAATGAGAACTTGTACACCTTGGCATGGCACACACCAATCACTCTAGTTGAAAAATATGGGGTGATCCTAGGATATATAAGCACCTGCCCTCTCCCTAACAACACCTCATACCCTGTTTCCTCCAATGCTGAGATGGATATCGGGTTCTTCTTCATTCTAGGCACATATAGAACATCTGACACTTTCAAGGGAGGTTTGGGTTCCCTGTCAAATGTCAATGTCCCCACATCGACTGCTCTAACAATGATGTCATCTCCGAGTACTACCTCAATATCAGTGCCACTCTCTGAAAGCTTTGAGAAGTACTCCCAGACTCCTGTCATATGACAAGAGCCCCACTATCAACATACCAAATACCAAAAGATGCTCTGCCAGTGGAGGGAAGTGCACACTCCCTCTGAACCTATATGGTAGGTGATCCTGCACTAGTGGCCTCACAAGAAATGAACCCAAACTCCGGATCAAAGCTCTCTGAGAAGCCCTCTATCTCTGCAGAAGCTGCCATGGTTTTCTCCTTTACATTCTTGTTCTTCTTCTCCAGACACACAAATTCATAGTGTCCCAAATTTTGACAATTCCAAAATTTGACTTTGGAATAGTCCTTCTCCTCGTTTACTTGCTTACCTTTACCTTTGCATTTTCCCCCACCTCCACTTGTGGAAGCTTTCTTCTTTCCTTTTCCCTTCTTTCCTCTTGCTAACAATGTTACATTGTCATCCTCCTCCACCTGTTTGGCTGCCCCAAGATGGTTCTTTCTAATCTAATTCTGAATGCAATCATCCCACAACCTCTCCTAGCTAGGAAGGTTTTCCCGTGCAACAATTCCATCCACAAAAATCTCCCAAGTCTTGGGAAGACAATTCAAAATAATCCACACCAACTCAGTGGGTGGAATGGTCTCTCCAACAGTTGCCAACTCATCTCTCTCTGAAGTGATTTTTGTGAGGTATGTTGTAGCACTATCAGTCTTAGCCATTTTAATGGCCTTCAGCTTCTCCCTTAGGACCATTTTTATGTTTTCACTAGTGCTATGGTAAATATTGGTCAAGGCTATCCACATCTCATGTGCATATGTCTTTCCTCTCACATTAGGAATGACATGACATTTAACTCCATCCAGAATCAATCTTTTTTCTTAGCATTTTTCTTGTTAAACTCTTCCAACTGTACAGGGCCAACAGGTACTTCTACTAGGTGTTGTGTGGTATGTACCATTATGCCCCAGACTTCTACCTCCTAAAATATTGATGTAGCAGCATTAGGCTCATAAATTTCTTTATATTTTAATAGACATAGGGTTCTTGTGTTTCAAAGAAGATTGGTTTCTTATGTATTAAATTGATGTAATTTTAAATTCTTGAGTGAATTAAGTGAAAAATTTAGAATATGAATTATTTGTGAGTCATTTTGTACATGTTCCTGAATGATTGGAGAACATGAGAGAATTAGGGGAGTGAGAGATTTGGAAATTATTTGTAAATATTAGATTAGGAATTGGTTCATTATTTTAGGATGAGAGAGGATCCTTAGGGATTAGTTGAGTCAAATGAGGACTTAGAGGATATTCATGATTTTGTTGAGAAGATAAAGGATATGAAACCAAAATTGGTTTCAGAACCATTTGTATAAATTGTAAAGTCTCAAGAGATAGTAAAGTAAGTTTTAGACAGATAGAGTTTGGATTGAAAGCCTACGGGCCAAAGACTGTGTGAAAAGGCCACTGATTAGAATATCAGGCCAGAGAGAAGAAATCTTTTGCAATTATTTGGTTATATATATATATATATATATATATATATATATGGAGGAATTCGATTCTGAACTTGGTTGAGTATGCATTCATTGATGGAATTATGTGAATCATAAATTGGTATTATATTTATATATTCAAGAGACAAAAAAATGAAAAATCAATTCAGAGGACAAACAAGGAACCATCGATCACAGAATGGATTGATGGTGACAATGGAACAACGTGCAGAAAATTATGGATATTGGGTTTAAAAATCCAATTGAATAGTAAAATTATGGACAAAACGAAAAAAGATGAATTCAGAAAATTGTGAGGTCAACATTCGTGTTACAATTCTACATGAATACCATATGTCAAATATTATTCATTAATTCAAAGATTGGTCATGAAATTCACAGTGGACGCAGATCCATGGCTCGATTCCACTGGATTCGATGCCATTACACAAAAATTGGCCCTTCAAATTGATGTCATAAGTGGATGCGTAGAAGTGTGAAGAATAGGGTGGAATCAGACTTGAGTTTTTGAAATAAAAATTCATCTCATGAAGATGTGGCGAGTTTCATATATAGAATTTTCATGGAATCCGTGAAGTAGATTTAGTCTACGAAATTCCAATACTCGATTAAAAAAAGGAAGAAGGCTCTGCTTTGAACAAAGTAGAACCCGTGACTCAGTGAATAAGCAAGAAGAGGCCACAGTTGCATTTCTCATGTCAACTGAATGATGGAGCAGTTTTTGAAACTGGTAAGTAGTTTTCGCGTGATCTGAAATGGGAAATGGTATTTTTATGGGACCGTGCAATTAGCCGATGATAGTGACACGTGGCACTGTAAAAACCACTTATATCACATAGATTTGAGACATTAACCATCAGGTTAGTTGTATCTGCGATGATTTTCGGATTGGGGAATTAGAGGAAGACAGAATGCGATGACCGTTTGATTCACGAAGGTTGATGCAGATTTGGGTGAAGGAAAAATTAGAATGGTCAACGGAGTTGAAACATTGTCTTTGATTAATTAAATAGCTTCACATATAATGAAAGGCACTTACACTATATTGTTTTAGTTTTTGTGCATATGAAAAGAGCCTCCGAATAGGTGAATATTGATCAAATTGTAAATGAGTATAGTTGTGGCCCAATAATTATGTGTGTTGGAATTTTTATTATTTTAACCAAAGTTGGATTGTAAATATGAAGTGACATAAGATGAGTAATTATTTCTTTTATATAAAAAGAAATAATCCAATTATTGGTTATCAGTTTCAAATAAGAAAGTGTGGTTTTGGGGAAAGGTATACTATTGCATTTTTATATGCATAGTGTGGGTTTTAAGCAGCTTAGGCTGCGTCATTTGGTATCAGAGCTGGAAAAACTCTTTTGAAGGTTAATTTTTTTTTTATAATGATACAAAATGCATGTGTGATGAAGGAAGTAAGGGAAGCTTGTATTTTAAATATGAATGGCAACAGTTGTAGTTTGGACAAGGTATGCAGTGAAAGCATGATAGTCTAAAATTATGAGGAAATTCAGATCTACAGAATCTAGGCTAAAAAAGAAAATGTGCTTGACGATTTACAAAGTTATGTTTTGAAAGATGTGTATACAGGTATAATGGTGATGGAAGAAAGGAAAAGGAGATCAGATTTGAATCTGATAGACAGCATGCAGTGTAGCAGAATATTGGAAGAAATTGCAGAAGAAGTGGTGAAATAAGATCACACAGAAATCTTGAAGGTGAGGTATTTTAATTTTTTTTGAAGATTATGTTTGTAGAATTCAGGTTGCAGACATTTGAAGAAAATCTTAAGGAAAGAATATCATAGCTTTAAGAGAAGTGATGAAGAAAGCTAGTAAAGGTTTCTAAATGAAAGAAGAATGTGGCAGAACCTTGAAGAATTCCAACAGAGGTTGGATAAAAAGGACAATTTTGTTCTTAAAAGGTGCAGATGAGTTGAAGCCTAGAAGGAGTAGAGAGGAATGCTCAACAGGTTCCAGAGAATAAAGAACTAGTGCTTGCCAAAAGACCAAGTGTAGAGAAAATCTTGGTAAGGTAAGTGGCAGCAGGGAGGACTTGCTATTGCAGAGGATTTAGTATAACTCATGATGAATGAGTGAAGAGCTCATGAAGATAGAAATGGAGAAGAAAATGACTACTGATAGTCATAGTAGAAATGGTAGAGGTTTTGAGGGAGACCGCAACAGAATAAAAGTGAAGAAAGAATATGCCAAGGAAAATGGCATACAAAGATAGTTAAGTAAGGAAGAGTATGAGAGAGAGAAAGCCGAGATAGCAGTTCAACTTGAAGTATTGCTGGATTTGTTACCGAGGAACGAGGAAGACCAGAGGTGTGGTTTTCTTGTAAGAAACAAATTAAGGTGGCATAATCTACAGATGAAGAAAGAGAAAATGATAAATGCTCAGCTGAAGGAAAAATTACTCAGAATAAATGAGTATTTGGGAAAAGACTTGAAGACTGAAACTTCAAGTGAGACCAAGAGGTCACATGATTTTAAATCTGATAAATTTTTTATGTTTGCAGGAAGAACATGTGAAGAAGGACAAACTATTGATATTGTCATAAAGGAAGAAGAAAATGGGACAACCAGATCTCATGTAAATGTCCATACACAGTTGGGGAAAAGTTTTACTTTTCAACATATTGAAAGCAGAGGAATTTTAACTCATGATGATGGCCAAAATTAGGAAGAAATGGAGAAGGATATCAAGAAACCAATTAAAAGGCTTAAGGGGATTGAAGAGAATACCATTGAATAATTTCTGAATCATATAGAGGATTTGGAGCAACAAGAGGATTTGATGATTAAATCATCAAATGAGACCATAAGGTTTTATGGTTTTAAAACTAACAAGTTGTGTGTGAATGCAGGTTTTGCAGAAGATAAACCATCTTATGGAACTGTATTGAGTAAGGCTGAAAGTTTCCAAGAAAAATATGATGATGACTGTCTTTCGGATGAAGATCGAGTTGAGTTATTGCAACAAAAGGAGTTCATAAATTCCTTATTTTGTGAAATAAATTTTTTCAGTGGAGGTGAGACAGTTATGTCTGATGATGAGGAATTTGTTATTGGTAATGACAAAGAGAAATTTATTTTCTTAAATGGCCAAAGGAAGAGTGATGGACAAACAACTAAAACTATCATAGAGACGAAGGATTATAATTCTATTATGATGAAGAATAAAGAGATAGTGTTACCAGAAAACTTGACTTGTGACAAAGAAGAAGATAGTGAGGATTGTACAAAGATTTTTTCAAATGAGATGACAAATTTGTGGCATGTGTTAAGTATTTTGGAGAAGAGGCTAGAAAAACAAAGAATAAGTGTTCAAGTTGTAAAGTCAGAGCTGAATGAGAATTAAAAAGTTCATTTTTATGATCTAGATCAAAGAGATATCCTTTAAATGGATGATATGGAAGAGGGACTAGCTGACAGTTTTGAGAAATACTTAGAGAAGTTGAATCAACATACTGATGTGCTTATAGAGGAGGAAATTTCATAGCAGAAAATTGAGATGTTTCCAAAAGAAGAAAAGGAAATGAAGCCTTATTGTTTTAATTTGGATAATTGGTTTATGATTGCAAGTACTGTTGAAAAGACTAAAGAATGTTTGGTCCAGGAGAACAAATTAAAGAAAAGAAAATAAGATGGCAGTAAATGGCAGATTAAATACTAGTCCAAGAAATTGCTGAAGAAAGAAGACAAAGAAATTGTCATAAGTGAAAATCAGGAAGAAGATATTAGTTGCAATAAACAAGAGGGTAAGGATGAAAGGGCAGCAGTAAGAATAAAAGTTCAACAATCAAGAGGTGAGGGAAATCAGTAGTCAGAAGATATATTAGACAAATAAATTGAAATGATAAGAAGGATAATGATGAAAGTGTCTCAAAAGAAGACAACAGAAGAAAAGAAAAGAAGCAGAAGCAAAAAAAGGAAGACAAGAACTGACTGTGAAAGTATAACTAGTGGGAAGATGCAGAATAAAGTATGGAAGCCTGGAAAAATGCAGCTGAAGAATGATGAAGATAATGCAGCTTATGGACAGCAGCAAAACAGAGTATGGGATCCAGGAAGACAAAGATTAAAAGCACATGATCGGGAGATCATGATTATTTTAACCTTGGGAGTCTAATGCAGGAGCATTAGGCTCAGAAATTTCTTTGATTTTAATAGACATAAGGGTCTTGTGTTTCAAAGAATATTGGTTTCTTAAGTATTAAATTGATTTAATTTTAAATATCTTGAGTGAATTAAGTGAGACATTTAGAATATGAATTATTTGTGAGTCATTTTGTAAATGTTCCCGAATGATTGGAGAACATGAGAGAATTAGGGGAATGAGAGATTTGGAAATTATTTGTAAATCTTAGATTAGGAATTGATTCATGATTTTAGGATGAAAGAGGATCCTTAGGGATTATTTGAGTCAAATGAGGACTTGGAGGATATTCAGGATTTTGTTGAGAAGATAAAGGATCTGAAACCAAAATTGGTTTCAGAACCATTTGTATAAATTGTAAAGTCTCAAAAGATAGTAAAGTAAGTTTTAGATAGATAGAGTTTGGATTGAATCCTACGAGCCAGAGACTGTGTGAAAAGGCCACTGATTAGAATATCAGGCTAGAGAGAAGAAATATTTTGTAATTATTTGGTTATATATATATATATATATATATGGTGGAATTCGATTCTGAACTTGGTTGAGTATGCATTGATTGATGGAATTATGTGAACCAGAGAATTGGTATTATATTTATATATACAAGAGACAGAAAAATGAAGAATCAATTCATAGGACAAACAAGCAACCATCGATCACAGGATGGATCAATGGTGAGAATGGGACAACTTGCAGAAAATTATGGATATTGGGTTTAAAAATCCAGTTGAATAGTAAAATTATGGACAAAATGAAAGAAGATGAATTCAGAAAATTGCGAGGTCAACATTCATGTTACAATTCTACATGAATACCATATGTCAAAGATTAGTCATTAATTCAAATATTGGTCATCAAATTCACAGTGGACACAGATCCATGGTTCGATTCCTTTGGGTTCGATGCCATTACACAAAAATTGGCCCTTCAAATTGATGTCATAAGTGACTACGTAGAAGTGTGAAGAATAGGGTGGAATCGAACTTGAGTTTTTGAAATAAAAATTCATCTCATGAAGATGTGGCGAGTTTCATATATAAAATTTTCATGGAATCCATGAAGTAGATTTAGTCTACGAAATTCCAATACTCAATTAAAAAAAGGAAGAGGCTCTACGTTGAACAAAGTAGAGCCCGTGACTCAGTCAATAAGCAAGAAGAGGCCACAGTCGCATGTCTCAGGTCAACTGAATGATGGAGCGTTTTTTGGAAACTGGTAAGTAGTTTTCACGTGATCTGAAATGGGAAAGGGTATTTTTATGGGATCGTGCGATTAGCCTCCGACAATGACACGTGGCACTGCAAAAACCACTTATATTTCACAGCTTTGAGACATTAACCATCAGGTTAGTTGTATTTGCGATGATTGTCAGATTGGGGAATTAGAGGAAGATGGAATGCGATGACCGTCCGAGTCATGAAGGTTGATGCAAATTTGGGTGAAGGACATTTTAGAATGGTCAACTGAGTTGACACATTTTATTTGATTAATTAAATAGCTTCACATATAATGAAAGGCGCTTACACTATATTGTTTTAGTTTCTGTGTGTATGAAAAGAGCCTCTGGGTAGGTGAAGATTGATCAAATTGTAAATGAGTTTTGTTGTGGCCCAATAATTATGTTTGTTGGAATTTTTATTATTTTAACCAAAGTCAGATTGTAAATATGAAATGACATAAGATGAGTAATTATTTCTTTTATATAAAAATAAATAATCCGATTATTGGTTACCAGTTTCAAATAAGAAAGTGTGATTTTGTGGAAAGGTATACTATTGCATTTTTATATGCATAGTGTGGGTTTTATGCAGCTTAGGCTGTGTCAAAGATGCTCTGGATTCTCTCCCTCCATGCGCTATAGTTGCTTTTCCCATCCAACCTATCTTTTACCCTCAAGGCCAAATACATGCTTGCTGTCCTAACAAACTGAAATTTTCAAATCTGTGGTAAAGGTTTGGTTTTCTGAGAAAAAATTAGGTTGCTGTGATTTTCACTTTGCTGTCCCAAACTGCACTTTTCAGCCAAACAAGCTTTGATACCATGTAGAATTTTCACCCCCACTCCGGTTTTCAGTTTCACCTTATCACTCCCATTCAGTTAAATGCACTTTCCCATAGTCATACATTAAAAATTCTGGAAATGAAATAAATTTCTGAAACACAAATTTGGGAATTTCACAAGTGTTGGAAATGCAGAAATAAAAACAAAGGAAAATAATATAGCCACACACATAAAATAACACAGTGATTTTTGGTCAATGTGACCCTGGAAAATCCCCCTACAACTCTTGGGGAAAACTAGTTTGAGAGCTCTTCTTTATTTATGGAAAATGCATTTATAGAGAACTTAAAAAAACAGTAAAAATTACAGCAATGACAACAACCCACTTATCTCGATTTCTGTTCCAAACTTCCACCTTGAAATTTGTGGCAACAACAAAAAAAATTATAGCAATAAATGACAACATTAATTGTTGTAATATTGCCTCGAAATGCGAGCCAAGAATATCTTGTGCTAAAATGTTCAGACTGTACGAAAACATACACCAATCCTCCTCCTCGATTTCTGTGCCTAGAAACAGCCTCGAAAATAGTGCCTTTGACTGTTGTTTTTCCTCCTTGATTTCAACAGTATACCTTTCCTCAAAATGCATGCAAACACTGCTGTACGGATTCTTCCTTGGTATGTGTTCCAGGTAAATGTTGTTGTATGAAAATGGTTCCTTGGGATGTGTGCCAAGATTTTGTACGAATTTGATCCCTGTTCTCCTTCTCCTTCTCCTCCACTCACAAACTCATGAAAGACTGAATGACCTTTTCTCTTCTTTTCTCCTTTTACTCTAACCCTAAGTGACTTTTGGGGAATCCCTAAATCCAATGGTTGAGATAGCTTTAGATCGAGGGTTGAGAATAAATGTGCATTTAATTATCACTTTCTATTTTTTAATTCATCCCACTCAAATAAAGACCCACTTAGCCTTTTCTTTCCATAGTCACTTTAAAATTAGATTTGACTTTACCGTTGATAAAGTCACTTTAGGAGAAAAGTACAAATAAATTTGTACACTTTTCCCTAGGCCAAAGATCAAAGCCTTAGGGAACCACTTTTTTGAACATAGTCTTTGATGAAATGATATTTGATCTCGATATGCCTTAGCCTGTCATGAAAAACTGGATTCTCCATGAGTTTAATGCAACTTATGACATCACCCATGACAATCTCTTGCTTTGAATATGTTGGTTGCCTTGATTTATGCCAAATGATCCAAAGAGTTCAACACCACCCTGTTTTGAGCAGAGTTTTAATCTCAAATATCAAAGAAAATCAGGTGACCCTTGCAAGTGTGACCTTCACCATATCCACACCTATCATTGCTTCCGCCACATGGATACCAAACATGGGTGAGAAATGGTTTAAATCCAAAGACCTGGATGACCAGTATTATGAACCATTCATCAAACCAAGGTACAAAAATGAGAGAAAGAGATTCTTCCTTTTTAGTTACCTTCTTGATAGGGATACCCCCATGATGAAAATCACCATGAAGTACTTCTCTTGTGAAGGAAGGTTCTCCAGACTTTACACATATCATATTAGACTGCTCATGCACTTCACAAGAGTCAAGTTGCTCAATATCCCATAATATTTGTTCAGGAGCATAGAAAAAATGGCCTACATAGTACAGAAGAGAGGATTTGATCAGCAAATGAACAACCTCTTTCATCACTCTTTGATCAAATTCATTGTACTCCATCATCTAGATCAGTTGCACATTTCATGGGATACCTTCATTTCCAATGATGTTTTCACTACTCCACAAGCTCAACATGCTGAAAACATCCCTCCTTCATCTCAGCCCTCTGCATCTATTCCTCCATGAGCTCAGCCTACTAGACCCATATCATCATCATCATCAGTATTTCAGAGTCATATTGGGTCATCCAAGAGAGTTGTGGTCAAAGAGCCTAAAAATACCAAAGAGGCTGAGAGAGACAAATAGGTCAAGACCTATAAGAGGGTACCTATGCAGGTGTTTGCTCCACATATTGTGGAAGGGGCCTTGCCTTATTCATTGGCAAAGCAGGTACAAAAGGGAAAGAAAAAACATCAAAAAGAGGTAGTTGTGCATGAGGAAGTCATGCAAGAGGATGAGGACCCTCATGATGAGGAAACATATTTTGACCTGGTTGACTTGGATCAGCAAGATTATCATGAGGCCTCAAGCTTGATTTTCAAAGAGAAGGATGCCCAAATTAGAGAGCTGAAAACTAATTTGGATAGAGCTCAGTTTTTCATTTCATTTCTTGAGTAGGAGAATAAGAAGCTAAAATATCACCAAGTACTTATGGATCTATAGTTGCTCAAAACAAAAAAAGGTAAATCCATGATGCCAGTTGATGATCCTGATCAAGATGAAATTCAAACCAGCAAAACAAGACCAAATACAAGGGGTCTTAAGAGGGCTTTACAACAAAAAAAATATTGACGATGAAAAACTCACTTTTGAGGAGAGGATTTCCAAGGAGGTTGAAAATGATAGAGAGATAGGGATTGATAGGGTCAACATCCACCTTGAGAAACTCCTCCACAAGGCAAACAAAGACAACAAAATGTTTAGAAACATGTTTAACAAGTATATCATAAGAAACAAGGTCTGTAGCATTAAACTCAAGCAATTGCAGGAGAAACATAAGCAAACCCTAGCCAAGAAAAAGGAAGTAGACAAGCTTGACATACTTTCTGAGGCATCCCTCATTGCTTAGCACACTTCATCAGGCTTCCATAGAACAATTTTCAAGAATTTTTTAGCAAATTTTTGAATTTTTGGGTTTTTTGCAAACTTTTGACAGTTTTAGCACAACTAAACTGCCACGAGTGCAGTGCCTACCTAGGCGTTTCGATTCTTCTAGGAGGCTCCAAATGCAAAACCAAGTGTACCATTGGATTCACAAGGAAACAAGTTGCCACGTTAAGCACTTTTATAAGAAAATTTGGGCAAACTGGCAGGGGAAAAGGTCAAAAAACACCCTAAAAATCATGTTTCTGCCCTGTTTTTCAGCTAGGGGATGTGCTCTTGACCAGTCTTAGGAGATTGACTTTTTGGAGGGACAAAAATTATCAATTTTGGAAACCAAAGACAGTTTTGGAAACTAGATAGGACATGCGTTCCAATGAGCTATCCTGAGCTCAATTTGGACATCAGAAACCCTTTAAAAATTTGAGCTGAAGATGACGCTATGCTCCTACGCTCCTGACATTGGCGCTGTGCTCCTGACCATTCTCTATTTTTCCTGATTTTTTTCCAGTTTTCTCAGTTTCACCATGGAAAATCATGTTTTTACCAATGTAATTGATGGGTGTAAATGTAATAATGATGTTTTTTAGTTACCTAGGGGTAAATACATTAGGTAAAACTTTTTGTGATGATTGATGAATCAGTTTCACTAAAGTTAGGGATGAGTCAATTTGACCTCCCTACACTCTAGGTTTTCAGTTCATACTTTTGTGGATCAACTCCACAACTCAGGGATTCGACCCCTGAGGTTGGTAGAAGTTGTTTCATGTATATATATCTCATTTATTGACTCATTTCATAGGTTGGATGCTGTTGTATTGATCAAAGACACTAGTGTATTGAGATTTTGGCAGGAATATATTGGATGAGTTGCAGTTATTCTTTTGGGATTCATGTGGTACTGTACTTTGGCATAGTTTCTTATTCTATTTCATAGTATGATTTTTTTGTAATTTCCATGTTCATTCTAGTTCTATGGTATGTTTCATTCTCAAGTTTGATAAGCATAATACATCTTTTATCCTCTGATTTGGGAGAATCACCATAATTTGTTTCATTTCTTCAGTTTAAAAATAATTCATGTACTATCATGCTCTTTTTATCACCTCACCAGTCTGATCCATCTCACCCTAAAACCCTGAAGTGTTAGAGTGCTTACCTACCTTTCCCCATTAGATTTCTGCAATTATGATCTTATTTTCCCTGACCTAGTTCCCTCTTTGACTTAATTCACTCACCCAACACCAAAATAAATCAATCAAAACCCCTTTGCTACTTACCTAGCCTAAAACCTAATTGATCTAGCCCTCTTGGCTATGATCCTTTGGAGAGATCCCTTTCCTGCCTAGTAGGGCTAGCTACTTGGCGAGAGCTTGGTTTGTAGTTACCTTTGTTGGTCTCTTCTTAGCCTCATAGATCCGGTGGAGTGACAACAGATCAAATGGTGGTATAGTGTGCAATAGGTGAAAATATATCATCATAATCTATGCCTTCCTTTTGAGAGAAGCCTCAGACAACAAATCTTGCCTTGTAATTTTCAGCACTTCCATTGGGTCCATGCTTGATCTTGTAGAGCCATTTCGAGGTGACAACAGATTTTCCCTTCGGTCTCGAGACCACATCTCAGACATCATTCTTCGTAATAGACTCATATTTTTGTGCATTTCATCCTTCCAAACTTGATTCTTTATGACTTCTTTAAATGTTCTAGGCTTAGATTGTACAATAGTACTCATGGCTGTTAGGTACCCTTGGTACCTATTCAGCTTCTTACTTTCCTGGAATGTTCCCCTTGGAGAAATATGTCTCTCAACATCTTTGAGAGTGTCTCTTAGCCATGAAGGCATTCTTTTATTTGAAGAGGGTGGATCTATATGATCCATTAGACCTTCAACATTTGGCATCGATTCAGCCTTCTGTTCTTCCTACCTTCTAGCTCCTTCTTATTCTTCTTTGTCTTCCTTTGAGATAGGAAGATTTCTAACCTTTTTGAGGGAAACATCTTCATCGAAGGTGACATCATGGCATATCTCCACTTCTCTTTGACCAAGAACATAGATTCTATATGCCTTCTAGGTTTCATTATAGCCCACAAATATTCCCTTCTTCCCAGAATCATCCAACTTGCTCCTCTTTCTTTTGGCACATGAAAATAAATGGGACTTCCAAAAACTCTAAAATGGGAGACATCGAGCTTCTTACCAGAGAAGACTTCTTCGAGAATTTTGGAGTCCAATGCGGAATGTGGGCATATATTTTGGACATAGATAGTGATGTTGGTTGATTCTCCCCATAAAAACTTTAGAAAACCTTGGTCATAAAAGCATGGCATAGGAAGCTTCCAAAATGGTTATATTCTTCCTTTGAGCAACACCATTTTGTTCGTGAGTGTACATAGTGATGGTCTCCATCATAATGCTAAATTCCCTGCAATAGTCATTGAATTAATTTGACTCATACTCAGTCCCATTATCGGTCCTCAAAATTTTGATCTTCTTCCCTGTTTGATTTTCAACCAAGGCCTTGAAGGTACAAAACCCCTTGAATGATTCGTCCTTCATCTTCAAGAAATATATCCAAGTCTTGTGGGATAATTCATCTATAAAAGTGATATAATATAAGCATCCTCTCAAGGATGTTACAGGAAACATACTAGATATATCAGAATGTATCAATTGCAAAATATCAGATGTCTTCGTGACAATTTAGGGGAATGGTACCCTTGTATGATTTCCTTCGACACAACCCTGACATACACCTTCATGGTTTTCTTTGAAATCAGGCATCCCTGTCACCACCTTCCTTGCTTCAAGAAAGGATTTGAAAATGAAGGTGTGCAAACCTCTGGTTCCATAGCTCAAATTAAAGAGTTGTGTCACATGTCATGGCCCCTAACAGACTTCCTCCAACTTGAGAGAGTGTATCAACTCTAAAACCAAGGTCGAATGCTTCTTTGAAGTTCCTCTTCCAAATGCGTACCTTTCCATCGATGAATTCCACCTTGAATCCTACATATTCCATTGCCAATATAGACACTATATTCTTCTTTAAGTCAGGTACGCACAAAACATCTTGCAAGCGAAGGACTTGACCTTAATTTAGATGAAGGGTCACAATCCTTGTCCCTTTCACAGGATAGGTGGCATTGTATCCTTTTCAATCAAATCATAGAGGGCTTCCTTGTATCCAGTGTGTTATTTCCCAAATCCACCTTAGGCTGAAATAAGGCAGAAGAAGGACAACACCAAACCACGCTCAGCCTCGTAGCTAGCCCTACGAGGACAGGAGAGGGCTCTCTCCGAGTCAATCTCAATGAAAATATTCAAAGGGGCTTGAGATGACTAAAACAAAAACTGATCTTAGGCTAGATAAACAAATAGGAGGGTTTGATTTTGATTTTTAGGGGTTTTTGTTGGAAAAAGGGAAAAACAATTTTTTGGGCTTGG
Source organism: Pinus albicaulis (assembly GCA_034641835.2). Classification (NCBI taxonomy): domain Eukaryota; kingdom Viridiplantae; phylum Streptophyta; class Pinopsida; order Pinales; family Pinaceae; genus Pinus; species Pinus albicaulis. The sequence goes on from CM076573.1 coordinate 145,451,332, forward strand.
GGATGAGGCCAAATTCTTACAGAGTTCAAGTTGGGGTGAGGTAGGCAGCGACTTTGATGTCTGAGATCAAATGAATGGATTGAAAATACTACTGAGGAGCTGAAGAGGGCAAGAGAGTGCAAGGATCCTCTTCAAACTGACGAAAAACATGTAAAACTAAACAAAAGTCTAAGGCAGAGCACCAACAAATCAATGAATTCTACCTCAAATACTCATTTGTTTAATTCAGAAGCATAGAGAAGGGAAATGGAATACATATAACATTAATGAAACTTACAATAACATGAGAAGAACATCATCAAAACTCAGAAGCCACAAGGATCCCAACAAGTGCTGCAAAACTCTGGTCTTTCCTTTGCCAAAAATCTGAAAAGAATATACAATGAGGTGCCAAACTTTTCCCAAGTATCCAACCAGTCCAACCTTTGAAAATGACTCAGAAAATACAATATATAGACCATCCTAACCCCATCCCATGCCTCTAGGGGTCTAGCTCATCCTTCTAGGAGTTGTTTCAACCAATTCTAAACATGGAGCTAAAATCTAGGCAGCCAAACAACTTGCCTCTATATGCTAGGAAACTGATCCATTCACTTAATTTTCACTTTTTAGTGAATGAATCCTCTAGAACAAGTAAAAACATGCCAAATTTACATCATGGTTACCAAATTACATCATGATAGATCAATCATCACATGAAAAAGTAAAACTAGTCAAAACTGGGCGAATTTCTGAGCTGAAGAGTGAAAATGAGGCAAAATTTCTCTATGCGCCGCGCTCAAAAACTCAATGCGTCACGCCACTTTGGAGGTGATTGTGAGGCACTTCCCAAAGTCAAAATTGAGCTGATGAAAGCTCGTTGGAAAGCCCTGGATGTTTGCTATCCAACCCAGGTGGAATTTTTCAATTTGGATGTCATTTTCCTCTTCAAAACTACAATCGCCCAAGACTGGTTCCTGCTGGTGCAAAAAGTGGCAGAAAGGCTATTTTCAAGGTGTTTTTGGCCCTTTAGGCAGCCCAGAATTTGATGAAATGCTTCGGCCATTCCTGAACATACATAATATATCATGAAAAACCCAAAAATGCAAATTTTTCCTCCAGAATATGTCCCAATCATAAGCGCGCGTCGGGTGGCGCGACGCGTCGGGCGGAAAAACCTGTTTTGCAACCAAAATTTTCAAAAATGACAAAATATTCTCCAAATTTGCTGAAATTTGGAGTGAAGGTCTCCCATCATGTCTCATGCTCAGCCAAGGAAGCTTCGGCCAAGATTCGGAGTGGATCCGGCCTTTTCCGACGTTTTAGTGCTCTTCTCAACCTCGCCTTCAAGATCTTCATTTTTGCTCTGCAAACATGTGTGCGGGCCCAATAGTGATTCTTCATATGTCTGAGCATGTCTTTGTCCCTATTGGCCTTCGCCAAGAGCTTCTCTAGATGAATTTTGACGTGCGTAAGGCAAGTCTCTCGCTCAAATGGTGTCATGTCACCCGGTCTCTTTCGGGCCAATTCTCGATCTTCACGGATTTGCCGCAACTCTATGAGTGTCTGCTGATCCTCCAGTTGTTTATTCCGCTGCTCCAAGTAATTTATAACCCACTGAGCTCTCTGAAACTTCACGGTCAAAGTGTCAATCTCAGCTTTTTGTTCCTGGATGGTCTCTCTCATCCTTGAGCTAGGAGAGCTCAAATCAACATCGATGAGTGTAAACTCAGTGTCTTGGCCTCCTGAAGGGCCCTCATCGTGCATAGGCCTCTTGCCTCGGTCCTGTACCTGTGCTGATGTAGAAGGTGAGACCCCTTCCACGCCAAGTGGAGATAGTACTCGCGCTGCTGATGAAGATAACGAGACCCCTTCCACCCCTGGTGGAGATAGTACTCGTCGTGCTGCTGCAAATAAGGCTCTGTGGCCTCTCTGATATGTCACACACACTGGAGCACTGATAGGCTCAGTCTCAGAAACCTCAAACTGATGTGAAGGCTCTGCCTCATCATGAACAATCTCGGGAGGAGGATGAGGGGCTGCAAAGAAATCTCGAGAGATGAACTCCTCCCATGTGATGCCCTGCAAATCAAGCTGATGTACCACAATGATTTTGATGAGCGCGTAATGATAAATGTTGTTACGCTGCTGCTCCGGAGTCTTCTTCTGCACAAGGGTAGTCATACGCTCTATGTTTCGGCACATGAAGTATGGAATTTTCATCATTCGCACTCTCGTGAAATGCATCAAAAGTCTGATATGATATGCATAAAGGCGCGAGAATCTACCCTCGCAACTGAAATATCTAATAATGAGCTTCATTAATGGCGCATAGGACTCCTTCAGGAACTGGAACGGGAAAAATCTGCTCAACTGCCTCAAATATCGCGGCCTGATCTAAGGCTCATAATATGCTCTATCCAGCTATTGTCTCTTATTCCACTCCTCACCAATTTGCGGTATCCTGGTCGCATCAGAAATGGTCCCTGGTGTCAAAGTGAAGTTCACTCCAACGAGATTTACATGACCATCCCGCAAATGTAGGACAAATAAGCGAACCAAATCCGGATGGTGCTGAATCTGAGATATCATCTCGCAATACCGAAAACATGAATGTTGCTGAAAGCATGTCATTGCAAGCGGGCATGCCTGCAATTGAGCCAAAGAAGTGGGATCCTTCCTGACGTGCCTGCCACTTTTATGAGACCTCCTCGGTACATCTAGCTCTGCGGCTGAATCACCGTCCTGCTCATATGATGAATTTGTCTCTGACATGATGCTGAAAACAAGGTGTTTGACAAGTATATGCTGATATATGTATGGTGAAAACAAGATTTTTGGTGTATGCTTTGATGCCAAATGTGTCATATATATGATAAGATGCTATGAAGAAATGTCACAGTGGGAAAAGAACTGTCAAATGAGATATAAGTGTGAGGACAGACACTGTTTGGGGAATTTAGGGATTTGGGGATTTATAAGTAATAGGAATGGATGATAGTGATGGGGGGGGTAGTTTAGGAACAAAATTTAATGAAATGGAAACATATAAGTGCAGTCAAAGACATAAAGGCAGCCTTTGAATCTTGTGGAAATTACGATTTTATCAATGGATGGTGAATGATAGGGTTTGAAGGCTTACCACATGGGAACAAAAGGGAATGAGGGATATGGGACAGTGGTATGACAGTGCGACAGTAATAGCAGTGACAACAATGATAGCAATGAAAAAAGCACAAATGACAATAGAACGAGAGTTTAAGCACCAACGTTTCAAGTTTTAACCACCTCTTTCAAACCCTAAGAGCAAATTTTTTATAGGGATATAGGGTTACATTTCATCATTTCAATTTATTTGATGTCTTCACTCCCAAACCACAGCACCATAGCTAAAACTCATTAAACAGGCTTTCATAAACTTACTTGGTGAAATTTGAGCTGAAACAAATCGAAATTTCATAGCGCGGAAGTGATTTGGCCTTTGGGGCTCTGTGCGCCGCGCGCAAGCCCAATGCGCCACGGGCAATGGGTGCGCCGTGCCCTAAGGAATTTGCACTACGTCTTCCGGCTCTATGCGCCGCGGCCTATCCCAATGCACCGCACGCAACTTAACACACACAGTCAGCCATTCCCAAAACACAGTTTTCTCTTGAACTTTCAAATTCGACTTCTCTATGAGATTTCTAAATGCCTCTTGATGTAAATGAATAAATAACCTTGAGAAATATCTTGGAAAGAGATGGTTTTGATTTTTACTTCGTCAAAACCCATTTTGTAATGTTTTTTACTTTTGGCAATTTTTCATTTAATACAACTTTTGTCTTTTGTTTCCTCATTGACTTTCTGGAGCTTTGAATGATGAAATTGGTTGATTTTTTGCAGGGCTGTTGGCATTGATCCTTGGCAAAGGAGGACCAGAGTTTGCATGGTGAAGAATTTCATGGTGAAAAATACATATTATTACAAAAACAAATTTTGACAATTTCTTATTCAAAACAGAGTTTTGAACAAGAAATGTCCTCGAGCATGTTTGATAATAATAATTTTGAACTGAAAACTTATGGAAAACCTCCTCATGGCCTGCGAGCATTATTTAACATCTCAGAAGACTAAACCCTAGAATCAGAAACTAAATGACTCTTTTTGACCAAAATGGCATTTATGACTGTAGATGACATGAACTGAACTTTGATAAATTTTGAGGAAATTTTGACCAACCCAACAGGTACAAACATGAGGGAAACGAGAAAACCAAACCCTTCCGTCAGTCAATGGCATGCCCCTAACGGAATGCAGATGAATGAGCGGAATGAGACACCTAAAAATTGAAATGCAATAAGAGAAATGATCTCTGACGGAGGGCTGTAAAGACCGACTCTAACATTGCCTCCAATGGGGATGGTAGCTCCTTGGAGGTGCCAATAACGACAGATCTTTGGGAGAGCAGACCAGTGCCTTCGTCCATTGGGCTATGGAATCGATTATTTGACAAAACAACTCAAGACTGTTGACTGAATTTATTTGACTAAAATTTTGACTCAAACTGACTCAACTTTTTAAAATAGAAATGACTGAACCAAACCGACTAAACAGACTCAAAAGAAAACTGAAATCCTTCTTCAGAATTATAGCCTTCACTTCGGGCCCCAGACTGAAGAAAACACTACAGTGCACACTTACAATGAAATTGAAATACATGATATGTACAATTACAATGATCAGTAGAAACATCTTAGAAATGGTACCGCTTGAGCAGCCGGCCATTTACCGGCCCTCCTGGACAGTCTTCACCGTTCATCTCCTTCAAAAGAAAGGCGTTCTGACCTCGATATGCTGCAATCTTGAATGGACCTTTCCAGAGGTTTTCAAACTTACCATGTTTACCTTTGTCCTCGTTCCTAGCATCCCACTTCAGTACCACTTCCTCCAACTGGAATTTATCCGCCTTCGCTTTCCTGTCATAGATCTTTTTGATTCTCTCCTGCAACTTAAATGTATTCTGGAAAACCTCTTCTCTCGTTTGATGCAAATGAATCATCTGATTTATCCTTCTCTGCATATGGCTTTCTTCACTACCAGCCTCCTGAAGAAGCTTGACCACCGGAACAGCAAGTGATGTAGGAAAGACTGTATCTACTCCATAAACTAACTCGAAGGGGGACATACCAATAGACTTCTTTTGACTTACCCGATCAGCCCATAGTGCATTTACCAGCTTCTTATGCCAACTCTTCTTATTAATTTCATGCAAATTTTTAATGATATTGACTAGAGACTTATTGGAAGATTCCGCCAAACCATTTCCTTGCGGATGATAGGCGGTTGAATGTCCCAAAATAATTTTATACTTAGCACAAAACTCAATCATCTTTCTTGACTTAAAAGCCGCTGCATTATCTGTGATCAATTTACTCGGGCAACCAAAATGAGACAAAATGTTGTTCTCAAGGAAATAAATAATTACCGAATCGGTGGCTTGTCTTGTAGGAACTACTTCGATCCATTTCGTAAAGTAATCGGTGGCTGTTAGAATCCATCTATGCTGTCCTGAGGAAGGAGGATGGATTTCCCCAATAAAATCCAAACCCCATTGCTGGAAAGGGGCGCTTACCTCAATAGGCTTGAGTGGCAATGGCTGTAATTTCTGTCTTCCTTCGAAAATCTGGCACTCATGGAAGCCTTTGACTATTTTATAGACATCAGCAAACAATGTCGGCCAATAGTACCCTGGTCTCAAAATCTTATTGGAAGTTGTCTTCCAAAAATGATGACCGCCACAATCTCCTTTGTGGAAATCCTCCATTACCTTCTTCGCTTCTTCCTCCACCAAACAATTCAATAACACACCACCCGGATGTTTCCAAAAAAGTGCAGAATTCAAAATGAAAAATTTTGCAGCTTTGAGTTTCAATGTTCTACCTTTGTTTCTAGTCATGTCGGGCGGTGATGAAAAATTGTGAAGAACATAGACGATATCTGAATACCATGGGGAATCAACAAACATTTCCAATACCTGAAGTGACGAATTCTCCTCATCCTCATCAGACATAGTAGCAATCAGATTTATGTCTAATGCGTGCAAATTGGATTCAGCCATAAGCTTCGCTAGCCCCTGTCCCTTGATCAGTTTCGTGGGCCTTATTTCCACATCATATTCCAGCAAAGCTGTGATCCATTTACCACGTCTTCCTTCCGGATCAGTCTGTACTAAAACATCTTTCACGGCAGCGTTAGGAACATAAGCTAAAATATGGGAATGTAAAATGTATACCCGGAAATCCTTCAATGCCTTTACCAATGCCAAAGCTTGCTTCTCAATGATGTTGTATTTCAAGGCTGCGTCTCTAATAGTTCGACTGAAAAATGCTATAGGCTTCTCATGTCCATCTCTTTTCTGCATTAACACATCTGCCATGGTATGTTCCGAAGCGAAGGAAAACAAAATAAAGTCTTGGGTGTAATCCGGGCTGATTAACACCGGAGCTGAAGATAGTGCCAACTTAACCAAATTAAAAGACTTTACCGCATCTTCAGTCCACTTCACTTGCGTGTCCTTTTTCAACATATTCGTTATTTCTCTCAAATGTTCAGCAAGGTTTGGGACAAAACGGCGCAAAAAGTTCATCTTACCATTAAAAGACTGAATCTCTTTCTTGTTCCTGGGAGGGTCAATTTGCTGGATTGCTTCAACACGTGCTGGATCAATACGAATGCCATCTTTGGAAATAATGTGACCAAGTAATTTACCTTCATCCATGGCGAATAAGCTCTTCTTAGGATTAAGCGAGACACCATATTTTCTGCACTTTTGAAAAACAACTTTCAAGTGATACATATGCTCTTCATCTGAATTGGAAAAAACCGTCAAATCATCAAGGTATATAACAAGGAAAACATCTTTTTCATTCGCAAAAGCCATGTCCATCGCCCGCTGGAAAGTTGCACCAGCATTCTTCAAACCGAATGGCATCTTGGCATAGTGGAATGTTCCCCACGGAGTTGTGAATGTTGTTTTGTCGCGGTCGTCCTCATGAACCAAGATTTGGTTATATCCAGAATAACCGTCGAGTAGTGACATCCGAGATGCACCCACTACTCACTGCAATATATGATCCATCTTAGGCAATGGATAATTGTCCTTCAATGACACCTTGTTCAAATTTCTGAAATCAATACACAACCGAATCTCACCTATCTTTTTCCGCACTGGCACTAAATTGGAAATCCAATCAGAAAATCTGATGGAAACAATGATTCCTGCTTTATACAACCTATTTACCTCCTTCTCAATCGATGGCAGCAACTTCGGATTGATTCTTCTTAGCTTTTGTCTGAAAGGCTTTTGATTAGGCTTAATAGGGATAGTATGCTGGATGATATTAGTGTCATACGTCTTTAAATCTGAGTAATCCCAAGCGAAAGCATCAGCGAATGAAGACAACAAACTCACATATTCAGCTCTTACCTCTGGTGACAATGATTTGGATAACTTCACCATTTTGGGGTGTTCGGCTGTCCCAATATTTACATCCTCAACTCCTTTTTCAGTCGGTCGTAAAGTTGGCTTCTTGGCCACATCATCTTGATCGAAGAGTTCTTCTAAAGGTATCAAACCTTTAGGAATAATGTTATCTTTCAGCTGCAATACCTCCATTTGATTTACTTGAACATCATCACCATTATCATATTCTACATCGATTGAGGTATCTTTGAACTTACCTTTACTTTGCAGAAAATCATTAATCTCATCATCATCTTGGAAAACTTGCCAACATCTTTGATTATCCGGGACGGTAGGACGGTGCTTCACATGGATTTCGAACTTATTGCTTGAATTCATTGGGATCTTCAAGTTACTTGCTGCCTTAGCAAGTGCATCTGCAATTCCATTTTGAATGCGAGGAATACAAGTCAAGGTATAATCTGAAAACTGCTTTAAAATATCAAGGACAGCGTTCCGGTAAGCTCACATCCGGGGATGTTTCGTTTGATATTCACCCTTTACCTGCTTAATCACCAATTAGGAGTCTCCATAGACTGCAATTCTCTTAGCATTCAGCTTTCTAAGAATCTTTAGGCCAGCAATCAGAGCTTCATACTCAGCCTCATTGTTTGAACAATCAAATGCTAATTTGTAAGAACATACCCGTACATTGCTTGGTACCTTATTTGGAGTGGAGAAAGGGCTGCGTACCCAAATACCAATCCCAGCACCATCATTGCCCACGGCACCATCGAAATCCATGGTCCATAGACCCTCTTCATCATCCTCTAAGTGCTGAAATTGTGCTAGCTCTGTTTTTTCTGCTTGCTGTCCACTATCTTTAGTTGATTGCTCAACTGTACTTTCCGGCTTTTGCCTTTCTTTCTGCAACACTTCTCTGAAATTCTCAGTAATCTCTGGAATATCTTCTGCTTGAACTAACTGACTATCTACATCATTGAAACTATCGGCAAACAAAACAAAAGACTCTAGATCTGTCTGTACATAATTAATCGGATGATTGATCGGTTTCTCCTTGGTTGTAATCATATACTTCATTTTTTGTTCCCGATACAATTTTCTCATTTGGCCAAACACGGGAATCGTCGCATAGGAGAAATCTAACTGTAATGTCCCTTTCAATTTTTCTCCCCAAGATCTGGAAAGAAACATACCAAATCTCGGAGGAATGTCTGCTACAACAACGTCCATCAAAACATTCTTTGTAGGAATCTGATCCAAACTAACAACCAAGTCTTTAATGAGCCCAATACATCTCACTCTGCTAGAATCAAATGAATAAAGATCATGGTACTTCCTGGTAATGTCTAAACCCAACTTCTCCATGATTGATTTCGGCATAAGATTATGGGAAGCACCGGAATCGAACATGGCATTATGCAATACAAACTCATGCAATTGAAGACTGATATAAAAAGGAGGCACTTCGTTGTCTGGAGACTCACCATCTAAAGCTGGTCCAAATATCAGTTCCGGTTGATCATCTTCAATATTCACCATATCAGACATGGGATCGAAATTCAAAATTTTGGAAACTTGACCTTTATAACTGATGTTCCTCATTAGTTCAGTCAAGGGAATGGATACCTTTAATTTTGAAATCTCATTCTCCAAACTAAAGGCTGAAGTCTTCTCGATCTCTTTGGCTGGAACATCTTTCTTTTCAACCTTCTCCTTCGATGTAATTGGCTGATTTGATTTTTCTGCTGATGATGACTTGGTGGCAGCGGGATCAACTATCTCTCTTGCTTTCTTTTGTGCAACAGGTGAATCGTTTTTAGGTGCTGAAACTTCCTTTCTCTTCTGAATTGGATTGACTGGTACATCTATGTTTCTGAGAGAATATTTCTTCTGCTGGGCTGAAAATGCATTCATATATCCTCTCTGATATTCATCCGACTCTTCCTCAAGAGCAGCATCATTAGCCAAGATAAAATCCTCATCTTTTCGTACCGCTGAACTTTCTGCATACTCGTCATCTTCAGTGATATAAATAGGCAAATCATCAGGAGTAAAGAAATGATTTTCCTCCCCTACTACATCATCTTCATCATCTGAATCCTGACCAACAAAATTCTGCTGAAGAGGTGTCTTTACTTGCTGCTGGACTGCTGGTTCTTGTGCTCGCTGTTCTCGTTGCTTAATCCTGAATTGTGGCTGCTGCTGACCACGAAAATTGGGATTTTGAATCTGAGGTTCGGGCTTATCAAGAGTGAACCTTTCGAACATTTTTTCCACTTTGCGAAGTATCTGATCTGTAGATGTAGAAGCTTCTTCTTTTATCACAACTTTCTTCTATGCTTTCAGCCTAGCTCTCTTATCATTCAAGTTTGCCTCAACACTCATGGAAATCTTCTGCATGTCTTCTAAAGTGGGCGGATCTTTATCTCGTAATGAATAGGCCATCTCCGGATCAAAACCATCTGGGAATTTTAACAAAGCTGATTTCTTAGAAGGCCTCAAGTCATCAGGAATTTCATTATAAACCGCATTAAATCTGATAATATAGTCTTGGACGGACTCACCCGGATTGCGCTTGATCTTGGTATACTCAGAAGTGATTTGAAGCGGATCTTTTTTCATTTCCCATCGATCTAGAAACTGTCTCTGAAGCTCTTCCAATGTATTAATACTTCTGGGTTGCAAAGCTCTGAACCATTTACGTACCTCACCTCCGAAATTTTGCACAAATAATCTCATGGAGACATTCTCTTCATTAATTTCATGGAGGTCCAAAAAGTCTGTCATTCTGTCAATATGCTGCTGAGTGGGCACACTTTGAGGAGTACCATCAAACAAAGGAATTTTACTCTAATAATCAGCGGGCATGGGATCCAAGTTTGCTGGCAGAACAAGAGGTGCGAATCTAGCAGCCATTGCTCTCGGTGGATTTATGACTTGTCTTGGAGAAACGGGTGGAGAAGGAGAAGAACGATAGGTGTCGAAATGGATGGTTGAGATGACTAAAACAACAACTGATCTTAGGCTAGATAAACAAATAGGAGGGTTTGATTTTTATTTTTTTGGGATTTTGTTGGAAAAAGGGAAAAACAATTTTGGGCTTGGGGATGAGGCCAATTTCTTGCAGAGTTCAAGTTGGGGCGAGGTAGGCAGCCGCTTTGATGTTTGAGATCAAATGAATGGATTGAAAAGACTGCTGAGGAGCTGAAGAGGGCAAGAGAGTGCAAGGATCCTCTTCAAACTGACGAAAAACATATAAAACTAAACAAAAGTCTAAGGCAGAGCACCAGCAAATCAATGAATTCTACCTCAATTACTCATTTGTTTAATTCAGAAGCAAAGAGAAGGGAAATGGCATACATATAACATTAATGAAACTTAAAATAACATGAGAATAACATCATCAAAACTCAGAATCCACAAGGATCCCAACAAGTGCTGCAAAACTCAGGACTTTCCTTTGCCAAAAACTGAAAATGGATGTACAATGAGGTGCCAAACTTTTCCCAAGTATCCAACCCTGAAAATGTCTCAGAAAATACAATATATAGACCATCCTAACCCCTTCCCATGCCTTTAGGGGTCGAGCTCATCCTTCTAGGAGCTGTTTCAACCAATTCTAAACATGGAGCTAAAATCTAGGCAGCCAAACAACTTGCCTCTATATGCTAGGAAACTGATCCATTCACTTAATTTTCACTTTTTAGTGAATGAATCCTCTAGAAAAAGTAAAAACATGCCAAATTTACATCATAGTCCTCAAATTACGTCATGGTAGGTCAATCATCACATGAAAAAGTAAAACTAGTCAAAACTGGGCGAATTTCTGAGCTGAAGAGTGAAAATGAGGCAAATTTCTCTATGTGCCGCGCTCAATTTATTTATGCGTCGCGCCACTTTGGAGGTGATTTTGAGGAACTTACTGAAGTAAAAATTGAGCTCATGAAATCTCGTTGGAAATCTCTGGATGTCTGCTATCCAACCCAAGTGGAATTTTTCAATTTGGATGTAATTTGCCCCTCCAAAACTGCAATCTCCCAAGATTGGTTCCTGCTGGTGTAAAAAATGGCAGAAAGGCCATTTTTGGAGTGCAGCCCAGAATTTGATGAAATGCTTCAGCCATTCCTGAACATACATAATATATCATGACAAACCCAAAAATGCAAATTTTTTCTCCAGAAGATGTCCCAATCATAAGCGCGCGTCGGGTGGCGCGACGTGTCGGGCGGAAAAACCTGTTTTGCAACCAAAATTCTCAAAATGACAAAATCTTCTCCAAATTTGCTGAAATTTGGAGTGAAGGTCTCCCATCATGTCTCATGCTCAGCCAAGGAAGCTTCCGCCAAGACTCGGAGTGGATCCAGCCTTTTCCGACGTTTTAGTGCTCTTCTCAACCTCGCCTTCAGGATCTTCATTTTTGCTTTGCAAACGTGTGTGCGGGCCCAATAGTGGTTTTTCATATGTATGAGCATGTATTTATCTCTATTGGCCTTCGCCAACAGCTTCTCCAGATGAACGTTGACGTGTGTAAGGCAAGTCTCTCGCTCAACCGGTGTCATGTCACCTGGTCTCTTCCGGGCCAATTCACGGTCTTCACGGATTTGCCGCAACTCTATGAGTGTGTGCTGATCCTCCAGTTGTTTATTACGCTGCTCCAAGTAATCTATAACCCACTGAGCTCTCTACAACTTCACGGTCAAAGTATCAATCTCAGCCTTTTGTTCCTGGATGATCTCTTTCAGCTTTGAGCTAGGAGAGCTCGCATCAACATCGATGAGTATAAAATCAGTGTCTTGGCCTCCTGAGGGGCCCTCATCGTGCATAGGCTTCTTGCCTCGGTCATGTACCTGTGCTGATGTAGAAGGCAAGACCCCTTCCACGCCATGTGGAGATAGTACTCGTGCTGCTGATGAAGATAACGAGACCCCTCCAACCCCTGGTGGAGATAGTACTCGTCGTGATGCTGCAAATAAGGCTCTGTGGCCTCTCTGATATGTCACACACGCTGGAACACTGATATGCTCAGTCTCAGGAATCTCAAACTGATGTGAAGGCTCTGCCTCATCATGAACAATCTCGAGAGGAGGCTAGGGGGCTGCAAAGAAGTCACGAGAGATGAACTCGTCCCATGTGATGCCCTGCAATCCAAGCTGATGTACTAGGATGATTTTGATGAGCGCGTAATGATAAATGTTGTTATGTTGCTGCTCCGGAGTCTTCTTCTGCACGAGGGTAGTCATCCGCTCTATATTTCGGCACATGAAGTATGGAACATTCATCATTCTCACTCTCGTGAAATGCATCAAAAGTCTGATATGATATGCATAAAGGCGCAAGAATTTACCCTAGCAGCTGAAGTATCTAATGATAAGTTTCATTAATGGCGCATAGGACTCCTTCAGAAACCGGAACGGGAATACTCTTCTCAACTGCCTCAAATATCCAGGCCTGATGTAAGGTTCATAATATGCTCTATCCAGCTGCTGTCTCTTATTCCACTCCTCACCAATTTTCGGTATCCCGGTCGCCTCAGAAATGGTCCTTGGTGTCAAAGTGAAGTTCACTCCAGCAAGATTTACATGACCATCACGCAAATGTAGGACAAATAAGCGAACTAACTCTGTATGGTGCTGAATCTGAGATATCATCTCGCAATACCGAAAACATGAATGTTGTTGAAAACATGTCATTGCAAGCGGGCAGGCCTACAATTGAGCCAAAGAAGTGGGCTCCTCCCTGACGTGCCTGCCACTTTTATGAGACCTCCTCGGTACATTTAGTTCTGCAATTGAATCACTGTCCTGCTCATATCCCTACTCATATGATGAATTTGTTTCTAACATGGTGTTGAAAACAAGGTGTTTGACAAATATACGCTGATATATGTATGGTGAAAACAATAATTTGGTGTATGCTTTGATGCCAAATGTGTCACATATATGATAAGATGCTATGAAGAAATGTCACAGTGGGAAAAGAACTGTCAAATGAGATATAAGTGTGAGGACAGTCGCTGTTTTGGGGAATTTAGGGATTTGGGGATTTATAAGTAATAGGAATGGGTGATAGTGATGGGGAGTAGTTTAGGAACAAAAGTTAATGAAATGGAAACATATAAGTGTAGTCAAAGACATAAAGGCATCCCTTGAATCTTGTAGAAATTGGGCTTTTTCAATGGATAGTGAATGATAGGGTTAGGCTTACCACATGGGAAGAAAAGGGTAGAGGGATATGGGACAGTGGTATGACAGTGTGACAGTAATAGCAGTGACAACAATGATAGCAATGACAAAAGCACAAATGACAATAGAACGAGAGTTTAAGCACCAATGTTTCAAGTTTTAACCACCTCTTTCAAACCCTAAGAGCAAATTTTTTATAGGGATATAGGGTTACATTTCACCATTTCAATTCTTTGATGTCTTTGCTCCCAAACCACAGCACCATAGCTAAAACTCATTAAACAGGCTTTGATAAACTTACTTGGTGAAATTTGAGCTGAAACAAATCGAAATTTCATAGGGCGGAAGTGATTTGGCCTTTGGGTCTTTGTGCGCCGCGTGCAAACCCAATGCGTCGTGGGAAATGGGTGCGCCGCGCCCTAAGGAATTTGCACTGCGTCTTCCGATTCTATGCGCCGCGTCGCGCCAATGCGCCGCAGCCTATCCCAATGCGCCGCGCGCAACTTAACACACACAGTCAGCCATTCCCAAAACACAGTTTTCTCTTGAACTTTCAAATTCGACTTCTCTATGAGATTTCTGAATGCCTCTTGATGTAAATGAATAAATAACCTTGAGAAATATCTTGGAAAGAGATGGTTTTGATTTTTACTTCGTCAAAACCCATTTTGTAATGTTTTTTACTTTTGGCAATTTTTCATTTAATACAACTTTTGTCTTTTGTTTCCTCATTGACTTTCTGGAGCTTTGAATGATGAAATTGGTTGATTTTTTGCATGGCTGTTGGCGTTGATCCTTGGCAAAGGAGGACTAGAGTTTGCATGGTGAATAATTTCATGGTGAAAAATACATATTATTACAAAAACAAATTTTGACAATTTCTTATTCAAAACAGAGTTTTGAACAAGAAATGTCCTCGAGCATGTTTGATAATAAAAAAATTGAACTGAAAACTTATGGAAAACCTCCTCATGGCCTGTGAGCATTATTTAACATCTCAGAAGACTAAACCCTAGACTCAGAAACTAAATGACTCTTTTTGACCAAAATGGCATTTATGACTGTAGATGACATGAACTGAACTTTGATAAATTTTGAGGAAATTTTGACCAACCCATCAGGTACAAACATGAGGGAAACGAGAAAACCAAACCCTTCCGTCAGTCAATGGCATGCCCCTAACGGAATGCAGATGAATGAGCGGAATGAGACACCTAAACAATGAAATGAAATAAGAGAAATGATCTCTGACGGAGGGCTGTAAAGACCGACTCTAACACAGTGAAGTGCCTTGAGGCACCACTATCAATCAACCAATTATCCAGTGTATCAGAAGGAGTTGTAGCAGAGAGGGCAGATATAAGAAGATATTCATTTTTCCTATTAACAACATTAGATTCATCATACCTGGAATTCCTTGACCTCTTGAAAGGTTTCCCATTTCCACTTCGATCAAAGGGAGCCTTCCTCTTTCCTTTGAACTTGTTGTTCCTTTGATTTCCATTCCCACTGAAGTTGTTGTTCTCTTTATCTCTAGGACAATCCCTTCTATTGGAAAACTCTCTTGCATAGTGACCAAACTTGTTACAAGTGTAACATCTTCCTTTTCTTCCTTTGGGACCCTCTCTTCCATGGTTTTTATTTATCGGACCACCATTGGCATCCTCTTCTTTGAATGAGCGATGAAGGCAGTAGGGTCACCTCCATTCCCATCCGAGGGATGGTCTCTCTCTCCATCATCCTTGTTTCCTCTTGAGTGCATCTCATCAACAATTCATCAAAATCGAGAATCACATTGTTATTAAGAATCGTAGTATTAAATATATACCAGTGTTGGGGGAGTCCTCCAAGACCAATGATAATGAGCTCTAGGTCAGCTACTTATTCTCCATTAGCTAAGAGATTATTCCTAATCAATTTCTGTGAGCCTCATAAAATAGGATTGAATGGATTCTTTTTTTCCCTTCTTGATATTATTCAACTTGTTCTTGAAAAAGAGAAATTGATTAGCATTGCTAGCCCTGGATGTGCTAACCAAATTATCATACATCTCTTTAGATCTGCCCAGATCATAGATATAAGAAACGAAGTGCTTATGTATATAAGAATCCCTGATAATCATATTCGCCTTGATTTCCGCTTTTCTATATTTCGTCTTTGTGGAAGCCAATGCATTTGATGGAGACTCATTTATCTTCCCCTGCACATAATCCAAGACATCTTGATCTTCCAATACCAAATCCAAAGACATATTCCAAGCATTATAGTCACACTTATTAGTCAACTTATCATCAAAATTGAAACCCTTGTAGGTTGAGGAGGCCATTGTTCCTTGATAAGACAATTTCTTCGGTGATTTCTTTTCACACTAGCTTTGGCTTTGTCTTCACCTCAGCTCTGATACCATGTTAATTTTAGATAACCATGGTATGTTTTATGCTTAATGCAGTTTACTTCAATATTTCTTGTAGGCCCAATTCAAATTAGCAATCACATAAACATGAAAGTTAATGTTGATAGAACATAATAAAAGATCAATAGAATACAAGCCAAAATCATATATCGGAATTTGAAATTCTTCTTGTCGAACAAATGTAGAGAGAAATGTTTGTTACATCAGTCAACAAGATGCCCTAGCCAGCAAAGACTTTTTTTGGTCAAGCCAGCTCTACCAACCTCCAAGAGGTTCAGTCAAACATATACAAGATCAACCTTCTTTCAGTGTCACACACACCTCCAAAGACATCTCCCAAAACAGTCAACGATGGTCAACTCTATGGTCAAAGTCAATGCCCTTCCTTGATTTTTTTGCCCTGCAATGCGTCCTCCAAAAATCATAATTTCTGCAGTCAAGTCAAAGTCAAATCTTGAGGGTTGACCCAAATTCAACGTTGTCTAGAAATTCCTAAAATTAGTCTGAAATTTCTCCAGATTCATATTCACACGTGGGAGAGAGAAGCCTTTTCTAGGTTGTATGAACCAATCAAATGATGAGGAATTTGTGTGATGAGACGATGATGAAATGAGCATCATTTCTCTCTAATTTATATCCATCAATGAGGGTGTGTGACACATCTTTTGGGGCTTGTGAGCCTACATTACAATTCTAGCCGACCTTGACAATTTGCACATGTGTGGAAAATAAAATCAAAACATAAGTTATGCTCATCCAAACAATATTATATTTAAATCAATCTTGAACCTCTCTGAAAGAGGAATCCAACAAAAATATCATCATCATCATATGAGCAATGCAACATGGAGTTTGTACCTAGTTTTCCAAAATTAACAGAAGGATACTCCAAAATTTGAACAAATGTGGAATGCATGCAGTCAAGAAGAAGCCTGAATATCATTAGTAAACAACAAGAAGGAAGATGAAGAAAAAAATACCTCTAATGCCTATTATGTTCATCATAGGAAAAATGTATTCTTCAAGAAGTTCCAAGGACCAAAGAATAAAGTTGACCTATCCAAAATTAAATGTTACAACTGTCATAAGATGGGTAATTACAAGAATAAATGTCCTGAAAATCCAATGAATAACAAGAAAATACTATCGATGAAGCACCACTTAAGAAGAAAAAGACAGAGGAATAAGAAGTCAAGGACTTATACTACTAAGCCCTCTCCTACATATCCTTCTTAGTTTTGTATTGTTTTCATGTATGTTTTGATTTCTAGAGTTTGTAGGTATAAAATTTCTTTTTAGAGAATTTTTGAATCATTTTGATACGTTGTAGGTATCCCTCAAAATGTTTGGGTTAAGATAGAGCCTCCACCATTTTACTAAAAGATAAGTATCTTGTTCTTTGTTTAATATTTTCATGTTTGGTTTCCTCCTCACATCAAAACTTGTTTGTATTGTATGCTAATAAGCTTTTTCTTTATATTTTCCTTGGTTAGGAAAGCTTTTTGAATATTCAAAGGTTGTGGAGGATACTTCAAATGATAGACTTTCTACTGAAAAGGAAGCCCTTCAAGAATTGATGTCCTACAAGTTTTTTTAAGGAACAACTCAAGGGCTTTTACTCACCAAGATTATTGTTAGGGTGATTAATCATTAGATTGAATCTACCCTCATCATATTATAATTTGATCATTCTTTTGTAACCCTAAATTTTAGGGTTCACTACAAAACCCTCGCCTCTTGTTGCTAAGGGTGTGTGAATATTGATTATGAAACCCTATTTCTTTAGGGTTTGTTGTTAATGTCTAAGTTATGTATTAAAACCCTATATATTTAGGGTTTCATGATTTAGGGTTTCATGATTTAGGGTGTATGAGAAATGTTGAAATTTGCAACAAGAACCAGTGAAATTCGCATCCAGAAAATGGCACCCAGAAATGGCTACCATATGAGGCTTCTCATTCAATTTCCCCTTAATCAAATTGGAAGAGAAATTGTAATTTCATCTCATGACACGTTGTATTAGTTAACTGAGTCAAGAAGACTTAGTTAGCTTAGGAAATTTGAGTTAGAGGTCTAAGAGGACACATGAAAATGGATTTTCTATTTTTAGGGGGTCCAGATATAGTTATTTGTGAGTTATAATTAGTTAACTCAAGTAATTGAGTTAAAATAAATTTAACTAGTTCTAACAGAGAGATGAGCTAGTGAGAGGTCCAGTGAATTAAATTAGATTTAATTCACATGCAGTGATCAATCAATTAAATGATAATTCACTATAAATATTTGTTACATGTTTGTTCTAAGGAAGGCACGGTTGAGACTAAGGTTAAAGGGAAGATATCTATTAGTTGTACTATTAGAAAATTGTACAGGTCATGCATGAGGTCATTGGGAAGGCCTTGAAGGATTGCACAATAATTAATTGATATTTTCCTAATTAATAGGGGCTCAATTAGCCCAAGAATGTGTAAGTAAGGCAAGCTAGGCAGAGGCAAGCAAAAGGTTAAATAATTGACCAATTTTGCTTAGATCGCAGGCTAGATTCGAGCAGCATCAGAGTGAGAAAGTCAGCAGAGTGCAAGAAGTTTCTCTAGTGTGATAAATTATTGTATTTTTTTCATGATATTGACCATATGCAATATACAAATAGCGAGGTTTTGAGCAGTTTTTTTCCCCAGATACATCTTGTGTTGTGTGATTGATAACTTCTTTCTCTTGCTTATATGTGATTGTGCGATCGTGTTTTGTTTCTGCAAATTGTAGGAAGGATTTAGTATCTTGTTTCAGTACATTACAAGATCAGATTGAGTCCCGTTGGTAGATTTTATACATGGTATCATAGCGTCAGTAATCAAAATAGAATAGAGGAATTTTTTATTTTGTCTTTAACATGTTCGAATCCTCAAATTCATTCTTCAGGATCTAGCAACAGATCAAGATGTACTTCAATGACTTGAGACTTGAATATGCTCTTGATGAAAATTCGAATTACATAACATGAAAGGAAAAGATGGAGGCAGTGTTGGAGAACAATAGGTTGAAGGAATTCATAGATACTGACATTCCCAAGCACGCAGCAACAAATGCTCAAAATCTTGATGCATGGCAAAAGAAGATAGAAAAGGTGAGAAGGATCTTGTTAGAGGGAGTTTGAGATAATATTGTCTCGAGATTCCATGTGAAGATGACTCTATATTCTATGTGGAAGGCCTTGACAAAATTTTTTCAGAATAGAACTGACCACGGGAAGTTGGTGCTGAAGGACAAGCTTAGAAAGATCAAGATGGAGGAGGGCGACATGATCTAGAATACTTGACGAAGTTCACTCGGTGTCAAGATGAGTTGGAAGTGTTGAGATGAATGTTTTTGATGATGATTTGGTGAGCCTATCTCTTCTAGGCCTTCCCAAGAGCTGGCATAGTTACCAAGACTCTGTGAATGGGAGGGATAAATTACCAGATTGGGAGTGTTTATGGTCCAACTTAGAAATAGAAGAGATAAGGCGGAGCACCAGAGACAGGACCTCCAGAAAAGACAAAGAAGAAGATTTTTCATTGGTGGGAAAAGGTAAGAAAGACAAGGGAAAGAAGTCCCAAGGCCAAGAGGGCAAGAGAGACTTGTCCAAGATCAAGTGTTTTCACTGTCACAAGTACGGTCACTATGCCTCGATTTTTCCACGGAAGAGGGCAAGTAAGAAGGAGCCTGCAATTGTAGCGAGTGAAGTGCTAGCTTCACAGTTCAAGCTTGATTTTAATCTCATTGCATGCATGGCCATCACTATAATGGGATTCATGTGGTATCTAGACAATGGTTCCTCATTCCATATGACGGGGAATAGAGATATATTTAGTGAATTGGAGGATAAGGACCTCCAGTACAACATAGAGTTTGGAGATAACGAGAGGTATAATGCAACCAACATAGGTACAATTACCTTTCAGAGGGAGTTTGGCTCCCCTCTCAGACTGACGAATTTTTTGTATGTTCCAACACTGAGGAAGAATATTGTTTTCGTAGCGGTATTGGAAGACTGTGGTTATGATGTCATATTTAGAAAAGGAAAGGTGTTCCTTAGGCACATCGCCACGGGACGGGTGAAATAGATCGATGTAAGAGTCAAGAAACTGCATGCTCAAGGTCAAGGATGCATGCAAAGAATTGAGGAGAAAATTAGAGGTTAGTGACTTGGTGGTTGAGAGGGAGCCTCTCAACATGCATCCTCAGGAGCAATCTCAGAAGGTTGTGGAGCAGCCATAATTGGAGAAGTAGAGAGGAGACTGAGTGGAGGCATCCACTCAAGAAGAGACCTCCAGTAGGGGGGAATTTCGAGCCAGATGGGCAAAGAGAGAAAATGCATCCATATCTCTAGGTGAGAGGTGGGGTGATGTGCATATATAATCCCAAGAGAATGAATCTGGGCAATATCTAGTGAGATGACATGTCTCATAGATCAAACCTGGATATGAGGAGCCCATAGGACACAGTAGCAGGAAGGATCAATAGGATTGATGCAGTTAGATGTCAGGAAGACAAAAATCATAGGGACATATGCCAGATACTTGAGCGTAGATCATAGTTGGTAGCAGTGCATAGGGCATAGATTCAGAGCCAGCAACAACGCAGATATTTCAGTATATAGTGCAGTAACTGGTAGTAGTCAAAGACTCTTATGACAGATGAATCATACCGTTTCAAATTTTTTTGCAGGAGAAAACAACACTAGAGAAGTGTTGCATGTAAAACATTCCAAAGGTACCAAATTGAGATAGATTGAATTCCTTTCTTGTTGAGAGGGATTTTTGAAATCTGCAACAAGAAACAATGAAATTGGCATCCGGAAATTAAATCCAAAAAATGGCACCTAGAAATGGCTACCATATGGGGCTTTTGATTTAATTTTCCCTTAATTAAATTGGAAGAGAAATTGTAATTTCATATCATAACAAGTTGTATTATTTAAGTGAGTCAAGAAGACTTAGTTATCTTAGGAAATTCGAGTTATATTTCTAAGAGGATGCATGCAAAGGGATTTTCTATTTTTAGGGGGTCCATATATTGTTATTTGTGAATTGTAATTAGTTAACTCAAGTAATTGAGTTAAATCAGTTTAACTAGTTCTAACTGAGAGATGAGCTAGTGATATGTCCAGTGAATTAAATTAGATATAATTCACATGCAGTCATTAATCAATTAATTGATAATTCACTATAAATAGTTGTTGCATGTCAGTTCTAAGGAAGGCATAGTTGAGACTAAGCTTAAAGGGAGGAGATCTATCAGTTGTACTATTAGAAAATTGTACAACTCATGTATGTGGTCATCTAGGAGGCCTTTAAGGATTGTGCAATCATTAATTGGTATTTTCCTAATTAATAGGGGCTCAATTAGCCCAAGAATACGTAAGCAAGGCAGGACAGACAAAGGAAAGCAAAAGGTTAAATACTTGACCGATTTTTCTTAGATCACAGTCCAGATTCGAGCAGGATCAGAGTGAGACAATTAACATAGTGCATGAAGTTTCTCTAGTGTGAGAAAGCATTGTATTGTTTCATGATATTGACCATATGAAATATATAGATAGTGGGGTTTTGAGCAGTTTCTTTCCCCAGATACATCTTGTGTTGTGTGATTTATAACTTCTTTCTCTTTCTTATATGTGATTGTGCAATCATGTTTTGTTTCCACAAATTGTAGGAAGGATTCAGTATCTTGTTTTAGTACTTTACAAGATTAGATTGAGTCACGTTGGTAGATTTTCTACCTTCATCATATTATAATTTGATCATTATTTTGTAACCCTAACTTTTAGGGTTCACTACAAAACCCTAGCCTCTTGTTGCTAAGGGTGTTTCAATATTGATTATGAAACCCTAGTTCTTTAGGGTTTGTTGTTAATGTCCAAGTTATGTATTAAAACCCTATATATTTAGGGTTTCATAATTTAGGGTGTATGAGAAAAACCCTTGTAATTTCTATAGTCAGAACCTAGGAATGAAACCCTAGGTGTATATTCATCCGATTGAAACCCTAGACTAGAGAAAAATTGTAGTAGATATGACTTTCATGTATTGATTTTTGTGTCATGAGTTACCTAGTATGTATGAATATTGATATAAAATGCTAGTACATGATAATGAAACCCTAGATATGTATATTCAAAGTATGTTATCTTGATTTTTGATGAAATATAGGGTATATAACAAAACCATAACATAGATTGATATTTTAGGATATGATGATATTGTTTTCTGATATGATTTAGTTTTGATAAAATCTAGTGTGTGCAACAAACCCTAGTAGAATCTAAATTCTAAAAATTATTGATACCTTAGATGCATAGTAGAATTGTTATTTGATTGAATTGTTGATATCTAAGGCTTTGTGTCTCAAATATGGAATCTAGGGTTTGCAAAAATCATGGTAGAGTTTGTCATATATCTCTGAAAGTAATATTGAGGCCCTAGATATAATGAGACTAATATCTTGATGAAGTAGTCTAGGGTTTGTGACTAAACCCTAGTAAGAAGTAGAGTATGTAACTTTTGTTGATTATAAACCTAACTAAGTTTAGGTTTTTGATATCTAAAGTCTAAATGCTTCCATTATAGTAACATGATTTTGATATAGTTAACTCCATGCTTTTGTATTTGGTTGTACTTGCTATTAAAGTTTTGCAGGTACATAATCTTCAAATCATGAAGATGTTTGTATGATAATAATAAGCATGATGAAGGAATTCATGATGATGAAGATTACCTTGATGTTGTAAGAGGGAATGGAGCCATGGAAGGCTCTCTAATGTTATAAAAGAAGGAAGTGGTTGATTTCCCTAAATTGAGAGGGAGCCTGGATAAAAGAAAGGGTATATCTCCAAAGTTGAGAGGGAGGGCATATTATGACAGTGAATACTTTGAAGTAAGCAAAAGCATTATCGATAAGTGTTCATGAAGTTGCAAATACAAGACTTGAGAAGATCTGAAGATGTATTTGGTGTTGCTAAAGAAATTAAAGAATAAGAAAGCTTCTGACAAATTGTATATGTATAACTTGATGATGATAGTAGCATTAGAATGATTGGTGACCTCAAATATTTGTGTTTACTTATATTTGAAAGTTTATTACTGATCGGGGTTTGTGTTTGTACATGTAAAAATATCCATAAAAAGGCCATAAAAAGGTTGAACACTCTAGGAGCATGCTTGGACACATGGATATATCTGATTTAGTTATTAGGGAGAGATGAAGCATCTAATGGAAATATTCTTGGGAGGACTTTTAGCCGACCTATTTGTTTATGTCTAGATCCCGAAGAGGTAGGTTAGTGTTGGTCATGGAGCTTTGACCTTGGATACACACCTAGATCCCTAGGTTGGTGGTAGATCTTAAAAGCCTGATGGTACCTAGATTTGGCTAAAGCTTGAATCCCCTTAGTCCCACCTAGATAGAATACCTTGGTCAAGTATCTAGTCTGCAACACTGAGTGTGCTAGAACTTTTCGTAGTTCATTTTGATATCTTCCATGTACCTTTATATATTTGTAATTATGAATACCTCCCTAGTTAAGAGGGAGTGTTGAAGAATGTAACTAGTATTAGTCTTCATAATTATATTTGAGTCGTGATGTAATGTATTTGTCAAAAGAAAGAGAAAGAAATTTTATTATTAAAGAAATTGACTTATTAAAGCACAGGTTTCATGCTTGGTTCAATTGTTTTTAGGGAAAATCCTCCATTGAAGGTTTCTGGGGTCTATGTCAAGTATCCTTGTTTATGTCAAAATCTAAAAGACCCTTATTGGGCTCTATTTGTCAAGAAATAAATTTATTTTAATGCAAAATAGGTCAATTAGGTCTCCTCCGCCAAGTCGGCCTCAAGAAAGGACGAGTTGGCCTCAACAAGGGAATTTGACCACACAAACTCACTATATATTGAACCAACTCGACTGGTTTGGAAGCACATCTCTCACAAGTTCGAATTGCAGTCGCTGGAAGCACCCGATCCCCACATGGATCCAAGTTATATACTGGACATGATGTTGATGTCGTCCCACCAAGCTTACAAAAAAATAAAAAAATGCTTCATAAAGAATCAAAATTCGTAAGGTTACCCCAAATAGGTGGAGATCACCCGACCACCCAATCACCTTAACAGAGCACCCGATCACCATCTATGCAAGACCCCGTGGTCCTTTATAAAGCAATTTGATTCACTTGTGGCATTGAAAATTAATATCTTATTGCTTAAATACGTATATGACAACTTTAGAAGCATTTAATCCCACAACAAAGTGGCTCTCATTATGAAACACAATACATGTTGTAAAGATGACAATTCTAGAAGGTATAATTAGCTTTAAATTTTCACTCTATTTTTAACTTAGATAATCATCTTTGGTTATCTTATGAATTTTAATTTTAGGGTTTTATGGTTTTTATTAGGTTGTAGGACCACAAATGGTTTGTTTCAAGTGGGGGCACTTACTTTTATATTCACAGCTCATGAACATTTGTCATCTATTGTACATTAAGATAGAGCACATCAAGGAGCTTGGGGTTCTCAGATCATTGTGGCAGGGAGCTTCCTATCAAGGAGTGTCAAACCAAACACCTAGTTAGTGGTAGTTGAATAAAAACAAAAACAATAATAATCAACATCCTCTAACTACTATAAAATGAAACCTAGTCTAATTGCTAAAAAAATCAAACCAAACCTCTTTTCAACTAAAATAATGTTCATTCTAATTAAATATATATATATATATATATATATATATATATTTTAATGAAATCACAACTATATAAATAATTCAAATTCATTATGATAAAGGGAATTTTAAATAAAGAAAAAGAAAAAGGCTAATGTAGAAACACTCAAAATTTTAAAAACCTCCACACTTGAAATAACTAACAAATGGAAATTTCAAATTTTGATTAAGGCTAATGTACAAACACTCAAAATTTTGAATGGTTCATTTAGATGTTATAGGCTATTTATATGGCAGGTTTTACTTAAATATTGATATGAAATAACTAAATATAAGTACTTTAAGATTATTTTTTATAAAAGAGAAATTCCAGCATTGTAGAATGAAAATTCAAGTACTTCAGAGTTTTTGCAAGGTATCCCATAGCACATATCTAGTTAAGGGTACTCGCATCAAGTAACCTGATAAAATAAGAAGTAAAACCAAAATTAATATTACAATCACATAAGTTAGTAAATCATGGATCTCTCCTTGGAAAAAAAAAGGTGAGTGAATCATGGATCAATAAAGCAGGAGTCAACCGAGATTAAGATTTCAAAAATAGATCGAATCCTATTAAAGAACTTTTAATAAATATAAATGAAATATATATATATATATATATATATATATATATATATATATATATATATATATATATATATATATATTTAAAATTTTTAAAATAAAATGAAATAAATGGATTCCTAAAAAAATAGTTTTAAACTTATGTGAAATAATGTTCCACCCTTTCTAAACACTTATGCTACATAGAAGCACACAAAACCCAAACACATTTGCAAACCCATACATTACAATTAAATGAAGGAAATATCATGAAGAGATGCACACCACCTTTGAAATTTCAACAATAAAGGTAATGCAAAACCTCAAAGATGAGTTTTACGAGGTTATCCTTATGATATTCTTAGTTACCAAATTTGGGATAGGTCGATATAATATAGAAACACTTTGTCAAATAAGGACTCATTATTTATATGGAGTTGTGTCCTCTCTTTATGCCATCCTTAGTTACTAAAATCACATGATTCAACGTGTTAAATTAATGTTATCCTAGTTATGAAATTCAATATGTCAATATGGTATTGTAGTTTTTATTACTTTATCCTTCCATTTGTGAAGATGGGTTCAAACTTTAATTTCATTCCATTATTAAATACCTCAAGTCACTCGAAAAATAAATGGTGTATATGTATTAGGATGTTGTACAAGGGTGGGGCATTAAACCCCCACAAAGTGATGCATTATTACCACTAAAATCACAGGAAAAACTTTTGGCCTATAAGGAAGATGTTCTTCATTCTTATAAAAAATATTTATAATCCCAACATGGTATTTGGAAAATTGCCACTAGTTTTAATTTTTCAAATCAATGGTTGTGCAAGTTAAAACTAAAATTATTATCTAATTATTTTGCATCTCATAGGATAGAAAGGAGGTTCTTGAAGATTCTAGAGGTAGGTTTCTTCCCAATGGGTCACACAAATGAAGATATTGATAGAACATATGGAAGATTATAATTTGTATTAAAATAAAGAAATACAATTTCATTGCTAGAAATCATGGACACATATAGGACAAGTGAGCTAGCCAAAGTTCTTTCCCCAAATTTGATTGAAGAAATATTTGATTTCAAGAGATTTCTTGAATCATATCAGAGCTATAGCATTAGATCACACAAATTAAGATATTAATGGAACATATGGAATATTATCATGTATTGATGAAGAGATATAATTCCACTACTACGAAACATGGACATATGACATGCGATCTAAGAAAAGTTTTTTCCCCTATCTCTGATTGAATAAATATTTGACTTCAAGAGCTTTATTGAGCTATGTGAGAACTATAGCATAGTGGGTTCTAAAGGAAAAAGATGATTTCAATACTTCAAATTCCAACTTCTTGATGGCACACAATTATGTAATGTAAAGAATTAGTTAGGGCTAGAAAATAGTAACATCCTATCGATGTACAAACAAACTATTTTATAAAAAAACCTAACCTCCCCGTGTTGTTCCATCACCTATATTTCCCTAATGGCTCAAACCCCAAGAGTAGGTTTTCCTCCACCCCCCCTTCCGCCTAATATTGATGCCTTCATTGCCTTGGTGTCCTTACAATCTAAATCTGCAATGTGAAAACAATATCAATTTGTTAAACACTTGGAAGACATTCCTGGAGTACCATTCCATGCTCCAAAAACTATATCTATGGATCTTATACTCTCAAATTGAGGTCTTAACAATCATTTAATAGAAATATGGCATTTTCCTCATGCATTGGAAACTTGGATTGATAAGAATTGGCACCCTCTGATTAAAGCAGGTTGTATTTTTATTTCTGTTGCGAAGGCTTCTTCACCTTTTTTATTAAAGAAAAGGAAAATAGGGACCTGATATTTAGGAGTGGCTCTTACTTCATAGGTTCCCAAGGGATATGTTTGAATCAATGGAACCCAAAATTCAACCCCAAAAATGATATTCCTTCAACCATCCCAGTTTGGGTAAATCTTCCATGTTTGCCTCTCCATTGATAGAATGAATACACCTTTAGGAACATTGGAAATGCCTTGAGAAAATAAATTGATCGAACCTAGGTCCTAGCCTAAAGATGGAAAGTTTTCTTATACCAGCATATGTGTTGAGGTTAACTTGGAAAAAGGACTTTTGAAGGCCATATAACTTTCCTTGGATAAATATACCTTTATTCAACCATATGATTATAATCAAATTCCATTTAATTCCAAAACTTGCTATGAATATCGTCACCCACAACAAACTTTCCAAAAGAAACCATAAAGGAGAAACAAGAAAAATGCAGAAAGTAATGGAAACAACCCAACAGGAGATGGTTAAATTCAAGGAAATGACCTACCTTTCCCAATTCTTCAATTTATTAGTACCCATCCTCATCAAAGCAACCCTCACCCCCACCCCAACAAAACCCTCACTCAAAAAATAAATAAATCCCCCAACCTACTCATGAAAATAGGTATGAATCTCTATCCCAGATGGATACCCTAGATAACAATGAGGTCTCAATAGGAGGGGAAAAAAATGAGAGAAATGCCATTGCTGGAAGAAGCCCCCTTTGGCTATGTTGAGATAAATTCAATTTTTCTCCAAAACCACGTGGATCCCAAGATCTAGGGGAGGCTCCTCTTTACCCCCAAATCAATTGGAATAATTTTTCCTAGAACCTAGTCGACAAATGAATAATCAAGTGATGAAGTGATCAGAGACTTGGAAGTCAACATAACAAGAAAATAGGAAATAAACCTATTATAGAGAAATGAGAAGATTGGGAAATTAGAGATAAAAGAATAGGCATTTAACGGACCATAGACGACCTATATAACAAAATCACTAGAAGCTCAAAAAATCACGGCAGTTATATTCCCCCATTAGCAAGAGCCCCCAAAACAACAAGCAATGAAGGCCATCTCCTGGAATTGCATAGGTTTGTGTAGCAAATAAAATAGGAATTTTTTAGGGACTTGATCAAGACAGAGAAAGCACAACAAAAGTAGTCACTTCAAGAGGAGCACTGGGAGGTTTGTGCACAATATGGTCCTCATCTCAGTTTCAGCTCATTTGGGAACTTTCGTATGTGCACTGGATAGCTAAATGTCTTCTTTACAAACTTTCTAGTAAGATCTATAATTTTATTAATGTATATATTCCCAATACATACTATGGATTAGCATGTTGGTTTTCATCATCAAATATGAAATAATTGCACTATTAAAATCCAATAGTATTTTTATAGGGGACTTAATACAACCTTACATGCTTGGGGAAAAAAGTGAGGCTCAAAGGTCAAAGACCCCTTCAATGAAAATATGGAAGACTTTTTTTCTTCCTTTGATCTAGTAGACCTAAACCCATTAATGGAAAACACACCTAGTCTAATAGAAACCTAGGTCCTTGACATATTCTACCTTGACTAGATTTTTTTTCCATCCATGACTCACTCCTAGAGGAAAATATCTCGCTCTTATCCCAAATTATAGCTTGGGGAGGTTCATATCATCATCCATTAGCCTTAACCACCATCCCCTTTGAGAATTATGGCCTTTCCCCTTCCAATACAAACCTATTTGGTCTTAGGATACAATTTTCCTAGGAATTGTCCCACATATGTGGGATTAATGGATTGATAGTTCCCCGATATAAATTTTGGAATAAAAGATTAAGAATGTCAAGTAAGCATTCAAAATATGGTCTAAGTCTGAATTTGCAGGAATTGAATCACCCATTCTCTCTCACAAAAATAACTAGGGTAAAATCAAGGGAATATGGAGCAACTTCTTGTATCCTCAAGCCGTCTTATAGAGGGAAAAAAAAAATCCCAAAACTCCAAAATGAATTCAAAAAATGAAGGGGAAACTCATTGTCTCAAATATCAAAGTAGATTGTTGAAGGCATGGGATAGAAACATCTGGTTCTTTCACAAGTAGGTAAGACAGCGCATTTGGAGAGATAAGAAGTAGAATAACTTTAGATGAAGGAGAATTTTTAAACTCCTAAGAACATATTAGAGAGGCCACTTTGGCACATTATGTAATTGTATACATGAAAAAAACAATAGCAAATGTGGATGTTGTAGAGAACATGCTAGAACACATTCCTCAAATAATCCCTTAATAGAACAATGACAATTGATACAACCAATCAAATCTAATGAAGTATGGGAATCTTTTGACTCTTTTGACCCTAACTTAGCCCTAATGGGTTATCTTCCTATTTTTATAAATCATGTTGGAAAATCAAAAGACAAACTTGATCTGAATGATCTCATATGCCCACCATCATCTAGATATGGGAGATGGGTAAATTATACCTTATTATCATTGGTTCCAAAATAAGTTAACCCTTCCTCTTTCAATATATTTCTGTCTAATTCTCTTTGTAATATGTCATACAAGATCATTACAAAAATCATATCAAATAGGCTACCTTTTCTCTCAAGATTAATCTCGAAAAATCAAGGGGCATTCATTCAAAAAAGGAAAACCATGGACAATAATATCCTTCTCCAAGAGGTAATACACTTGAGTATAGCAAGAGGAGGAAAAGGAATGATCATTAAGCTACACATGGCCAATGCCCTTGATTGAGTTCTTCATAATTTCCTCTTCTCAATTCTTCTTTGATATGGATTCCTCCTTAAATTTATTGATTGGATATCAGACTGCATTATTTCTCGTTGGATTTCCCCACTGGTAAATGGTATACCAATATTATTTTTAAATTCCACACAAGGACTTGGGGAAGAGTGTCCTTTATCCCCTATTTTATATATTTCATCGCTGACTTTATCAATAGGAAACTAGACCACAAGAGAAGATTAGGCATCCTCCTAAGTCTTATAATTGTTAGGGGTAAAATATATTGATCATGCCCAATTTTCTAATGATACTCTTTTGATGTGGGAAGCCTCAATAACCATATTAGAAAAATTCAACGATATTTTGGAGCAATTTTTTCAATCCTCAAGACGATCGATAAATAAAAGGAAAGTCTCTTTCTCACATAGAATGCCAACAAAAATAGGAAAGTGTTTATTCAACAAATTATATATGTGCCAATTAAGAAATAATGGCCCTCATTTCATTATTTAGGCATCCCCGTCAACCTAAATCCTTTTCCACACCCCCCTTGGCATCTGGTTCTAGAAAAATTGAAATCAAAATTCACTAAATTGGGAGCATAATGGGTAAATCCAATAGGGAAATTGATCCTCTTAAAATAAATATTATCAACCATTATTTTACTCAAATTCTTGGTTTCCTTAGCTCCAATGGAGGATTGTAACGCTATTTCTCAAGACATTAGGAATTTTCTTTGGTAGGTGGCAAAAAAAATATTAAAAAAAAATCATTCTCATTAAATGGGAAAATGTGAATTCCCCCTTAACACATGGTGGCCTCAATGTGAAATAACCCTTCATTATGAATCTATAATTAGGAGGAAATTTGATATGGAAACTAATATCAAACAAATATCATTGGTGGAAGCAAGCATTGCAGTTAAATTCCTTATCAGGTGAAAGGTGCCATTATTTGTACTAAGTCTTCGCTTCTAAAAGAGGATCTCAAATATGCCAAGGCTTCTATCAGTAGCTATTCCTCTTTTACAAGTACTCTCACTTGGGTCCCTAGCAATGTAAATAATATCAACCCTTAGTAGGAGAATATTCTTGGAAATCCTCTAATCAAGAATAACCAAGCTCTCTCCCCTCTCAAGAATTGATTCTTTGATGCAGGAAAGCAATATTTTTTTTATATATATCCAATTGGACTCTAAATGGTTCATGGTATGAACATAACCTGGAATTACTTTTGCCACATCTTACAAACCTCACCTCTCACTTCCTCTTGGATTTATCCAGTTTCACACACAACTCTAAATTTGATGAGGATGCCATGGGATGGGGATCTTTCAATTACACTATAAAATTTGGTTATGAATCATATTTTTCCAAATGGTGTTTCACTGTGTTCGCACTTGTGGTCACACATTTGGAATCATGACGAACTTCCAAAAATGAATATATTTTTCTAGACTCTAAGACATTTAAAAAAAAAAATAACAATAGAAAATGTGGCCAAAAGAGGGATCCAAGACACATCGAGGTGTGTCCTCTGTCTCTCCAACAACGAAACAATATTTGCATCTATTTATAGAATGGACCTCCCTAAGTATGTGTGCTATAAGATTTGGATAGTTTGTAATAGATCTATTTTTTAAGACATTGACACCAATCCAACAATAGTTGTGGACAAATCAACCATGTTAGTATAAAACATATGGATTAAAAACCCTAAGCTATGTAGGCCTCAAATTCTTGACTCTAGTGAAGAAACATAGGTTTCCTTATTTCACACTTAACAACCTACTCCTCCATCCTTTCAAAAAGAACCATGGAAATTATATCTCATCGAATAAAAGTTCAAGGAATGGTTATATGCTTAGGACTCTCTCATTCTATGTTTTGATGGGGCTTCAAAGAAAAAATTAGGGCTGGAAGGTGTGGGTAGGGGGGGCGAGGTGCTCTATTGTATTGTTACATAATCTAATAATCATGTAGAGATGCATCCACTCTTACAAGGATTTAATATGTCCAAAAAACCATTAATTCACAGACTAATTATCATAGGAAACTCCAACAACATAACTAGGCATGAAAACCTTGGTACTGCTCCTTCATACCTCAAACTAAATTCCATTTTAAAGGAAATTGTTACATGTATATCCTTTATTATTGAATTTCAAGCCAAGCATGCTTTAAGGTAACTAAAATTTTTGATGGATTCATTATCGAACCAAGTCATTCCTCATGCACCGGGAACATTGAATGTGAATGGAACCATACAAACCCTCCCCATTCCATAATCCAAAAATGTTGACAGGTGGATGTTGTGACACTAAGAAGGTAGGAGCATAAGTCATTAAGTAAAGTAACGGGTTGGTGCATGGCCCAGGACATTGGCTTCACATAAACATTATGGATGAAACAGGGAAAATTTCCTCAGTACAAGTATTGTTTTTGGATGAAAAAGGATAAGGTTAGTGTGACCATGGAATAATATCAAGCATGGGAGGTAAAGGATTGCAAGTGAAACATTTATGAGAGGAATAAATGTTTGTAATAATGAAATATTTAAGACTTTTCATCTATAAAAATTCCAAATCCAAGGGTGAATCCATCAGCTTACTCGAATTGATGTGGGTAGCTAAGGTTTTACGAAAGCTAATCAATTCTCATGTGAATTCCTTCCCATATCTAGTTATCAGCTACTCCAATAACAACAATAAGAATGTCAAGGGTACTGGGAAGTGTTAATTTCTTAGCATCGGCTAAGATATTGAGAGGCCAAGAAAGCAGAGCCTACCTCCGAACTCGAATATGGAAGCCAAACAAGGATAAAACTGCAAGAGATAACCTTGGTGTTACCATGGCTAAATTGCAAGTTGATCTCATCAACCTCAGCATACGTGTAGACCAATTAGCAGCTTAGCTCACCACAACAATATAAATCCTGATAGAAAAATACATTTGATCTAATGGTGAAGTGATGAAGTGGATAGTTTGAGGTAATAGTTTTTGAAACTGGAA
The DNA here is from genome assembly GCA_034641835.2 of Pinus albicaulis. Taxonomy (NCBI): domain Eukaryota; kingdom Viridiplantae; phylum Streptophyta; class Pinopsida; order Pinales; family Pinaceae; genus Pinus; species Pinus albicaulis. The sequence goes on from CM076573.1 coordinate 145,484,261, forward strand.
TAAACTGAAGGGGGGTGAATCAATTTAGTCCATTCATGGACATCAAATTTTTTTTATTTTTATTTTAAAAATTTATATAAACTATTCAATGCACAGTAAAACATCATATAAATAGCATATTTAATCAACATAACATTCTATGACAACATAAAATCAACACACAAAACAACTCACACGTGGACACCAAATATAGGTGGAAACCCATAAAGGGATAAAACCATGAATATATTATTCTTGTCATGAAAATCAAAGCTCCTACTTCCTCTATTACATCAAATTTTGGAGCCTGCAACCTCTATTATATTTTTCAAGCTACAACTTTCTTGGAAGCTTCTACTCCCACTTACATAAATTTTATATAGGCTACAACTTATAGGAAGTTCCTATCTCAACTGGTTATGCAAGCTACAACTTGATTGGAAGATTCTACTTTCACTTCAACGGGCTCCAACCTGTTCTTTTTTAGGCTACAACCTCAATGGAGACTACAATCCCCTGATACATACAATAAACAATGTGTTGGTTTACTTGGTCTTTAGTTCCACATACCTCCATCTAAGTTTTCTCCTCTTCTCCTCCTCAAATTTTCTTCACATGTGCTCTTCTACCTCTATTTATTTGTGCTAGGTAACTCATGAATAAGATGCCACATGAACTCAAATCTCCCACATACTCTCTAACTTTTAAACCTTCCAAAATCACATATTTTATAAACAAACTTTGTTGGTTGTTTGTATTTCACACAGGAATATGAAGTGAATAATCTTTTCTCTTTGCATTCCATTAAATCATTTCACACCATTTCAAATTTTGAATATTAAAGCAAAAATACATTGGCCTTAAATTATTCAAACATCTGAAGTAACATAGGCCAATATTAATGGTTACAAAATCCAAACTCCAAAGTTTTATTTATCCATACAATAGACCATGGACATTGGTTCGAAACTTTTTCAAGTACCTTTGCAACTAACCTCTTCAACTGCTTCAACAACAATAAGCAAACCTCTTTAATTACTTCAACAACATACCTTGCCTTTGCAACATATCAAAAATAAGAAAACCTCCTCAACAACAAACCTTGATTCAACAACATAGCTTGCCTTTGCAACATATCAACAACATTCCTTGAATATACCTTGCCTTTGAAACATACATAAACTATCTCTTACAAGCATAACAAGCATCATAACACACCTTAGCATCACAACACCTCCTCACAAACATATGGTAACAAGAAATCATAACAACCATAGCATCACAAAATCACAACATAGAAATATATGCAAGAAGTTCAACAACAAGAAACATCACAATATATGAACGCAACCTATAAAATATTCAGATCCTTCCCCTCTTGATCATTAACACTTCAACACCCTTTGCACCATACCTTGCTGCTCTTTTTCCACCACCCTTTGCCACCAATTAAAATTATGCTATCTCCCCCTTTGGCATTTATGGAAACACTGTGATCCTCTCCATTTTGTCCTAAGAATCACTTCTCACCTTTGCGTACCTCCCCATTGAAATCAATGGAAAGGGGGTGTAGTTCACAATGAAATTCCATTAGTCCTTTAGAACAAATTCATCAACTTTGAAACAAACCACTCTCAAGTTCATGGTTCAAATTTATTACCTATCAATATGGATTCATTTCACCTTGTTTTTATGTACCACAATTTTTTATATAAAAGCTCCAATATTTTGAGCTATAAAAGTCTCCAAAAACAATATTTCTTACAATATTTTGATACTTCATGACAATGACATTCTTATGGATTTAGTAAGAATCCCCAACTCCTTTTCATTTCTATTGTTTTGACCTTTCTACGTTTGATCTTAGAAACATATAATTTGGTGTGCGTAATCAAAATGAATATAAAACAATATGTAAATCACTGATTTAGATGCAACCCAACAATAAATGGAAGCTACATCTAGTGTGTAATCACTGTTGTGGCTCATCGACAGGTTAGGTGAAATTATTCTATGATACCCGCACTATATATACATGTTTTCAATGCTCCTACCTTTTATAGACACATCTGTTAAAGACCATTGCACCACTCCATATGAAAATAAGTATATCCACCATTCAAAATTTTAACAAGATCAACACATAGAGTTTATTCAAAGCATACTTTGATCCATTAAGTTTGCATGTTGAATAAATTCTTGGCGTGATCAGTCAATGTGTTAACATGAAGAGCCCTAGATATATTCCAAGCTTGTTCAAATTGAAAACCATAACAGGTATTTTATTTTCCTGACAAAGTGTTATTGTTGTTAGATCCATTATAGAGAGATCTCTAGAAGTGACATCATGATAATTAAAAAAGTTGAGAAGACGAGCATCTAAATGGAGCCTTGGATCATTGTCATAAACTCTGTCAAGATTTGTTGCTTTTAATAAAACCTCAACATTTATCTCTGGCTTTGTGTTTGATGTAAAAAGAAAGGTTACTAGTTCCAGATGCTCTTCTACATATACAAGGTTCAACAACTTTTGACATCTGAAATGTATTTTGAACACGAGTTGCAATACCAACGCTCTCCATGGTTGCTTGTAAAAATATAACATTAATTCATTGGATAGAGACAAATATTATTCATGTAACACATTGGTTAAGAATCATTCTGCTTGACGTAAAACATTTATCCTTGAAGACGCCACTGTGAATTCTTAGAATATTGCTTAGTGTGAACATTTATCCCTGAAGATGCCTCTTTGTTTGTTTGAGCGCATATAATTTTTTTCAATGCATACATTTCCTTAGCGCATATCTCTGCCTTCACATAACCTTCTGTATTGTAAAATGAATTCAATGTATAAATAAAGACATGATCATGGCTTGTTCTAATTTGTTTTGGATTGTTTGGCAAATTTCCTTTGCCTTGTGATACTAACACATCAACTTTGATCCGGTGCACTGTGTTAATTTTTCATATTGTTCTATGTTGAATCAATTACTTTAGCCCAAATTACTTTTCATTAAAAATGCATCCAAGTATTAGCAGTGTAAATAACCATAAACAATAACTGAAGATAGAACAATGCATGTAGAGACAAAGAATACAACTACACAACCATAAGAGATAGCAGATTGGTCCAAGACCAGGGAAAAACCCCACTCTAGGGGAAACCCTTTCAAATATTCTTCTTCAATAGATCATCATAAGAAAATTTCAGTAGAGTAAAATGAGCCCAATACATATATGCAGCAAAAAAAAAAAGATAAGATCTATAGATCTGCATATCTACAATATCAAAAGCACAGATTTAATGTATCACCAAAACTAAGTGATCTCAGCTGCCAAGTCCTAGATCTGAATCCAGGATGATGTCGAACACTGTTCTGAAGCGACTGTGACTAAGTGAAGGACGAATGAAGACGCTGTGAAAACAATTGATTGTGACCCAACTGAGATCTACCTAGAAGATCTCTTAACCATGACCTTAACACTCTCAGCCCACGGCTGAAGCTCCCTTAACCACGACCTGAGCACTTTGTGCCCACGGATGATGTCCTAATTAGCCTGGAACCCTAATCGTGCCCTAATGATGGTTTTCCCCCTGCTATACCAGCTCAGTCGCGACCTTGAAAAGGCCTGCTTGCGGCTCTGGCCCAGCTCAGCCGCTACGTCAACACGCCCTTCCTACGACTCTATCCCAAAATACTCATATCACATGCGAGCCCCTCTTGTGATCTCGATCCTTTGCGTGAGCTTCTCCTGTCGTACTTGTGTGAGACAAGACATAAAAATACGAACCAATACCAAGAGAAAATGAAGAATATCTCATGAGTGAATGTGTGCAAATGATCTTTGGGTCACTTATATTTATAGCTCTATGAGGGACCGATTGGGGCTTTGACCGAATCCACATGAATTTAGGCCGACTGATAAAATAATAAAATAATTCATAACTTAACTCCTACTTAACCGATTAGGGCGATCTATAGGTTGATTTTGGTCATCTCGAAAATAGGAATCTAATTAAATTATAATCTTAACCATCTGAGTTTTACAATGTTTAATTTGACTCTAGTTGCAAAAATTAACACTCCCTCTCAACTAGGAAGAATTCCACTAGGTAATATTTGCTTGTAGATATTTACATCAAGGTGTCATCACAACTCAAATCCATTTGCTGAAAATTTCTTGAATCTAGAAGAAAAAAATTCGGGAAGCAATAGCTTCCACCCGTACCTAGCAACAGTATAATCCATCACACAAGGGAGCACATCTTTGGCCTTAGGATCTCATCACTAGGGAGCTCAGTATCAACCCAGAATCATGAAAGGGGAGCAAATCCCAACCCAGTCATGTTGCCTATCGATCTTCTCATCAATGAATCTCATTAGCCAAGTAGTAGAACACCTGCATCATAATCGACTTGGGTCATACACCCCAAGTACACTCTCAACTCATTGGCCAAACGAGGAGCGGTATTCCCATCAAGCCTTGCTTGAGGGTATGAAGCCAACTAGGGTATACTCTGCATAGACCAGATAGGGGAGAATCATCTCTAAACCTATAAAGATATGGGAGAATCATCTCTACCCTGGGTAACAGATAGGCAAGAGCCATATTCTCTAGAGATCCCTCAACCCCAGGCGCCCTTCATCTCAATTCCTCACCCTGAGAGCTCAAGTGGGGTAAGAAGAGATTGCTCAGTGTCCTCGATCAGTGTTTTCCCTTATTCATAGGGGCTACATCCATCATTCCAAGTTGTTCTCTGAAGACCAAGAACTTTCCTTTCGGAATTGCCTTGGTGAGAATATTTTCTATTTGTTCGTCAGTCGATATGTGGTGGAGTCTAACAGCTCCTCTCTGCACCATGTCATGGATAAAGTGATATTGAATCTCGATATGCTTGGACCTGTCAAGAAATACAAGGTTCTCTTCCAAACATACCCCGCTCTTTTTATCACAGTATATCATTGTGGTATATAAGACTTGACCAAAGAGCTCACCAAAGAGCTTCCTTAACCACACAGCTATACAACTAGTTGTGTTAGTAGCAGTGTATTCTCCTTCCGCGGTACTCAATGCTATCGAATTTTGCTTCCTTCTCATCCAGGATATCATGGCAGAACCAAGACTGAAACAACATCTATATGTACTCCTTATGTGGGTGACATTACCTAAATAGTCAGCATCATTGTATCCATGAAGTTGGATATCTCCAGCAGAATATCTCAGATCAAGTGTGATTGATCCATGTAAGTATCTCAATACATGTTTGGTCGCAATCCAATGCACATAAAGGGGCTCAGTCATGAACTAACTCAATGTGTTAACTACATAACATATATTTGGATGGGTGTTCATGAGGAAATTTAGATCCCCAATTTTTTGTATGTACTCAAATGGATTTACCATATCAGGTCCAGTTTCTTTTATACACAGCTTCTTGAAATTCATCTCCGTCGGAGTAGTCATGGATTTGCTCTCAGTCATACCAAACCTTTCCAACAGCTTCACTACATACTTTCCCTATGAGATAAATATCACGTCGGGCTTTTGCCACACCTCAAGGCCCAAAAAATAGTGCATGAGACCAAGGTCTTTCATCTTGAATTCAGAGGATAGCTTCCTCTTGCATTCGATCATCAACGGTTCACTTCCTGTTAAGAATAGATCATAAACATATAGAACCATAATCATACCTTGTACAACCTTAAAATTGAGGCTAGGATCAACATTTCTTCTTATGAAACCCAGTTTCATTAGATATCTATCAATGAAAGCATAACAAGCTCGAGGAGCTTGCTTCAATCCGTACAATTCTTTCTTCAACCTACAAACATGTGTTCTAGGATTTCAAATCATTATGGTTGTTCAACATACACTTCTTCATGTAACATACCATGGAGGAAAGTGGTCTTTACATCCATCTGATGAAGGGTCCATCCTTGACTAGCATCAAGGGAAACTGTCGAACGGATACTTGTATATCGAGCCATAGGAGAAAATATGTCATCGTAATATTCTCCCTCTTTCTGAGAGAAAAATCGAGCGACGAAACTCACTTTGTATTTCTCAATGATGTTATCGATTCCATGCTTGATCTTAAATAACCATTTCTAAGTCACAATAGACTTCCCATGCAGTCTCGACACAACATCCCATACATGATTTTTCGCAATAGATTCATATTCCTCAGCCATAACATCTTTCAAAATTTGTTCCTTAATTGCTTCTTTGAATGAGGATGGTTAAGTTTGAATCATAGTGCCCATAAAAACTAGATATACCTAATACCTGCAAGGTTCCTTCCTTTATTTGAATGATCGACGAATGGGAATACTTCTTTCACTGTCCTATAGAGTGTCGTGAAGCCAAAGCGGTCTTTTCCTTGTAGGAAGATCACTGGGAGGTGGATCTAAAGGATCCATAGGCTCCATGGGAGTACCAATATGATCTATCTCAGACATAGAAGGATCATCTAGAATATATTTGTCATCATCATCTTCCTTTGGAGGTGGATGAAGGTCTCTTGCTTTACAAAGTGAAACATTTTCATCAAAGGTTACGTCCCTGCTAATTTCAACCTTCCTTTGACTAGGAATGTATATTTTTTATGTCTTGCAGTTTTTACGGTAACCCATAAACATACCTTTTATACCATAGCTTCTAGCTTTTTTCTTTTTCCTTTCAGCACATGAAAGAATATGGGACATCCAAATATACGAAGATGGTTGATGTCAGGTTTGTTACCTGTAAATATTTATTCTAGAGTCTTGTTTCTCAATGCTTGATGAGGCACTCAATTTTGAATATATACAATGGCATGTGTGGCTTCAACCCACAGAAACTTTGGTACCTTCTGATCATGAAGCTATGAAAATTCCAATATCGAGATCTGGAATCCATATTGCAGCAAGCTGAGCTACTTCTCCTACTTGTAAATCTGATTTAACAAGTTATTTAAAGATTACTTTTGAAAATATCGATGCAGTAAATGAAGCAAGCTTCACCCATTAAAATACATTTGTGAAAATAGAAACTGAGCAATAAAAATAATGCACAGACAGGACATCATTATTTTTGGACAAACCTCCCCGAAAAAAACCCAATGCTGGAAAACGGGTACAACAGATCTGAGGGTTTATATATTATGCAGTAATTTTATGAATAAAAAATTTGGGATGCCTTTCTGGCAATCTCTACAGAGAATATTACTGACAAATATTTAGTGAGATAAATCTCACACCGATTTTTGGAAACCCAACTGACCAAAAAACCTCGTATGGCAAGCCCTCCACTGTGTTGCGCAGTCTCTACGTCACTTTGCGTGGGGACTGCGTGGCTTCTACATAGTTGGTCTTTTGTTGGCTGGATCTACCCTTCTAGTCTCACACCCTGACTTTCTAGAACTAGATCTAGCTGACACTCAGTTGAATTACGAATTCCCTCAAGGTTGTAGCGCTGCCTCTGCGTGGGACTCGCTACCTCTGTGTAGATGATACACTACCTCTGTTGATCTGCTCTCTATCTTCTCTGCGATATATTCCTGGCTCAGGAAAATCTCCGACCGAAATTATTGTGCCCCTCACTGCAATCAAGAATCACTTAGATCATATTTTCGTCTGAGCACTTCTCCATCAGAAAAAATTTGATCTCTAGATCCTCTTGGTGTTATTTACAAATGACCCTCAAGTATTCCTTTATAGCCTTCTCATTGAAAAATCGACGATTGATATTAGATCTCCAATCAATGACTAAGATTAAATTAGACATGATATGCTTTATCTAGAAGATTCACCCACAGATTACATTAATACTGATTAATTATTTTAATTTCCTAAGTTAGACTTAGGGTCCTCATTAAAAATAATTATTTTTCTTATAAAACTGTTTCTGGGTCGAATTTTCCAAAACAATTTCTGGGTTATCTGTAATGCATGTGTCTAGGTATCTCCACAAAGTTTGAGACTTAAAGCACATATGATGCTACCAAAAAATCAATACTCCCTCCTAGCGAGGAATGTGCTCTAACAGATATGCCCTGTTGCACATTGCTCTAACTCTGAAGCATATCCCTCTGCGTTGATGATGTCTGACATGCTGCACACCAATCAATGTGTTTTTGTTGCATTGTGTTGTTGTTGACCCTGCCATGATCAACACTGCATATGTGCTGCAACTCCGTCTCAAATGTTGCATTTGTTACTAGTACTCCCACTATTAACACTGAACTACACCTTAGTTGTTGAGAGAAGCAACTGAAAAACATCCATGAATATGAACAAGTGTTCAGGATGCAACTCGATGCTGAAACTCTGACTGCATCTAGACCCAGGTTGTCCCTCTGAAGCACTGCATTGTTGTTGCTCTGTATTGCGTCCCTCTGTGCTGCTAACTACTGCATATGTCGTTTCTGCACTCCTTTGCACCACTGAAAAAACTCCTCCAGCCTGATACTGTTGATCTTGGGCTCCCATAGCAAGGTATGATCCAAGAGGTGGACTCTTCCAGGATCCTACCCAATTGAATTTCTTGCGAACATATAACTCAATGTCACCCCATCTCCCTTCTGGAGATGCATGGGCACTCATGGCATACTCATCCTCCTCGATCTTTGAGCCAGTGAGCTACCACGGTTGTCAAGAATTTCGAATATTCTCCTCTTCTTCCCCCTCTGCACAACACTAGACAGGCTTACACACTCCTTGTAGAGCTCATAGATCTGCGACTCAGATCTTGGAAAAAAATGAAATTCCTTGGCAAGGAACTTATTGAGAGAGAGAGAAATCACTCACTGTACTGCTTCTTCTTCTTCTGACACTTTCTGCTTGGAAAATCAAGATCTGCCTACAGAAAATGTGTCCCACCATCTCTGCACTAAGGCTCTATGCTGCTCCCTTTGCCTTGGTAAAATTCAGACATGGAAGTCTTACCTCTCTATCAACTCACTGAGAGAGAGACCTTCCCGAAAATTTCATCCCACCTGGCTTGGACTGCGCAATCTCTTTGGGGATTCGAATGGCTGCTTTCTGCAACTTTTTGGCCTCCAAATCAATGCTAGATTTTCTCTTCCTGTTTCATAATACACCCTCTGATACCATGTGAAATTTCTAAGATATAGATATGGAATCCCTACTGCAACAAGCTAAACTACTTCTCCTACTTTCAAATCAGATTTAACAAGTTATTAGAAGATTACTTCTTAAAATATCGAAGAAATTACTGAAGCAACCTTCACCCATTAAAATACATTTCTAAAAACAAAAACTGAGCATAAAAAATAATGCACACACAAGACACCATTTTTTTTGAACAAATGTCCCTGAACAAACCCAATGCGGGAAAACCAGTGCAACAAATATGAGGGTTTATATATTATGTAGTAATTTTCTAAATACAAATATGGATTCTTTTCTGGAAATTGCTGCAGAGAATGACTGACAAATATTTAGTGAGAGAAATCTCACACTGATTTCTAGAAACTCGACTGAACAACAAACCCCAAATGGCAAGCCCTCCATTGCGCTGCACAGTCTCTATGTCACTCTGTGTGGGGACTGCATGGCTTCTGCATATTTGGTCTTTTTTTGGCTGGATATGCCCTTATTTCGGTCTCACACCTCAGATTTTTGGCACTGGATCTAGCTGACCCTTAACTGAATTATGGATTCCCTCAAGGCTAATATTATATTTGACTTGATCTACTTTATCTAGAAGATTCACCCACAGTTTACTTTAATACTAATTAATTATTTTAATTTCCTAAGTTAGACTTAGGGTCATTAAAAATAATTAAATTTTCTTATAAAACTATTTCTGGGTGGAATTTTCCAAAACAATTTATGGGTTATCTGTAATGCATGTGTCTAAGTCTCTCCACAAAGTTTGAGACTTAGATCACATCTGATGCTAGCAAAAAATCAACAGAAGCATGGCACGAGCAACTTCCAATATCGACTGGTTCTTCATTTCAGCGAAACCATTTTTTTCAGGTGTGTAAGGTACAATAGTTTCCTTCTTGATCCCTTCTTTCTTGTAGAATTCTATAAATTATTTTGACATGTATTCTACTTTTTTCTCAGACCTGAAAACTTTGATTCTTTTCCCTGATTGATTTTTGACCAAAGCTTTGAATTCCTGGAATCTTTCGAAGGCTTCATCCTTGTGCTTGAGGTAGTACAACCATGTCTTTCTTGATAAATTTTCAATGAAGGTGATGTAATAGAGATGACCACCAATCTAGTGCATATGAATTGAACCACATATATATGAATGAATGAGATGGAGGATGTCATTTTTTTGGTTCTTGCTTGAGGGGAATGGCCCCCTTGTTTTCTTTCCACTTGCGCAACTTGGAAAAACTCCATCATGTTGAGCTTGAACATCGGGAATAGCATATACCACTCTCTTCAATTTGGGAAGCGCATCATAGTGTAGATGAGCCAGCCTGTGGTGCCATAATTTACTGACTTTGTAGAGTCCCTCAGATCTCAGACCTAATGTGAATTCATCTTTCATATGAGAATTAATAGGCCAAGTTAAGACCTTTCCATTAATGAAGGAAACCCTCATCCCTTTATCTTCTAATGCAAATATATAAATCAAATTCTTCATTAGACCTGGCACATACATAACATCATGCAACAATATTGATTCCTCGAAGTTCAACTGAAACTTGACAGATCCAAATCCTTTTGCGGGATGAGTGGAGTTTTCTCGAAGAATAATTTTCAGCTTGGTCTCCCTCTCTACCAGATTAGAGAGGACTTCTTTGTATCCAGAGAACTGATGAGTGGCCCCGCTTTCAACCAACCAACTATCCCACAAATCTAGTGGAGAAGAACTAGCAGGTGCAAAAATGAGAATATATTCAGTTTTATTAACAATATTACTTTCATACCTGAGAGCCCTTGACTTCTTTTGAGAATGATGTTCTTCTTCATGATCACTTGAAGAATATCTTCTCCTTTGATATTTTTTTTCATGATTGTACCTTTGATTGTCTCTTCTTCTTTTATCATTGTAGTTGCTTCTAGTTTTGTATCGTGGCCTCTTTCTCTTTTTGGGATAATCACGTGCATAGTGACCTTTCTTGTGGCAGTTGTAGCATTCAATATGGGATAGTGACCTATCATTCCTTCATTTTGAGCTTTGAGGAGGAGGTCTTCTTTAAGGGCCTCCTTTTGACCTTTTCCTATTTTTTTGGGTGACATATATAGCAAGATCTCCTTGTTCATGCTTTTGAATCCTCCCTCTTGCTATCATTCTCGATTATTCTTTAGTAAGCTTTCCAACAATATCATCAAATGACGGAAAAATTTTGTTGTTTCTGATTGTAGTAATGATTGTTTCCCAAATAGAAGGGAGACCTCTAAGAGTCACGACAACCAACTCTATACCGGGCACATTCTCTCCAACCCTTTGGATTTGATCTCTAAGATGAGAGATCCGCAAAATGTAAGACTCAACAGTTTCACATTTTTTCATCTTCACTTCCTTGAGTTTATCTTTCAAGGCGATGATCTCATTTAAATTGTTGACTTCATACATGTCGGATATCTTGTCATACATGTCTTTAGACTTTCTTAAATTCCCAACATATGCCAGTAAATGATATTGTAAACCATCAGCTATGAATTTCTTTGCTTTGGACTCACCTTTCTTATATTTGTTCTTGATGACGAAGGAGGCATATTTTGAGGGCTCGGGCATCCTTCCTTGAATGTATTCCAACACATCATTGTTGTTAGCTATGATCTCTAATATGAATTTCCATGCAACAAAGTTAGATGCATTACCTAGTTTCTTGTGTTCCTTGAAGGTAGAGGGAGACATCTTGGACCTTGACTTGTAGATATGCTTTTTGATAATGAGGGCTTCACTTATTTCCTTCTCTTGGGATTTTCCTTCACCTTAGCTCTGATACCATGTTAATTTTTCATATTGTTCTATGTTGAATCAATTAATTTACCCAAATTAATTTTCATTAAAAGTGCATCCAAGCATTAGTAGTGTAAATAACCATAAATAGTAACTGAAGATAGAAAAATGCATGTAGAGTCAAAGAAGACAACAGAACAACCTTAAGAGACAAAAAATTGGTCCAAGACCAAGGAAAATCCCTATTATGGGGGAAACCCTTTCAAATATTCATCTTCAATAGATCTTCATAAGAAGCTTTAAACATAGAGTACAATGAGCTCAATACATATATGAAACATAAATAAATAGATCATATATATAGATATGCAGATCTTAAATATCAAAAGCACGGGTCATATGTATCACCAAAACCAAGTGATCTCAGCTGCCAAGTCCTAGATCTGAATCCAGGATGTTGTCAAAGACTGTTCTGAAGTGACTGTGAATGAGCGACGAATGAATGAAGATACTTCGCAAACAACTGACTGTGGCCCCAACTGAGATCTGCCAAGAACATATCTTAACCATGGCCTTAACACTCTCATCCCATGGCTGAATCTCCCTTAACCATGACCTAAGCACTCTGTGCCCACGGCTAAGGTCTTGATTAGCCCAGAACCCTAGCCACGTTGTGAGGACGCTCTACCCGTGACTATACCAGCTTAGTCACGACCTCGAAAAGGCCTACCCACAGCTCTAGCCCAGCTCAGCCACTACCTCAACACGACCTGCTCGTGACTCTGGCCCAGAATACTCATATCAAATGCGAGCCCCTACCTGTGATCCCAATCCTTTACGCGAGATTCTCCTGAAGTACCTGTGCGAGCCAAGACATAAAAATACAAACCAATAACAAGAGATCATGAAGAAGATCTCATGAGTGAATGTGTGAAAATTATCTTTGGTTCGCTTCTATTTATAAATTTGTGAGGGACCGCTTGGGGCTTTGACCGAATCCTCGTGAGTTTAGGCTGGCCCATAAAATAATAAAATAATTCATAACTTAACTTCAGCTTAACCGATTAGGGTGATATATAGGTCGATTTTGGTCCTCTCGAAAAGAGGAATCTAATGAAATTATAATCTTAACCATATGATCTTTCCAATGTGGAATTTGACTCTAGTTGCAAAAATTAATATACCGTCTTTTGTGCATCTGATGCACTCTCAATACCAATATATATTCATCTAGCGCATTGTCAATACCAATATATAGTCATTGGTGCACTTTATTTTGCGCATCTGGTGCATTGTTAATACTAACGTATAGTCATATGATGCACTGTATTTTTTGCATCAAGACTCCACTGTTATTTCTAGAATAAATTGTGGAGTACTCTGTCAAGCTAAGCTTTTTTTTATCGAATCTCATTGTTCTGAGACCTTAACGCATAACCATTAGGGCATTAAATTTCAAATTATTTTCTTTACTAGTTGATTTATATTCAAATGGAGGACAAGTAAGGCCACACGACCAAGAAGGGCTGACTCAATGTAAATTTGGAAGGAGAATGTTTGTTGTAAATATTGTGTATATTTATTAATAGAGGAGATATTTGTTCAATCGTTTGGATCTATATATAGAACCTTTGTTTATAGCTTGTAAGTGTTCCCCATTTATGTGAATCTATATTTGTATTTATAGTAAGACAATTGTGTTGCTGGTATGTTACAGTAAAGCTCAAGAGGGAGAGTGCTTTAGAGAAAAAATGCAGGAGCGCGTACATGGCTAAAAGCCTTTTGTAATTGGAAAAGATTGGTTATTGATCGTTAATCAACGAACCAAATAAATGATCCAATTTAATAATTTTTTTGCAGAGAAAAGGCACAGCATAAGCGTGGATACTACAGAGGGCTGGAAGGAAGCCATAGAGAGGAGTTCTTGGAAGTCTAAAGTGATTCATGTGTAGGAAAAGCACAACGACAACCAAGATCATTAGGAAGAAAGGAGTGGAAGACTCAACTTATTTAGAGCCCGCGAAAGTCTCACATAAAGAAGGTTGGGGAAATAGAACTCAAAGTTTTGTTGGAAAAATCTCGTCAAGAGATGACAGGGGTGACGTGTCCCAAGAGGTATTTTTCGGAATAACAAAGGAGAAGCATTCAAAGGAACATCAGGATGACTAAGGGTTGGGCCAACATGGCAGTAATCTAATGTGTAAAGTGTTGAGATTATTTGGAACCATTCTATTGGATAGCACGATGAACAAGGACCCATGGGGAGTGTTGACTCCTCCTGTAAGAACAAACCTTTTGTGCAATAATTAAAAGAGTAGGATAATGTGGAAGACATCCAATGTGTCAAACATCAAGGTGATGTGGAGTTTATCTATTGGACACGCAACTAACAAGTGGTCCACGAGGATGCTTACTCCTCCCGGAAGGTTAACACAGTAGAAGAGGCCAAAGGTCAGGGAAAAAAGCAGATGGGAGCTAAAAACGACAATTGACAGAATATTTTTCATTCCTCCTGGAGGATTCTATTGCACTCATTTTTGGACAAGTCGGGATGACATTTAATGGGAAGTGACATGGAGCAATTGTGCTGGTTGACGAGACGAAGAAGAAGAAGAAGAAGTTATTTTAACGTCTACGAGGCTAAATATAGCCTATGGGACATATTACTCCTCTATCTGGCTCTTGTACTCTGCCCTTTTCCTATGTAGTTTCACAATAAGCTCCCCCAGCTTCTTGATAAAACCCTTGTTGAATACAATATCCCAGGAGCTAGTTGCCAAAATATCTGCATACCTTTCCCTGCTGTCTTTGAAGGCCTCACATTCTAAAATGAAATGCTTTTTTGTTTCCCCTTTTCTGGAAGAGAAAAAAATACATACTCGTTCCTCCCACACTTCTTTTGGCCTTTTCCAGTGCCCTGTTTCACAACGGAGTTGATGCAAATTAATCATTAATTGTGTGATAAGAATTTTGGCTCTCCAAGAAATTTGGCCTCTATGTACTCTTTTTGTTGATGATTATGAGAGGGATTAAAATCTTCAATATAATACTTTTTTTTTCTCCCTAACTCCTTCTCCCAAGTACATTTGTGAAACTTATGCATAAAAAAATCGTTTATCTCCTTACTTCTTGTGGGACACATGCTCAAGAAAATGCCCCATTTGCTAAACCATTTGTTATTTTGTCACATCCAAGTTTTCTTTCTTGTGCACAATATGTCATTAAACACAACCTTAGGCCATCTTCCCTCTTCCATTTTCTCAATTTTTTTAAATACCTTATGATCTGTATCATAGCCATTGCTTCAATAGGACCTGCCCCTGTTTCACTTAACAAGATAGCATATGGAACTATGCTTTTAATTTTGAATTTGTTTGTGATCAAACACTTCTGAATTTTCTCAATTTTCTTCTACTGCATGTCGGATGTACTACTGGCCCACAGTTCATAGCCGTAGACAATCATCGGAATCACTAGAAGCCCAAAAAGAGTTAGAGTGGTTTTCCAGCCCCATAACTCAGCCTCTCTACACCTATTTTGAAGAGCATACAATACTTTCGAAACCCCCAAAGTTATTTTCTTTCTACATCCACCCCAACTTAGATTTATGTTGAAGTCAATTCCCAGATATTTATAATCTGAAACTTCTTCGAGAATGTTTCCCTCAAAGTATAACTTATGTTGGTTATGATTTCTCTTGTTAGAGAAAACCACTACTTTCGTTTTGCTGATATTGACTTTCATCCCCACATTTCTACAAAAATTCTCCAGGGAAAGTAAGTATCTTCTGTTGTTTGGGCCTTGATTTTGATGCTTACTCAGAAACTGACTGCTACATCTATTTTCCATCCATTTTCCATTCATTTATTTCATTTTGACATATATTTGATATCTATTCAGGTATTTAATTTTAATTTTTCAAATTCTAAAGTTTTTATGAAAGTTTGATTTTTTAGTGCAAAATTGGCTGATTCAGAAATTCCCGTAATAGCTATATGGTTGATATGGTTGCAGGACACTTGGGCACGAGTTGAATGCATGGATGGACAGCTTGGCAACTGGGACTAAGCCACCTATGCTTAGTTCGAACAGAACAAGCTTTATTAGGCCCATTTAGTTCTAGTCAATCATGACTAGTCATTCAGAAATCCCATAGAAATAGGGCCGTTTTGAGATTCTATGGGATTGACCATATTTCTTGGGATAAGAATAATGAATTCGACTTAGATAGGTGGATGAGAAGTAGATGGGTTTGTTTGAAAATGTATTACTTTTAGCATATCTTTCAAGGTTGATTATATCTGATCTTCACATATAGTGATCTTGCCTCAAAGCATAAACAACCCGGATTGATAATAAATAATTGTGTTAGTTTAGGTACATAAATTAGCTCAGCTTTAAAACCATGGAAAGTTATCAGTAAAATAAGGTCATATTCATGCAAAATGTGCCTGTAAAATTTCCCAATCACCATCCTGTCACCCTTGAGAATTTATCCACTCTTAGGATTTGTCGATACTACTTAAAGGGTAGGAGATAATGGACAACCTTGTTTTGTTGATATTGCTTCTAAAACTTTCAGAAATCCCTGCTGAAGTACTAATTTTGACTTTCACTTCTTTGTACAACCTATGCACAACTGCTCTTAAATGCCTGGGAACCCCAAGTTCCTCCATTCTGTGCCAAAGCTTATCCCTAGGAACCATGTCAAAGGATTTTCTGAAATCAACAAAACAACAAAAGACATCTTCCTTTTTCTCCCAAACTTTCTTAATGATATGCCTTAGAGTTATAACATATCAACTGTGGAATGCTTAGGTCTAAAACCCACTTTTCCTTTAGCACGTTTATCTCTTTCTTCTGCCCACTTGCTGATTTTATTCTCTAACATGCTTCCAAATAACTTTGCAAAAAAGGGGTTTATCATTATAGTTCTATAGTTGGAGAGGTTATTGATGTCGCCACTTTTGAAAAGAGGTATTGCCAAACTAGTTGTCCAATCAGTGGGGAACCCTTGATGCATGATGTTGTTGAAAAATTTTGTAATGTGAGGTGCAAGAATTTTTGAGCCCCACTTTAGATACTCTGCCTGGAGCTCAACCAAGTCTTTTTCTTTTCCAACACCCAACTTCTTGATACCCATCTCTACCTCTTGCACCATGAAGAGTTTTGCATTAGCGTTGACCAAGGGAGGAAGGTCAACCTTGGGATCTTGCTCATACAATTGTCTTGCATAGTCGAACCATTCAGAAGCTGTGATATTGTTTTCAGTTTGCATCTTTCTCTGTTGGAGTTCCTTCTAAAATAATTTGGGGTTCTTTTTTTTGAGGAAGATTAGTTCTTCTCTCCTCGAAACCATGAAGTCAACCTTTTTCTTTCTTAATATCTGCTTGTAATCTTTGAGCTTTATGTCATCCTTGTTTCAATATTTCCACATTCTCCTTGCCTTTTTTAATTCCTCGTCAAAACACGCATTGACCGGAAAGCAATTTTTTTTCAGACTTCTTTCTTTTTTCTCTCTTGCACTCTGCAAGTGCGCTTTGAATTAAATGTGTTAATTCATGACTATGCAAGTCGTGAAATGGGATTTTGTCCTTCTCGCAGAGTCTCTCTAGCGCTAATTTGAATGTTGCAATTTTCTGGAGTCAAAATAATTCCGACCTTCGGAAAATTTTGTTGAGTACACTGAGTTTTTGACCCTAACTGCTTCTTTCCAATCCAAGAGAAGCCTAGATAAATTGGCTTGTGATCTGATTTTAAGTCCCAAAGCTGATCACCAATCAAGACTTCCTCAATTTTCTCACACAAACTATGTGAGCAAATTACATAGTCTACTACACTTGCTCCATTGTAAGTATTGCAAGTGAAATTACCATACTTTTCCCATCTAGTCAAACCATTGCAAATGACTAAATCGAAAGCCCCGCATAGAGTAAGCAATTTCTCACCAAAGATATTTCATCCCTTGTCCTTTGAAATTATTTCCCATTGATGATTACTCTCTTCTGTAAGCTAGATTGGGTCGCAGTCTTCTTCACAACAAGGAATGCTAGCTTGCTCACTTGCAGTCTTAGAATTGAAATCACCCACTATAATGAATTCACCTAGCTAAGACTATGTTGCAATATCCTCCTTTAAGGATACAAAAGGATATTTTTGGTCAAGCCCTCTACTTTTGTAGATTTTTGAAACTTGTGGTGCAAAATAGCATGCTGCAATTCTGATGTGATTTCCATTTTCTGATATTTTAAACCAAATGAATTGTTTATTTGAGTCTTATTTTTCTAGCTGAATGAAACGGCCTTCTTTTTCTCTCACTAATACCATGACACCCCAGTGTCCTTTTCCATTCCCTACTACCTTGTTCCACACTGCCATCTTCCAGTACCCTTCAAACCAAGGTGTCTTGCACCCTTCATGTTCATGCATTTCAATGAGGCAAATTATGTCTCTGTCTTCTGCAATAGGCCCTAACCCAGATCCTCATCTCCATGGATAACCTCTGCAGTTCCAACAAAATAAATTTAAGGAAACCCGGGCATGAATTGATTGTTATTTGTTTTTCCCTGCTAGACTCACATTTGATTCTTTGTCCCTGTTTTCCCATACTGACCTGGCTTCCTGATTTTCTATAAAATAATTTGTTGTCTCTTCTTTATTATCATATTGCTGCCCTGTTTTGGGAGGAGGTCAAAATCATGCTATCACAACTTTACCCTTATAAATCCATGCTCTTTTTCCCTCATCTCTTCCTGCCCTAACCTTTGAAACTTCCTCCCTCCTTTCCTCTTGTTGTCTTATATTTAAATCTTCTTCTATGAAAAAGAGAGAACCCCTCAAGAGCTTCTTCTTGCTTAGAATGATATCTTTATCACGCAAACTAGGCATGATGAATCTTATGGGCCTGGCTCTTTCACTATTAAACTTTCCTACCCTCCATTCTTGACCTATTTGTCCTTGCCAGAGCAGCTTGTGTTTCAAGAACTCCCTTGCAAGGTCAAAAGTAGATTCGTTTTTCCCATAGTCTTTCACCCCTTTAATAATTATGTTTGTTGCTCTATATTTTATTTCCTTTCTTTCTCTATCCTGCATGTTGATGACCCGAAAGCTTGTGTCTCCTTCCCTATTAGCATAATTTCCAATAACTTTAGGCCAAGTTTTGGGAAATTTTGCGGGGCCTTCTTTCCTTTCTTTTCTTGTTGTCCCTTCATGGTTGTCTATTTGGGAAACCGCTTTCCCTTTATCCTGGGATGGTTTCGCCTTCCCCACCTTTGTACTCTCCAATACAAATTTCTTCATGCTTTGCACATTTGCTTTCATTCGTTGCCATTTCGTCTTCCTTATCAAGAGAGCTTCCTAGAGAAATGCCACTTGCTCCTTCAAAATTTTATTGCTTTTCTGCTAAAGCCTGGTTCTCAACTGTGATTGCATAAATTGTATGCTCCCTTTCCTGCTCTTTAGCTTCTAGAGCCTCCAACCTCTTTTTTGCACTTAACAATTCTGCCACATAAAGATCATATGACTAGGTGAGAGTTGTGGATGTGGGACTGTACAAGGCATAATCATCAATTACTTTTCCTTTTCCTTTTCCTCTGGGCCTGTTGCCATATGCTTGTAAAGGGGACTTGTTTGAATTTTTCTTATTGCGAAGGGTGTCAGTACTTTTCCTTTTGAGTCTGTTTTTTCCTTGGTTGCCCCCATTTTAAACATGCTAGTCTCTGTTTTAAAATACCCCGATATTTTCTGGCATTGACCCAAACCCACTTCCCAGCTTTGGATGATGAGGCAATTTTCACTTATCCTAAATCATTTGTTTCTACAGATTCTGAAATTTCTTGTCCTGTTGCCATGTTTGCATGCATTGGGCTCCAATCCCTTCACCACTGCAGTGCCTAACTCATCATTCCTCCACTGCTCAATTTCAAACCGTGTCTCTCTCCAACCCAAACTCAACCCGTAACAGTGAAATGTGGAAAACGTTCAAATTCAAGCCTCCAGAAAGTCGCTTAAACTTTTAAATATTTTAAATCCTTTAAATTTATCTAGCCCTGTGTTATGAATCACAAATGTGTGCCATTTCTGTGGGTGAAAATGGGAGGCACAAATTATTTGTGTTGAGATTCCTCTCTGAATTTTATTTGATGTAGCTACAGAGGCCCACTTGCTGGAGTTATAAAAGGATAATGAGACAGTTTCACATGTTTTGAAAATTTTAAAAGGGTAAAAAAGTCATTGTAAAGAAATTGCAAACACCATTTATAATAATGCTCTAGCTCTGTGCTCTGAATCACAAATGTGTGTCATTTATGTGGGTGCAAATGGGAGGCACAAATGGGAGGTGCAAATGTGTGA
Organism: Pinus albicaulis; assembly: GCA_034641835.2. Taxonomy (NCBI): domain Eukaryota; kingdom Viridiplantae; phylum Streptophyta; class Pinopsida; order Pinales; family Pinaceae; genus Pinus; species Pinus albicaulis. The sequence continues at coordinate 145,504,469 of CM076573.1, forward strand.
CGGTTTTGTGGATGCAGATGAGAAGCGCAAATTTGTGTCGGTTCAAAAAACACATAAAACTAGGTTGCGAAATTAAGATTTTTTTTCGAAAATATGACTATGCGACCTATCTTCAAGTCGCCAAGTCACAGTCCTGCCTAAGTAGCCCGAGTTGCGACTTGATACAAGTTGCGACTGTGCGACCTTTAACAACCTGCGACTTGCTACTACGTCGTGGCAAACTACAACTTGCGACTCTGCAGTGACAAGCTGTGACTTGCGACCATGCTATGGAAAACTGTGACTCTCACCTCCCCAATCCGTTGTAGATGGCGACATGTTGTATTCAATACCCACTTCTCCTTCACCTGGATTTCCCCAAACTGTTCTTAATACACAAAGCAAGCATGGCAGACACCCTATGCTTTAGCGCATTCCAGCCAGACCTTCTCTGCTTGCATGTGCATGAGACTTTTGTTTTGGAAAGCATGTATGGTAACCAAGCTCGGATCTTGAAGGTTTTGTTCTTTGGCATGCTCGAATTTTTTGAGGTGTTGCGGTGGGATGCTCTAGTTGTTTGTCGCATTCAACTTCGGCGAATATAGACACTTTCGATGAAAAATTGTGTATTTTTCCCCTGTTTCTCACTCTTCAGATATTACCACAAATACACTTACATAAAATGAAGAAATATGGCGTTGAAATCTGCTTACATGTGCTTTGGCGTGCTCAAATTTTTTGAGGTGTTGCGGCGGGATGCTCCAGTCGTCTTCCTGATTTGAATGAAGCTTGTCCACAAACTCTAGACCTTTTGTGCAAGAAGCAGCCCTCTTACTAACATAAGCTACTCAAATATACACTAAAATTAGGTATCTTGTGCCCCAATGAAGACAGTGATGTGTCCCAAAATATTTTCCATGGGCGGTTGGAGCATTAAAAAGGAGGGCAGAGAAAGTCAAAGGTCGGGAAATGTGTCTCGAGCGGACAGATAATTTCGCACCAAGTAAAAAGGTTCGACTTCGGTGGCTATTATTACAAAGAGGCTTGTATCTAGTGGTTTTATAAAAATGGTTTGGACTATACCCTTATGGCTCCTCCCACTTAGATTTTAAATGAATATTAAAGGGATTTATCTTCCTAATTTGGGTTTATAGGAAGCACATTTTGGTCTAAGTTTGGTACCATGGGATTAGTTAAGCCGACATATTGGCACAGCCAGTATTAGGTTGACATCATAGAGATATAGAGTTCTTATTGCAATAATAATTTTTTTCTAATTCAAGATATGTTATATATTTATAATTCCTTCAGCATAGAGAGAGAGAGAGAGAGAGATCATTTTAAAAAAAATCAATAACAAAAATAATTATATGCATTATACTAATAATAATAATAATAATAATAAAATTATGGTTAAAACATTTTATTAGTGTGTTTTTCAAAACCAACATAGATTTAACTTGATTCCACATCTACCAAGAGTCGAGAGGAATCAAATCTCTCTAGATGAAAACCTTCCCTCAATTTTTTCACTCAAAAAGAGATTTTCATATTGAATGATTTGATCCCTCTTGGCGCTTGGTAGATACAGAGTTAAGATAGATATATACTAGTATACAATTCAATTTTGATACATTATATTTTAATAGGATAATGATTTTCAATAGAATGATTATAATAATATTCAAAGATGAGGCTCTAATACAATATGCCCAAGTGCTTATAATTAAAACCAAGAAGTGACTACAATTATACATCTATTTGAGATTGAAATATAGAAATAATTGTAAATGATAAGAGGACACATTAAATAAAATATTATGTATTGAATGATATATCTAAAATAATTTTAAATACTCCAATTGCTTCCCCTATATACCCAATCAGAATGCTCTCAATCTATCAACATCAATCTTAACACTAGTGTGACTCAAGTTGACAAGCAATAGTTTTGTTGATAAAGATAGTGTGCCAACTTGCCAACCCAAACAATTATTCCTTTTCAAATCCATAGGATTTATTCAATCCTATGACCAAACAAGAACAAGTAGAAGGATGATGTGTGTTTGAGATAATATGCCTACCCAAACAATAATTCCTTTTAAAATCGTCTCTTGGATTTACTAGCCTTTATGATTTAACAAGATGAAGGGAATTTGTGTCACGTTAAGATTAATTTTTTTTGGATTTATCAATAATTACTCGTTTTTACCTCATTGTCACAAACAACAAACACATACATCTAGATTCACTCAATGGCCTCAACAATCCTTTGAATTTGTAAATTTCTCTGCTAAATGCAAGCTACGAATGTCAATTATTCACTTCATCTCAAAAATAAACCATTGGTTAGCCTTTTTTTCAAAATTACACAGGCTAACATGTACACTTGCAACCTATAGATATCCAATGTTGTTTCACCAAGAATTATATCACATTAGTGTCAAATCCTATGAAAAAAACCAAGTCCATGAGAGGTTGAAGAACTATGTGATATCAATGCCCCTAAAGTATTCCCCCTATAACATAAGTTGTTTTTTCACAAAATAAATGTCCATTCCACCTTGCATGGATAAAGAGACTAACTAATCATGGATTTTTCAAGTAAAATCCAAGCCTTACCCTACCGCACAAAGTCATCTTGTTTCCCAGGAACAAGTTTGTTGGGAGCAAGAAATGAAATTTTCAAAAAGCTTCCAAGAGGAGTGTTTTGAAACCATTTTTTATCACATAATTTCATTTTCATGCATATTTATTCGAAGACAACGTGCAGGTTGTCAAATCAACTGCAAAAAAACATCTAAATTTAGATTTCATTAATGCATTAACGATTATCATTAAATCATCAATCATTTAATACACATATAACATCAATCATCCTATAGTTATAAAATTTCCACCAAATTATCAATAATCAACCACGACAACAAATTGTAATCGATAATATCAACTACAAAATAAAATAGAGCATCATATTTATTACCAAAGAATTGTGATATTTAGTGAACAACGTGAAGAAAAGTTCAAAATTAAACTGTGATATAATGTTTACAAAATAAGCCATAATAAAGAGAACATACTAAGTTCTACATACTAATTCTAAACATGAAAAAGATATAAATATACAATCCACTAAGCTATCCTCATGCAAAAACTTAGTTTTTCTCATGTGATTTATGAAGAAGAAGAGCAGAAGTAGGTGGAATTGTTAATAGAATGTGACCAGCAACTACATAGCCACCACATAACACTAGTTGTTGTTAAGCTAAAGGAAAATATAAGAATGTGACCAACAACTACATAGCCACTACATAACACTAGTTGTTGTTAAGCTAAAGGAAAATATCCTACAACTAGAAACCAGTACTGGATGTGGGTGAAATGTCTACTTTATGAATATGATAACCATCATGATTTCCCAAAAATTCAACTTCTAAGTGCTCTAAAACTATAACCCCGTCCTCCAAATTAGCATCCTCTAGATTGCTACCCAAATTCATGTATATTCTAACATTCTTTGTTTTCTTAGGAAAATAGGAAAACTTCAAGTTGCAGTGCATATGGACCAAGTTTTCTTCCCTATCTACATTCAAGCTATTTCTATTCATGTTTTGGATTAAGTTATAAATTTTCCAACACCTTTGTAAAATAAATGTTAACCAACTAGTGAAACCACACTCACCATCAATCTATGAAAATATGTGGTAAAGGATACATGGTCCACCATTCAATAGGATTGTTAGGTCCCTCTAATACTAGTGTATCCCCTTATTTTTATTGTTGTGCCCATGGGGTCCCCATATTGTTATTATTGTTCCCCATAGATGCCTGCGATTGTTATAGTTTTTCCCTTACATTATTATTGTTATATCAACTCTGATTTTATTATGACCCCTTAAACTCCAATATATAGAAAGGAGGTTTTTTTCATTTGAATCATCCAAGAATTGTTCATTTATGTAATGTAAAGGAGGTTTCCCCCTTGAAGAGGATCATTTTTAAGTCATTGTTATATATTTTCTTCTATTTTGTGAGTTGGTTTCATAACATTTTGTATCAAAGCTTTGGATTCTAGAGTTTCGCTACCGCAAATAGGTATTCTTGGAATTTTCGATATCATTTTTTTTCTACGAAACTTTGGAAGCTGAAATTGAAACCACGTAGAGTTGAAATACTGTTGAACCTCTTGTATGAATTTCAGATCTTGGTTCGCTATATTTTCAGAGATATGATCTTAGGAAGTTAGTGTTTTTTTAGGCTCCAGAAGTTCATCTCAAACAGACAACCCAGGAAAAATTGTGATAACTTTCATTTTAGGCATAAGATTTTCATTCTGTAAAAAGTGGTCGCAATTTCAAAGAAATTGTTTTTTCCTGTATCAATTTCAGAGCTAAATGTTTAAACAGTGACACGTGGCATACCTTATGTTAGCACTGCAATCAACACTTGGATTGTGACAAGTGCCTGACCAGACACATCTTAAGCTCAGGGGCTATTTTATGATTTGGATTGGATTATTGGAAAGTGGTTAGATTTTACATTCGCTAAAAATACTTCAAACAAATAAATCTCTTTCGCACATATGAGGGTACTAAGGCTTGATGTGGTAGCAAGGGTAAATGGTAATCTGAGGTTAGGAAGACATGCAGATGGACAATGGGTCTATCACATAGAAATCCATTTTTTAGACAGAAAAATAACACAAAGTTCAGACTGGCAGTGTATCAATGAAAGAAAGCTCCTATAAGTCTTACAATTATCTCATTGCACACTTTAAAAATATTTTCCACAAGGAATGCTCACATTTAATTTACCACACATATTTCATCAAGAATTCTTGCTAAGAAATACTAACAATATTTGATAATTATGTGCAGGTATAACATGAGACTGATAAAAACATGTAACAGATATCACACTACAATCTAGAACTGAAGAATTCAAGTATGGAGACACATGAGATAAGAAAAACAATACACATAACAAACTGTCATAAGTCCTTAAGAGTACTATTGATATATTATATATATGAAATATGTAACACAATATTCTCAACAAGGTACAATCATCGAACCCCTGTGTCTTTGTATTACATCATATTTATACAAAATTAGGAACTCTGTGTAGAAGTATCCCATAAAAGTAGAACTCTGTTTTAGGAATTTATTACAACTCTCTACGTGAGGTAGAGTCCATCTAAAACATTAAAGGAAAAACTGAAAATAGAAACAAGATAAGATGTGGCATCATGGAGTTGAAGCTAGCTGGATAAATGTAGCTGAGTTCTCTCGCAGCTTCATCAAAACCGTCTCCAAAAAAGGTGGAAATCAACAACTGAAAGGAGTATCTGTGGACACATGTATGCATACTTGCTAAAACATAGGAGTGACTAACCAACTGGAGGTTTATCTGACACGTGGAAAAAATGATCATAACAGAAATCTCATCCATTTCATCTTCTTTATTGTCATCCTTGTGAGAATAGAACCCAAAAGCAACTTTTCTTCTCCATATACAAAATCCGAAAATAATATCTACTTACTAGGTTATTTGTAAAAACCAAATTTTCTATAAAAGGTAGCTATATCCGAATATACTAAATATAAACCAAAAATGAAAATATTATTCAAATTTTCAAGGCTCTGCATCTTCATTCTTCAGAGGTATAATATGGAGGCAAAGATTATAATAGCCTCAGCTTTAGTCACTCTTTTGTTTGACCTCCTTTTCTGTGTTTGATTTTTCTGCTGAGTATTTTTCTTCGTAGCTTTATTTTATGGGCTATCATCAACATTTATGATTTCATCCCTAAGAGCAAGGATATAAATCAGATTTATTTTTAATCTGAGTCTGTTTTTAGTCTTGGTGCGAGGTCTTTAGATGTAGGGTTTTGGAATATGCATAGGCCTTTTTCCACCATGTATGAATCTGCTTGATTCTCCCTCTTCAAACTCCGACTCGGTGTATTATGTATCACTTCTATCCTTCACAGAAACCTAATCTGATTTCTGAAAAACAAGGAACATCAACCTTCCACAAAGCCTTGACTACTGGCACTCAGTAAAAAACTACTTTGCTGGAGGATGAAAACGTTTTGTTGTAGCTGTCACAAGAGTAAACAGAGACAGAGCTCAGCATGCCCTAAATCTCAGTGAGAGGGAGTGACACGAAACTAAAGTGATTTAAACTCTGCTGCCAACTCATTTCACCAAAATTTTCACTCCATCGAATTATTAACTAATTGTTGTTCATAGCTCAACATTAATATACTTCACCTTTGGCATTATATTTAACTAGCTTTAGCAATTAAAATAGCCAACTCTTTTTAATAAATCCTCCAATTAGAAATAGCCACCTTTCATCAAGGTAATATCTCTTATTTTAGCAAACCTTTAATATTCAACGAGTAGTACCTTTTCACTTTAGTAAAGCCTCTTTTATCTCCTTGTACAATTTTTTCAGGTAATAGCTACTTACTGGGTTTGCTTATAAAACCAAATTTTCTAAATATAATAGTTGCCTTACTAGAAAAGGTAGATGGGAAAATCCTTTTAATAAATCCTCCAATTAGAAATAGCCACCTTTTATCAAGGTAATACCTCTTGTTTTAGCAGACCTTCAATATTCAAAGAGAAGTATCTTTTCACCTGATAAATGCCTCTTTTATCTCCTTGTACAAATTTTTCAGGTAATAGCTACTTACTAGGTTTGCCTGTAAAACCAGATTTTCTGAAGATAGTTATCATGGAAAATTCCTAACATAGCTGATGACTTTGACATTTTTCCCTTAAGCCTTAGATAGAAGATATCATGGTGAATAAATAAGACTTCTCAAGCTAAACCTATGACCTTAACTACTCAAAGCAGTTAAAAGACTTATTAAAAAAAAGAACTTACCCTAATAACTCTATGACACAAACAAACTATTGGACTCAAGATTATTTTTTATTTTGGTTAAAAAATGATAAAAAATAATACATTTTAACCCTCTAGGGCCTTCAAACCTAGGTTAGGAGACAAGAGAGGATTAAAGACACAACTTACAATGATGACCAGACCTTGAAATTTTTTTGAAAAATTGCAGTGCTAACACCTTACAACTTCACTCTACTGAACCAGTCCATAATCAGGCCATCATGACATATTTGGCATAACTTTATCTTGAAGAATCCAAATTTGGTCTGACTTGTGGAATTGGAAAGAAGACTCAGAGGGATACCATAGGACCGAATTTCAGATCTTGGATATCTGAAGTCACAAAGATACAACAATTTCAATATAGAGCACCTAAAAAGAAAGAAAAAGGTGTGTATTTTTTAAAATTTTGCACAAGTCTTGTTTGAAAAATTAGTTTTTAAGTGATTCAAGATGCATAGTGAAGCATAGATATCAATATTTGGTTATAAAATTCCTCCAAAATAAAATAATTCTACACCCATTAAGCCCTCAGAAATCTTTGATACCAAATGTTATGCAACCAACTCACAAAATAGAAGAAAATATATATCAACGAATTAAAAATTATCCTTTTTGTGGGAGAAACTCCTTTACATTACATAAATGAAAAATTCATGGATGATTCAAAAGACAAAACCTAATTTCTATATATAGGAATCTAAGGGGTCACAATATAATCATATCCGACATAACAATAATGATAGTGGGCTTTATGGGGCACATTAAAAACAATATGGGGACTAAATGGTGTTATGAATATAATTCATAACAAATAAAATGAATATAATAATGTAAACAATAAATAATCAAATATTGATTATGCTAAATAGTCGTTAGGGCATATCTAAAAGGCATGCCCAGTCATGAAAGTCCACCTGCCCAGGTATATAAGCAAGGCCTCATTGTAATGTTCAATAATCACTTATTCATTTTATATATTAATAAATTATTATTATAAATACCTCTTGTGTATTTTTACATTTAAGTCAACAAGCCTACATTTTTGTTGCTTCAGTGGTATCAAAGTTGTTATCGGTCATTCTCTATCTTGATATTCCTTTCCCCACACCTGCAAATCGTGACCACAACAGATCGTGACTGCTGCCTCGACAGCCGACCAGGAATCCATGCAGTTTAAAATTTTATGCCCCACCGTCAAGCGATGTGTCTCTCGTAAAACGGTGTGATGATTTCTATGTATTTTCGGTCAGCGGATATCGGTTATTCGACGTTATATATATATATATATATATATATATATATATATATATATATATATATATATATATATAAGTGACATAATATTAATTATATAATTTAAATAATAAAAAACTATAAATATTAAATTTAAAAAAAGGGGGGGAGTTATTTTTAAAAAAATCAAAATAATATCACCCTCGGATTATACATGTGAGGTATCAATGACCAGTCATAGTTTAAAAAAAAAAAATGACGAGAGCAAAGTGAAGGAAATTGTTTGGGGTTAAGATGAAACATCAAGTTACTTATGTTATGATAAGCACAAGATGAAGGAATTTTTTAGCAAATAAGATTTGAGGACAAAGCTTTTCGAAGAAGGTAATGTTATGAATATAATTCATAACAAATAAAATGAATATAATAATGTAAACAAAAAATAATTAAATATTGATTATGTTAAATAGTCATTAAGTTAAGTGAAAGGGCATGTCTAAAAGACATGCCCAGTCACTGAAAAGCCACCAGCCAACGTATATAAGCAGGGCCTCATTGTAACGTTCAATCATCACTTATACATTTTATATATTAATAAATTATTATTATAAATACCTCTTGTGTATTTTTACATTTAATTCAACAAGCCTAGATTTTTGTTGCTTCACATGGGCACAACAATAACAATAAGGGTATACACTAGTATTATAGGGACCTAACATGCCTAACAAGGATTCAACCTATCTCAATCTTCAATTGCATGCACGTTAACAAGACTTCTCGTTCATTGATATCGACCTAACATTCCTAACATGGATTCAACCTATCTCAATCTTCAATTACATGCATATTAGCAAGATTCCATGTTCATTGATGTACTTTCTCAATTAGCTTCCTACTTGAGAACAATCCTCTTCATTGAGGAAAAATTTATTTAATTCAAGCATATACCCATTGCGTACCTTTGGATATGTTTGTGATTTCTCTTAACTACACCCTCAAGGGTTGGTTGGGCTGCCCAAGATGTAAAATAATATTTGAGTGGAAGGATATATGCTAGGGCACACAGTGAAACATTCAGATTGTCCCACCTTAAAACCACAAGTTTATAGATATGATCATACAAGATTGCATATCTTGGCTCAACAATGTCCTTGATTTGGCCTACTCATACACCTTCCATCTCACCAATATATATATATATAATAGGTTAGGCAAGCTCTACAATTCATATATAAGAATTGTAGAGCTTGCCTAACCTTTTACTATAACTAACCATCGAGCATTGTGTCCACATCCTGAAATTCATATCCATCAAACACAAATGCAACCTTGTCTTTCAAACCCTTCCATGAATCATTTGATACCATACTAGCCAATGTCTTTATTATCTTCAACAAGCACATAAAGGTGAGTTAATAAATAAAAAATCTAGTATTTACAATATTTAGTAGCTACATCATTTAGTGATTGTAGAAAATGTGGTTGGGCAGGATATGATTGGTAATAAATTTTATTATTTCCTTCTCTATTGTACCGTTTCACAAATCCATTTATAGACATTGTCCTTCATCTTAACAATATCATGTAACAAGAGGTTCAATGCCTGAATCAAACACCCTTCTTATGCTCGAAGAGTCCTCCTATTGCCTTACAATTAGCAACATTATCAGTGATGAATAGTATGTCCCAACATCTTGAATGGTTTTGATTAAGGTCATTTCAATATTAATATTATTGTTATAACAATCAAATTAATTATGGGTTATACCAACTATTAGATACAATGCATACCCAATATTCATTTCAATCATTTGTAAGTTCTTCCATAGCACTATGGATTTTTCCTCTTTCATTTTCAAGTCTCATGGTTCTAGCTTTGTCATGCCTAGGGCTCATGTATTCTTTAAGGGCATCAATGATGGATTGTACCAATCCATGCCACTAGGGTTAGGGAATTTTCAACGTAAAAAATGGACCTCAAGATAAAAACTTGATGACGACTTCCCAGGTTTATTCTTGCAAGACTGGTAGCCTTAAACACTAAGTCATGTTAAAAGTCTCAATAGAGACTTCATGCCCTTCCAGCACTATTAATTTCATTAAACTACTCCTAATGTGAGTTATGCATAAATATGGAAGCATTGTTGAACATAATAGCATATCATCCTTTATTTCTTTTTTTAACCCATGTGCCCATTTACCTTCCATATTGTTTGATGAACTTCCATCTTGATTGATGTATGAAAATGTTGGAGGTATGAATAGGAACCACTCTTGGAATAGGAATTAAACTGCGGAAGGAGGAACCACAACAAACCGATTTTTTATTCACGTAGTCTGCAAAAACACCATTGAAATATCCCTTCGGAACTTCTCAACCAGGGTCCTTTTTATAAAATCTCCTGCGTGTTACCAAATAGACCCAGTTTTGCACAAAACCCAGATGATGGAATTTCAAAATTCGTCTTCCTTTGATAATAAATTTAACCACAAGTTGGATGACGGTTTTTCCTTGCGAATTCCCTTCATCTGCTACTTTGTTTGTTCGAATTCCACATGATGATCACTTCACCATACTCTATTGCTTTCATGCATTATGAGGACAGATTTAATCCACAGAACCGCTTCCAATCCTTGGCTTACAGTTTAAATTAAAACTACACTCCCTTTGTAGCTCAAAGCATACATTTAGACATCAATTACTATTAGAAATTGCAACAATGTATAAAATTGCTATCTTCATAACGAAATTGATTTACCTCTGAGGCTAATCTGATTCCACTTGGATGATCTCTGTTTTCCACAATTATAACTTCACAACACAACATGAATGTGATTCACATCACATTCCACACAGAATTTAACCAATGTTGATCGTAGTCCGACACACCTCCATGGCGCTCACAAAATTGCGTTAAAACCACTCCCTTAACTCTGATCTCCAAAGCGATTATCTCATTCCTGATCTTTAACTTATTTTATTCACTTGGATCTATGATTATACATTTTTTCACACTTTGCATACTATTTCAATGCCAAATACAACACACCATTCTATATTAGATCTTCGAATCCAGAATACGGATTTGTTTCTTATTCAACCTGCACACACATCCACTTGCTCCAGACTGGAATCACATAGATTCTACCCAACCATTAAGTCTTCTATCACTCAGAAAAGACTTATGCATTCATTATAATTCATTCAACAATGAAATATCACATAGAATCAGATTTTTTTATTTTACAGATCACTCAGCACATAAAAGAAACAATCACATAGTCACAATGAAATTTGACCTCTTCATTAATTAAATAAATGTATAGATACAATACAACCTATTACAATCTAGCTTTGCCTGATGTTTTGTTTCATGGACTTCTCTCTTCTACATAGAACCCTCTCTGTTCTCTAGACTCTCGCCTCTCTAATCTATCTCTTGGCCTAATATTTTTTGTTTTAAATTGGCCTCTCCTCTCAGACCTGATTTCTTCATTTAAATTGGCGTCTGCTCTACTTCCTAATTCCTACTCTCTATTTCTCTCAAAACTCACAATGAATATATATTACATTCCAGATCTTATCCAGCCCTTAAAATCGACTCCTATAGACTTGCAACAACTTCTATTCTAAGAAAATCCTTCTTATTTCTAATTTATGACTTATCTCACTTCTTCGCATAAACAACAAATACCCTCTCTAATATCTCATTTTTCTATGGATATGTTTACAAAAGTCAACTAGAATATTCCCTACCTATGCTTTGCTAAGAATTAACATTTTACATGAGAATTTTACAATATTTAAAACTTGAACCCTCCTTGGGTAATATCAAAACCTTAGGACTCACCAAATAATTAAAATTTAATTTGAGAGCTAATGCTCTTGCAACAAAACTATATTAACAAAATCAACTTGTTGTAGCCGCTACAACACCACCCTAAATTTTTAGCCTATACATCCAAATTTTGGGTCCCCTTGCCATGTTCAAGGTCTTAACGGTTATCATTATTGATCATAATGATCAAAACCCTTTAATAATGCAGCCATCATCGAAGCTACAATTGTTGAATGTTCCTGAGGCACACTATCTAAGCTTTCTTGTCTTGCTTCGTCCTCGACGCTAGAATTTAGGGCATTTACATTCATTCATTTTGCCATGGATATTGTAGCATTGTTCCTCCATATTGAAATTGGCAAAAATAAACAGTGAAATGGCACCCACAAATGGTACCATAGGGGGCTTCTGATTAATTGTCCCATAATTAAATTGGAAGAGAAATTGTAATTTCATCTCATGACAACTTTTAATAGTTAACTGATTCATAAAGACTTAGTTAGCTTAGGAAATTCGAGTTAGATGTCAGATAGGAGGTATGTAGAGTTCTCCCGTGATTTTAGGGGGTCCAGTTATAGTTATTTGCGAGTTTTAATTAGTTAACTCAATTAATTGAGTTAAAATTAGTTTAACTAGTTGTTACTAAGAGATGCGCTAGTGATAGGTCCAGTGAATTAAATAGTATTTAATTCACAAGTAGAGATCAATCAGTGAACTGATAATTCACTATAAATAGTTGTTTCATGTCAGTTCTAAGGAAGGCCCAGTTGAGTTTGAGGTTAAAGGGAAGATAACTATCAGTTGTATAATTAGAAAATTGTATGGGTCATGCATGAGGTCATCAGGAAGGCTTGAAGGTATTGCGCAATTATTATTGGGATTTTCCTAATTAATAAGGGCCCAGTTAGCCCAATAATGTGCAAGAAAGGTAGGTCAGGCAGAGGCAAGAAAAAGGTTAAATATTGGACCAAACTTGTTTAGATTGTAAGCCAGATTCGAGCAGGATCGGAGTGAGATAGTCATCAGAGTGCAGAGGTTTCTCAGTATGAGGAATAAAATTGTATTGTTTCATGATCTTGAATTTATTTAATATACATATATTAGGGTTTTAGGCAATGTGATTTCCCCATATACATCTTGTTTTGTGCCATTGGTTGTTTCTTTCTCTTACTTGTTATGTGATTGTGCGATCGTATTTTGTTTCCGCAAATTATAGAAGGATTCAGTATCTTGTTTTAGTACATTGTAGGATCAATTTGAATATTTTTGTTAGATTTTATACATGGTATCCGAGTGCTAGGAATCACAATAGAAGAGAAGAATAGAGTTTGTTTTGAACATGTTTTAATTTGCAAATTTATTCTTGAGGACCCAGCAGCAAATAAATATATCTTTTAATGGCTTGAGATTTAAATATTCCCTTCAGGTAAATTTGAATTACCTAGCATGGAAGGACATGATGGATGTAGTGCTTGAGGACAATGGACTGAAGGCTCTCATAGATAGTGATATTCCTCATCCCACAGCAGCAGATGCTCAACAACTTGATGTGTGGAAGAAGAATGTAGCAAAGGCGAGAAGGATCTTGTTAGAAGGTGTCTGAGATCATATTGTCTCAACTCTCCATGGGAAGGCGACTCCATATGCTATGTGGAAAGAATTGACAGATTTTTTTCAGAATAGCAGTGAACACAGGAAGTTGGCACTGAAAGACAAGCTAAAAAATATCAAGATGGAGGAGGGCGAGATGATACCAAAATACTTGACGAAATTCACTCAATGTCAAGATGAGCTTGGAAGTGTTGGTGTGACAATAGCCCAAGATGATTTTGTGAGTCTATCTCTTCTAGGCCTTCCCAAGAGCTGGCATAGCTACCAGGACTCTGTGAATGGGAGGGAGCAGCTACCAAACTGGGAGCGTTTGTGGTCCGACTTGGTAATATAATAGATAAGGCAGAGCACCAAAGAAGAGACCTCTAGCACAGAAAAAGACATTAGAGGAAATTTCAGCCTAAAAGTGGCCTCCTAAGGAAAAATAATAAAATAATAGTTAAAATAATAATAAAATAAGAGTTATAAAGTTTGGAGGGAAAAGAAGAAAACTACTTTTTTAATTGTATTTTTGGCTTATCTCCTTATATGTTTACTCAAATTTCAAGTATAGACACTCGTTGGATGCGGAATTAAATTCCACATCCAAGGGGTACCCATTATGCATACTTTTGAGAAGACCCACATTGATAAAAATTGCACACATTAAAAAAGCGTGTTGAACACATTTTTTTAATGTATCTGTTTTTTTTATCAATGTGAGTCTTCTCAAAAGTATGCATAATGGGTACTTGTTGGATGTGGAACTTAATTGTGCATCTAATGAGTGTCTACACTTGAAATTTGAGTAATTCTACAAGGATATATGCCAAAAATACAATTAAAAAAAGTATTTTATTCTTTTCTCTCCAAAATATTTACATGTACCTCTTTTTAAATTTAAAGGATTTTGATTGGTTTACATATTATGACATGGAAAATACATGAAATTTTCATGGGCACTTTTAAGCTGAAATTTCCTCTAATGAGAAGATTTTTCATTGGTCGGAAAAGGCAAGAAAGACAAGGGAAAGAAGTCCCAAGGAAAAATAGAGACCTAACCAAGGTCAAGTGTTTTCAATGTAATGAGCACGAGAACTTTGCCTCAAAATGTCCACAGAAGGAAAGCAAGAAGGAGCCTGCAGTTGTGGAAACAAGTGAAGCTCTAGCTTCACAATTAGAGCTTGATTTTACTCTCATTGCATGCATGGCCAACACTGTAATGTGATGCATGTGGTATCTAGACATTGGTGCCTCGTTCCATATGAGGGGGAATAGAGATCTCTTCAGTGACCTGGAGGAGAAGGACCTCCAACAGAACATAGAGTTTGGAGATGACAGGAGGTATAGCATGATCGGATTAGGTACAGTTACCTTTCAAATGGAGTCTGGCTCCCTTCTTACACTGACAGATTTTTGTATGTTGCAAGACTAAAGAATAATATTGTCTCCATAGTTTTATTTGAAGACCGTGGTTATGATGTCATATTTAGAAAATGAAAGGTGTTCCTTAGAAACATCGCCAAGGGACGAGTGAAACAGATCAGTGTATGATTCAAGAACACGTATGCTCTCGAGGTTAAAGATGCATGCAAATATTTGAGGAGAAAAGAAGAGGTTAGTGACGTGGTGGTTGAGAGGGAGCTTAAATTACCTCTCAACTTGCAGCCTCAGAAGCAGTCTTAGAAGGTTGTGGATCAGCCATAATTGGAGAAGCAGATAGGAGACCGAGTGGAGTCATCCACTCAAGCAAAGACCTACATGAGTGGGGAATTTTGAGCCAGATGGGTAGAGGGGGCACATGCATCCATACCTCCAAGTGAGAGGTGGGGCGATGTGAAGACATAATCCCAAGAGAAGAAATTTGGGCACGATCCACTGAGATGGATTTTCTCATGGATCAGACGTGGCTATGGGGAGCCCACTGTACACATAAGCAGGAAGGTTTAGTATGATTTATGCAGTCAGATGTCAGAAAGACATAAATCAGAGTGATAGATGTCAGATATTGGAGTGTAGATCAGAGTTGGCAGGAGTGCAGAGAGCACAGATGCAGAATCAGCAGCAGCGCAGAGTTTTCAGTAGACAGTTTAGTAACGAGTAGCAGACAGAGACTCTGATGACAAATGCATCATACTGATTTGGTGTTTTTTTAGGATTTTCATTTTCAGGAGTTGTAGGAGTAAACAACACTAGAGAAGTGTTAAATGAAGAATGAATTCCTTTCTTGTTGAGAGGGAGTGTTCAAATTGGCAACAAGAAATAGTGAAAATGGCATCCAGAAATGGTACCATAGGGGGCTTCTGATATAATTGTACCTTAATTAAATTGGAAGACAAATTGTAATTTCATCTCATGACAACTTGTACTAGTTAACTGAGTCAAGAAGACTTAGTTAGCTTAGGAAATTCGAGTTAGAGGTCAGAGAGGATTCATGTAGAGTTCTCCCATGATTTTAGGGGGTCCAGTTACAGTTATTTGTGAGTTGTAATTAGTTAACTAAATTAATTGAGTTAAAATTAGTTTAACTAGTTGTAACTGAGGGATGAGCTAGTGATAGGTCTAGTGAATTAAATTTGATTTAAGTCACAAGTAGTGATCAATCATTTAACTGATAATTCATTATAAATAGTTGTTGCATGTCAGTTCTAAAGAATGCCCAGTTGAGTTTGAGTTTAAAGGGAAGGTAACTATCAGTTGTATAATTAGAAAATTGTACAGGTCATGCATGAATTCATCGGGAATGCTTGAAGGTATTGCGCAATCATTGATTGGGATTTTCCTAATTAATAGAGGCTCAATTAGCCTAAGAATGTGTAATAAAGGTAGACCATGCAGACGCAAGAAAAAGGTTAAATATTGGACCAAACTTGCTTGGATTGTAAGCCATATTCGAGCAAAATCGAAGTTAGACACTCATCAGAGTGCGGAGGTTTCTCAATGTGACGAATAGCATTGTATTGTTTCATGATATTGAATTTATGAAATATGTAGATAGTGGAGTTCTAAGCAATGTGCTTTCCCCAGATACATCTTGTGTTGTGTGATTGATTGTTTCTTTCTCTTGTAATATGATTTTGCGACCGTGTTTTGTTTCCACAAATTGTAGAAGGATTTAGTATCTTGTTTTAGTACATTATAAGATCAGTTTGAATCTCAGTGTTAGGTTTTCTACACTTTGTGCCTATTTATTTTATCTGAGAGTATCTTGTTTCAGTACTTATATGTGTTTTATATGTCTTTGGTTTTGGATTAGGCTACAACTAGATCAGAAGATACATCACAATCAGGAGCAACTCTTAACGAGAAGCATATATCATTATGTCAAGGTTTATAAGATGCATCATAAGCCATATGTGACTTAATGTCGACATACCATTGCAAGGGTCAATCGGGCTTCATCCACAACTGATTTTTGACTCTGATCCATTTGGAATATCCCTAGGCTCCTTTCTCTATGGTTTCTTAGGTTTTGACTCCTCATTTCATCTAGGGTTTCCTGGTATTCTAGTAGATCCAGCCTCAAATATTTAGGAATTTTATTTTGTTTCCTTAGTCACAAGTCGAAATTGCAACTTGTTGTGCAAGACTCCCTGGCCACTGTAAGTGTCATTTGCGACATGTTTTAAGTTCCATAAACTCTTAGTCGCAACTAAAATTCATAGTGATTTGGAACTGATCTCTAAAGATGCGACTTGCGACCCCTATTGAGCCCATCGCATGTGATAGAATCAGTGTGCAATTCCTAAGTGCGATCTCCTCGCTGCAAACTAAACTTGCGACCTATGACTAGCCATTAAAATTTTTATTTGCAACTTAATATGGGCAGCTCATTCCCCCTAGTCGAAAATCACATTTCTAGTTCACATTCATTCGACACTCTCATCTAAAAGTGTGACCTGCAACCTCACTATGTCTAGCACATGCGATAAACACAATGCACATTTCCAACTTGTGACCTGTGACTAGCCACTAAATTTACAACTTGCAACACGCAACCTACCACTAGCCATTGAATTTATGGTTTGCGGCCTACAACTAATCACTAGATTTGTGATTTATGACCTCCATATTCTTGCATATTTCAATTGTTTTCTGTTTTTTTGTCTCTTCATATTCCTGTCGCTTTAGCTTCCATGACCCTTTGTCTTCCATAAACCTTAGCTTTATATGCATATTTCCCCTTTGCACTTTACACCTAGACTATATCCTTCTTCATCCCTCTTATGCCCTAGGCTCACCAAGGTGTCTTTTTCCTCACAATCACTACACCTCTAGCCCAACCTACAATTTCTCCTTAGAATTGAACATTCACTCTTCACCACTACCAACTGAGATAGTGACTTACGCTTTGAGCATAAAGAAGATTCTATGGCCCCTAATTTTTCTTTGCCTGCCCTCTATCATTGCAACCTGCGACTAGGCTTGGCCTTATTTCTCCCTCAGACCACAAATCACACTTTTAGTCACTAGCACTATGACTTGGAAATGCAACAAACATTGTGAAGAGGATTTGTGACCAGCATTGTGAAGAGGTAATGCAACCAACACTTTGAAGATTAAATGTGACCAACATTGTGAAGAGGATTTATGACTACCATTGTAACTTGAAGATGTGACTATAATTTGACGATGTGATTTGTGACTAGCCTTTGTTGATGTGATTTGCAACTTACTACCCTCTATAAATGTGACTTATGACTAATACTATTATCATTGCATGTGATGGATCCAATTCGCACTTTGAAACTATGACTTCCACTAACTAAAAGGGTGATTGTGACTAGAAATTAAGATTGCGACTAAAAGGGTGCCACTGTGACTAGAAAGTGATACTGCAACTACAAGGAATTTTAAGAGTCAATATGAAGTCAAAAGGTCCCAAGGGAAGTCCAAGAGTCATGGGAGAAGGTGAAAGTTCACTATCCTCATTTCTGTAAATATACTCTCATGCCTCATTTTAAAGGGGACTTTAGCACTTGAGCTAGGACTAGCATTACATGGTTGATATGTGCTTTAGGATCTAGAGGCACTCAGCTCTTGGAAGCTAGCATGGTGAGTTGTGGTGTGGTTTTGGTTTTGCATTAGATAATGGTATGTGTAGCCCATGCTCCACTGTTTGGATTTGATGGATTGCAGGACATGTACTTATATTTGCAGCAACGTTAATAAGAAGTTATTTGCTTGCAATATGAATTCCCATGCATATTTATGATGGTTGTACTGGATTTCTAATGTTTCCATCATGTTTGTATGTGTGCTTTCATGTGGGAATATGTTAATGATATTATTCTTAGCTTATATATTTCATGTATGCTTTGAATATGTGTTTACTTATTCCATGCCATGCCGCTAAATTATTGTGAACTGATTTGCAATTAACCTCTGGCATGTTCCTATTCATGTATGTCGAAGACGATTTACCTTACTAATATTTATGGTGGCATGTTGCTTCCTATTTATTTGTTGTTGCATTCATGTATCTCGTATTACAAGTTGTCAATATTGAATTGATCTCATCCCATTATCTAGGAATTTCATCCTTGCTCTCACTTTAACTACCCCTCATTTGAAAACTAAGAGTGAAACATTCATGGTGGTATTTGGGCCCACATAGCGGATGAGGATCCTATCCAAAACACTGTGAGGTCTAATTGGGACTTCACACCAGGGAAACCCTTTAGCTGTTGGTGGTACATTCCAACCCGTCAACAGATTTTGGCACTAGGAGGGCCATATGACAAGTTGAGCCCATGGAGCCTTTATTTTAATACCATATCTTGAAATGGCTCATTTCGACATCTCTATTCTGGGTTGTTTTTCTAAAATTATTGATCTTTCAGTGCCTGCAAAAATATTCTATCACTTGTTACAGTTCAAGTTTAATGGAGAGGGTCGAACAACTGTATTTGGACATATGTGTCGAGTTATCCAATTTTGTCATTCTAACGGAATACATTGTAAAGATATTATTTCCAAATTATTCACCTTCACGCTTGAATTTTTTGTCAAGGAATGATGCCACACGTTTCCAGCCAATTCCATCCATTCGTTCGAGAAACCCATTAAAGAGCTCCATCAATATTTTTACAGGTACAATTATCAAGGTGTGTTTAAAAGGATAAATCAACTTAGAAAGAAAGTTGAATAGTCATTAGAATATTTTTTTGATAGGTTTGTTCATCTTTGTTATGAATTTTCTGAAAGAGAAGTGGATTGGATGTATTTGAATGAGAAATTCCAGTGATTGGTTTATGTTTCTCTATGAGTCAGGAAAAGCATCAAACATTCAAGGAGGAAATAACTACCCATGAAATTACACATCCTCCTTCAGCTTCATTACCTAAAGAAATTTTTTTCTTCAACCATCTAGGTGATGAAGAGTGCTTTACAAGTAAATGAACCAAGTTGTCTTGCATCTGAAGCTCTCTTACATCTTGGTGAAATTGGACAGCCTGAGAATCAAGTTGATATAACATATCTCCCTGTTGACAAGATTCAACTTAAACCTATTAAGAATATGCCTAAATCTGTGTTTGAATCCCCTCATATTATGCTCCCTCATTCACTTGTTCGCAATGACCTAGGTCTTGTCTTGGATAAAACTGAATCTCCTATCAACCCCACGGAACATGACATACATGTTGATATGTTGATTTCTCAAGTTAACACTTATGTGCAGGTTTTGAGTTGTTGATCAGTGATTGTCATTGATGTCAACCCAAGCAGCACCAAGGGTACCCCGATCTTGCATGGGAATTTTGACTTGACAACTTACTCTATTCTGAGTCAAGGATATTTTGGATGGTTTCTACTTGTAGAGATGTTTCTATTGATATATGGCACACCACATAATTATTCATTCTTTGAGAGATATTCATGTTTGACGTTAGTAACCCCAGTTAGTGGGCTAAAACCTCATGTGGTTGTGGCATGACACTAATTATTGGTTGTGGTCATTTAATAGTCAATAATTAATAATTTTTTAAGCTCCTAAAATCCCTCTAACATTCACTTGTTGAATACCCTCTCAACCTAAGCATTTATATAAATTGTGACCCTCGTATCCTCCTCATGTAAGGATTTCACTACTTAAAACAGGTCATTGTGGCATTTTCGCTATAAATTTTTTTTTTCCTGTGAAGCTTCAGATGCTGAAACAAAAACCAATTCGAGTCGAAATCTTGATGAAGCTCATGTCCTAATTTCATATATTGATTCACTATATTTTCGGAGATATGGTATGAGGAAGTTAGGGTTTTTGAAGGTTCCTGAATATCATGTCAAACAGATGACCTTTGGAAAATTGTTATAACTTTCTCTCTGAGCATTGGATTCAAATTTCGTAAAAAGTGATAGAAGGAGGACATGTTGTAGTTTTTTGGGTATCTTTTTCAGGACCAAATGTTGAAACAATGACACGTGGAACTTCTTTCAAGTTCGCTTTATTGAACCAATCTATAATCAGGTCATCGTAGGAGATTGGGCATAACTGTTTCTTGAATAATCCAATATTTATCAAACCTACGAGGTTGGAAAGAGGAATTTGAGGGCTACCACTGGACGCAATTCCAGACCTTGGAGATATTAAATTACATATATACAGCAGATTCAATATCGAGCTTCTATAAGGCAAGAAAAAATATGCATTCAAGGATCACCGCAGTAAGGAAAACACATCAACAATCAAGGGTAAGTCTGCTACAACAAGGTATGTATGATTAGTTTTTGAATTTTAATTTGAATATCATCTCTGAAATGTGTTTTTGCAGGACAGTGTAAGTATTTTGTATGTATGTTTGATTGGGTTTTGTTCATAAATGTTGAACGTATTTACATTTGAATTTTGAATATTTCTTTAACTTATGGTTTGCAGGATAGTGTAAGTATTTTGTTTGTATTTACATTTTAATTTTGAATATTTCTATGACATATGGTTTGCGGGACAGCGTATTTTGTTTGTATATTTGTTTGGGTCTTCTTCATTAATGCATGTGCAGAAAGGAGGACACAATAGGACAACTCAGATACATACTAGAAGGAAAACGCAACGCCAAAGTACCATTACTTGAAGCAAGCACAAAAATACCTCAGTACTTGCTAGTGTTCAAAGAAGCAGTTTCAAGTCAAGTATTAGGTCGTGTCAAAATTTAGTATTGTAAAATTCATCATTGTAAAATTGTAAAAGAGCCATTATTTTAAAAGAGTCAATCTGCCTAGAGTTGGAGAGGCATTGTTGGGAGGTATAAGTGTCATTTTTGGATAATGTTATGGTTGGGTTGTAGGTCATAGTGTGATTGGGTGATTGGTCTAGTTCAAGAAAATCATTGTGAATCATATTGTATCATGGATCATTGTCCCTATTACAGGAGTCCACACTCTTGTCTTATTTCTAATCATTATAGGGTGGCAGGGAGGTGTTAGGTTGATGCAGGAAGTCATCTATAGGTTGGAGCTTGTGAACACTTCAAGGTGGTAGGTCGTTCTAGGATGTCGGGGCATCCATTCAGTTGACTACTGAAGAAACCATGCATTGGTGCATCCATCCAGTGGGAGCTGGAGAAGAATGTTTTTCTAGAATTCTATGAAGTTGTACCTTTCATTTTAGTTGGGGCTAAAGATTAAATCATTTATTAGAAAAGAGTTCGGTGGTTTTTGACCTGGAGGGGGTTTTTCACCTAAATTTTGTGTGCCTATTGTGCTCTATCATTTACTATTTTTATTGGATAAACATCAAGAATAATTGAAGATTAAATAATGCTCTGGAAAAATTTAAAAGTGATAATTGATAAGAAATATTGATTCACCCCCCCCCCCCTCTCAGTATTTCCAACAATTGGAATCAAAGCTTGGTTGCTTCAATAGTAGTCTAACAACTGGAAGGATATCATGGAGTATACTAAGAATAGATTTCCTCTGTTCAACAGAAATAACTATGCACTTTGGAGTGTAAGAATGCAATTTCATTTGCTGGCGCAAGGATACGAAGTATGGGAAATCGTTTAAAAAGGCTTTACAGCGACCCAAGATGAACAAGGTAAGAAAAATATGATATATAATGTAATGGCTAAATATCTCATTATCAGTGGGCTTATCGAATATGTCTATCTTATGGTAATGAGTTGCAAAACTTCTAAAGAAGTATGGGGCAAGCTTGAGAATATATATGCAAGTGACTCAAACATGAAAGAAGAAAAGCTTCAAATTTACATGGAAAAAATTGAGCAACTCAAAATGAAGGAAGATGAAAATATTGATGCATACTTACATTGTTTTGATGAAATAACAAAGGCATTGGAAAGTTTGGGAGAACCTGTTGAAACGAAAATTGTTGTCTAAAAGATCCTTAGAACCTTGTCGGCAATATTCAACCCAAAGGTATCTATCTTGGAATATAGTTTGAATCTAGCCAATCTCAGCAAAGATGAATTTCATGGAGTGCTTACGGCATATTAAATGATGATTGAAGAAAATGACAACACATCTCACCTAGAAACAGCATTCGCCGCATCCAAGAAAACTAGTAAGGATAAGCATACTCTGAAAGAAAAAACTTGTAGTTGTAAGGAAGAAGATCAAGAAGAATTTTTAGATAAATAATTTTCCTACTTCATGGGAAAAATGATAACAGGTACGAGGAAATTCAAAGGTAAACTTCCATTGATATGTTTCGATCGTGGTGATGTTGGGAATTTTGTAGCCAAGTGTCCTCACAAAAATGAGGTTGTTATGAAAGGAAAGAAACATCTGAGGAATTTCAACAAGCAAGGCAATAATAAATGGTTTAAGAATAGTTTCTTCTCCAAAGAAGATAGCTCCTAGCTCCTCATCTGATGAAGGCAATGATAACGAAGAATAAATCAATGAAAGAGTGTTGTTTATGGCTAAGCATAATAAGCAAGAAGCATCTGACGAAGAAGAAGAGAATACTGAGGTTGAATTTCAAAACAAAGTGATCAGGGTTGTCAAAGAGCTCAAGGTCGAGAAGAAGCATGTCCACACTCTTGAAGATGAATTAAATATAGAAAGGGAACATGTCCTAAATCTTAAAATCAAGTTTAAAGAATACAAACGAGTTGAAGAATCGCTCAGGGAAGAATTAAAGGAAATCAAAAAGGAAAGAGAAGCATTTGAAGTTGAAATAGTTTCTCTACGAAAGAAAGTAAAAAATAGAAAACTCTTCAAAACTACACCAACAGCTCCAAGGCATTAGAAGAAATCATCAACAATCAGTGATCAAATAATGACAAGATTGGTCTTGGTTACAAAGAAAAATCTGAAAAGAAGCCAAGTCCTTCTATGACAACAAAAGAAGATGGATATGCAAAATATAACAAGCAGGTAGACCTTCCAGCCAACTCAAGAGATTGGGACTCGCAGGAATAACCATGGAAGGCAATTCCTCGAAGAATATTTCCACCCAGGTATCAACTTATCTTCTATGGTCATTTTTATTCATGTGGAAGGTTTGGACATAGAGCTATAGAATGTCTCACGTATGTTTGGAATAAATACAGTTTCGGGAGGTCTTTCAAAAAGGGATATTCCATAACTCAGCAGAATATTAACAGATTTGATCATTTGAGAGATGATGTCGAATGTTAAAAATGTAAAAATTTTGGACACCTAGCTAAAGATTGTAGACTTGGAAGTTCTTCAAAGGAATTCTTGCAAAATCATAATGAAAAAAAAGGAAAAAAAAGACTAAAAAATGTGTTATCGCTCTCAAGGCTCAAAGCAACAGAAACGTTTGGTATGTTGATAGTGGTTTCTCAACTCATATGACTGAATATAGGAATAAGTTCATATCCTTGAAGGAAAATAAGTATGGAACAATGTCTTTTGGAAATGACAGGTCTTCAAACATCATAGGAGTAGGTACAGTCACACTTGGAAGCAAGAATGAATTAGCGAAAGATGTGTTGTTGGTTGAAAATATGAATCACAATCTGTTGAGTGTTGGACAAATGTGCGATCAAGGACACACGATGTTATTTAACTCTAAGAAATGTGAAACCAAGAAAGACAATTTTGGTAAAATTGTGGCTATAGCAAGCAGAGCTCCAAATTACATATATATTTTGGATGAGACACCTAAAGGGTGATTTTTGGCACAAGAAGACAAAAGTTGGTTATGGCACAAATGAATGGGACATCTAAATTTCGACAATTTGGTCAGGATCAACAAGAAGGAAGTAGTAAGAGAAATGCCTAAAATTTCAAAACCTACCAATACAATATGTGAATCTTGTCAGCACGGCAAGCAGAAAAAGGTTGAGTTCAAGACAAAATAACACTTTGCATCACATCCATTGGAATTAGTACATGTTGATCTATGTGGTCCTATTAGAACAAAAGGTTTAGATGGAGAATTATATTTTATGCTAATGATAGATGATTACACTAGAATGACAGCCATCAAATTCTTAAAGAAAAATATTGAGGCATTCGAGTGTTTTAGAATCTACAAGGAATTGTTTGAAAATGAAACTGATTTGAAAATAAAATGTCTGAGATCAGATAATGTTGGAGAATGCACTTCCAAGGTATTTCAGTACTGTGATGAAAATGGAATAAAAAGGAAATTCTCAACAGCCAGAACACTGCAGCAAAATGGAGCTGTTGAAATAAAAAATAGAACCGTGCAGGAAATGGCCAGAACAATGTTAAATGACTCAAAATTAGTTGATACATTCTGGGTTCAAGTAATCGATACAATTGTGTTCCTTATAAACAGAAGTTTGCTAAGGAACAATTGTAACACGACTCCATATGAATTATGGCAAGGAATACCTACTTATGCCAAATGCTTCAAAATATTTGGAAGAAAATGCTACATCAAAAGAGAAGATAACAAATTTGGCAATTTCGATTCTCGTGTCGATTAAGGTATTTTTGTTGGTTATTCACGCAAAAGGAAGGCTTATATATGCTACAATCTGAGGCGAAAACAAATAGTGGAAAGCATAAATGTTACTTTTGATGAATAATTTGTTACAAAGGATGATGATGAGATTGTCCCTTCAAGAAAATCTGAGGGATCTGAGGGAGAATATGTGAAGGATGAAGAAGAAGCTCCAGAACAAGACCAATAAAATAATGGAAACAACAGTCAACCAAGAGGAAATAATAAATGATCAGCAAGATGTATAAGAAAATTCTCCAAAAGCTTTGAAAGAATGGTGTCAAAAGAATCATCCGTCAAATCAAATCATCGGCAACATAAATGAAGGAATTGGAACCAGAAGAAGTCGACAACTTTTTTCATCACAACAAGCCCACCTTTCCTTTTTAGCAACTTTTGAGCCTAGCAATTTTGAGGAAGCTAGTCAAGATGAACACTAGGTAGCAGCTATGAATGAATAATTGGATCAAATTGAGAAGAACGATACTTGGGAATTGGTTCCATGACCAAAGGATAAAAATATTATTGGAACTAAATTGGTCTTCAGAAACAAATTGAATGAGGATGGATAGGTTACCAGTAATAAGGAAAGATTAGTCTGCAAAGGATATGCACTAGTTGAAGGAATTGATTTTGAATAAACATTTTCTCATGTTGCCAGAATGGAAGCTATCAAAATGTTTCTTGCTTATTCATGCTCAATAAAAATCAAGGTCTACCAAATGGATGTTAAGTCATCCTTTCTAAATGGTGAATTGGAAGAAGAAGTTTACATTTAACAACCTGAAGGTTTTCTTCTCTCTGAAAAGGAATACTATGTCTGCAAATTAAAGAAGTCACTATATGGTCTCAAGCAAGCTCCTAGAGCTTGGTATGCTTGTCTTGATGGATATCTACATCAACAAGGATTCAAGAAAGGAAGCACTGACAACAATCTCTATGTGAGAGTGGATCAAGATAACCTAACAATTATCGAGGTATATGTAGGCGATATAATTTTTGGAGGAAATAATGACATATTAAGTAAAAAATTTGCCACAAAGATGAAAAGTGAGTTTGAAATGTCTCTACTTGGCGAGCTGACATACTTTTTAGGGCTTCGGATATCTAAGAAGGATAAAGGAATATTTATATATCAAACCAAGTACATCAAGGAAATTCTCAAGAAATTCAAGATGGAAGATTGCAAGCCTATCCTTACGCCAATGGTAATAGGTTGCAAATTAAGATTAGATGATTCGTCAAAGGATGTGGACCAGAGGTTGTATAGATATATGATTGGCAGTATTTTATATGTGATAGCTTCTCGGCCAGACTTAATGCAGGCAGTTGGACAAGTAGCAATATTCCAAGTAGCACCAAAATAATCTCATATTATTGCCGTCAAAATAATTCTCTGATACCTTAAGGGAACAACAAAATATAGTTTATGGTATCCCAAACGAAATAAACTAGTTATCTAAGCTTATACAGATGCAGATTTGGCAGGAAGTGTTGATGATCGAAAGAGTACCAGTGTAGAAGCATTCTATCTAAGTAGTTGTCTTGTTTCATGGTTAAGTAAAAATCACTCTTCAATATTTTTATCCACAGCAGAAGCAGATTATATCGCAGTCGCAGCTTGTTGTACTCAAGTTCTCTAGATGAAGCAAAATTTGCAAGACCTTCAAGTCAAGCTTGATGAGCCTATTCCCATATTTTGTGATAACACTAGTGCCATCAATATCTTCAAGAATCATGTGATGCATTCAAAAAAAAAGCACATTCCGATCAAACATCATTTCATTAGAGAGCAGGTCACCGAAAATAATATCAAGCTTGAATATGTTGGCACAAAGGAACAAATTTCTGACATCTTTACAAAACCATTACCTCGTGAAGCATTTGAGTATCTTCGCCTAATGCTTGGGATTCTCCCAAGTTCTCATTAGACTCTTTATTTTATCTAACTAAGTAAAAAAACGGGGGGAGTTGAGGTTTGTACCGGTCCGCAGGATGACGTTTTTCAGGGTGAGTTACCCTTTGTCATTGATGACAAAGGGGGAGAGAATGTTGTAGGAAGAGGTGTCATGATTGCAAGGGGAGTACTTGTGTTTCCATCAATGCCAAAGGGGGATATTTTTTATCAGTCGTTGTCATTGATGTCAACCCAAACAGCACTAGGGGCTACCCTAATCTTGCATGGGAATTTTTACTTGAC
Source organism: Pinus albicaulis (assembly GCA_034641835.2). Lineage (NCBI taxonomy): Eukaryota > Viridiplantae > Streptophyta > Pinopsida > Pinales > Pinaceae > Pinus > Pinus albicaulis. The sequence continues at coordinate 145,532,136 of CM076573.1, forward strand.
AACTTACTATAATCTGAGTCAAGGATATTTTGGATGGTTTCTACCTGTTGAGATGTTTCCATTGTTATATGGCACGCCACATAATTATTCACGGTTTGAAAGATATTCGTGTTTGAAGTTAGTAACCCCAGTTAGTGGGCTAAAACCCCATGGGGTTGTGGCATGACACTAATCATTGGTTGTGTTCATTGAATAGTCAATAATTAATAATTTTTTAAGCTCCTAAAATCCCTCCAACGTTCACTTGTTGAACACCCTCTCAACATAAGAATTTATATAAATTGTGACCCTCATATCCTCCTCATGTAAGGATTTCGCTACTTAAAACAGGTCATCGTGGCATTTTTGCTATAAATTTTTTTCTACGAAGCTTCATATGCTGAAAAAAAATAAAAAAATAAAAAAATAAAAATAAAAATAAATAAAAAAACTAAAAATAAAAATAAAAACATTTGAGATGAAATCATGATGAATCATGTGTCCTAATTTCATATATTGGTTCGTTATATTTTTGGAGATATGACCTTATTAAGTTAGGGTTTGTGCAGGCTCCCATATTTCTTGTCAAACAGGTGACCTTTGGAAAATCGTTATAACTTTCTCTCTGGGCATTGGATTCAAATTTTGTAAAATGTGACAGAAAGAGAACGGGTCTGAGTTTTTTGGGTATGGTTTTTAGGACCAAATGTTGAAACAGTGACACGTGGCACTTCATACAATTTCACTTTATTGAACCAATCTATAATCAGGTCATCGTAGGAGATTGGGCATAATTATTTATTGAAGAACCTAATATTGATCAGACCTATGAGGTTGGAAATAGGACTCAGAGGGCTACCATAGGACACAATTTCAGACCTTGGAGATCTAAAATTACATAGATACAACAGATTCAATATCGAGCTTCTAGAAGGCAAGAAAAAATATGCATTCAAGGATCATTGCAGTAAGGACAACACATCAACAGTCAAGGGTAAGTCTACTACAACAAGGTATGTATGATTAGTATTTGAATTTTAATTTGAATATCATCTCTGAAATGTGTTTTTGCAGGACAGTGTAAGTATTTTGTATATATGTATGATTGGGTTTTGTTCATAAATGTTGAACGTATTTACATTTGAATTTTAAATATTTCTCTAACATATGGTTTGAAGGACAGTGTATGTATTTTGTTTGTATATTGGTTTAGGTCTTATTCATTAATGCATGTGCAATAAGGAGGACATAATAGGATAACTCATACATATATTAGAAGGAAAATGCAACGCCAAAGTACCATTACTTGAAGCAAGCACAACAATACCTCAGCAGCTGCTAGTGTTCAAAGAAACAGTGTCAAGTCAAGTATCAGTTCGTGTCAAAAGTCAGTATTGTAAAAATAATCATTGTAAAATTGTAGAAGAGTCATTATTGTAAAAGACTCAATCTTCTTAGAGTTGAAGAGAAATTGTTGGGATTTATGAGTGTCATTGTTGGATAATGTAATGGTTGGGTTGCAGGTCATAGAGTGATTGGGTGATTGGTCTAGTTCAAGAAAATCATTGTGAATCATATTGTATCGTCAATCATTGTCCCTGGTATGGGATTCCACACTCTTGTCTTATTTCTGATCATTATAGGGTGGCAGGGAGGTGATAGTTTAATGCATGAAGTCACCTACAGGTTGGAGCCTTTGAACACTTCAGGGTGGTAGGTCGGTCTAGGATGTCGGGGCATCCATTCAGTTGACTACTGAAGAAACTAGAGCGTTGGGGTGTCCTTCCAGTGGGAGTTGGAGAAGAATGATTTTCTAGAATTTTATGAATTTGTACCTTTCATTTCAGTTGGGGCTGAAGATTAAAGAATTTATTAGAAAAGCATTCAGTGGTTTTTACCCGGAGGGGGTTTTCCACCTAAAATTCGTGTGCATATTGTGTTCTATTGTTTACTGTTGTTACTGGTTAAACATCAAGAATAATTGAAGATTAAATAATGCTCTGAAAATATTTAAAAGCGATAATTGATAATAATAAAAATTGATTCACCCCCCCCCCCCAGTATTTCCAACATGAGTCTTGAACCAGACTTGGTTGGAATTGATCTCTCTTCACATGAGTCTTTTCATCTATTGTACCCTAATTTATTTGATGAATCTGCTATACCAACGGTTTCTCTAAATCATTTGGATTTTTATATTGTTGGTTTTTATTATGATCGGGAACATGATAGTGTTGTCTGATAATTTGAAGATGAAAACATTGAATATGGTGTTCATGATTTTTTCCATCTGTAATTTGTTACAGGTGAAGAGGAATATTTTGTATCTTGAAAGGTTTAAGAAAGAATTCCATTTGACTTGTCCTCATCCTTAATTCTTCAAGAGTCTTGTGTGTTAGATGCCCAACCTAATCAAATTAGTGGCTTTAACAGTTGTCATCCTCTTGACAACATATTCACTAATACCTCTAATGATCATTGTTCATGTGCACTTGTTGATTTCACTAAGCCACCACGATTTTATGATCCACCTTCTGAATGTTCAGGGACTTGTCGAGAAGATGAGAAACTTCAGCTTATGTTGATGGTTATGTCAGTTTCTCACAATCTTGATGAGATCTCTGAACTAGGTCAAATTAGAGTTTCCTCACATGACTCCCCTCTCAGCACCATCTCACCAGATGAAATCTAACTTTTGGAAAATTCTGAGATGCATCACTCCTCTTATTATGATTTTTTTGCTAAAGTGAGTGCACCAACCATTTTTTCATATCATTTTGATTCTTTCTTAGCTGGTGTACATTGTGTTCAGGTAAATATGTTGTTGTATTACAGTGTATTTTATGTGAGGAAAAAAATCACATGACTCCTCTCTTTCATGGGAATCATCTTGTCAATTCATCTCCATTTCGGTCAATACAAGAACACCTAGGAAAATTATCTATATATCCATTGATGATTTTTCTATCACAATTGATGATGACCATGCATGTTCATATGATCTCATGAAACCATTGATATTTGATGATCTTCCATTTGAGGGTTCAAAGGTTTGTTAGGATGGTGAGGCACTTTGGCTCTCATCGATGGATACATCAAGCCCTCACGTCCCTCACAAAATACATGAACAAACTCAAATTATGTTTTACATGTCAAACCAGGAGGTAACTCCTCAAAACCGCAATGTATATTAGCTGAAGAATGTACATGCTTATATAGATGGGAGGTGAGGCTATTGGGATTCAGCTCCCAATGACTCTTGGCCTTCCTTATTTCCTAATAACAAATAATATACAAAAATAAATGTGCACACCCATCCATAGGATTAGGTGTCAACATTTTATGTGCGTAACTTCTCTCGTATCTCGCCTTGCACTCGATGGAGGCCAATATTTGGAGAAGTTTCAAAGTATTTGAATTGGTAATCTTGAATTTAATGATAGAATTACTGATGTGTTGAAAGACTCTTACTTGGAAAATTCCTCTACAAGCAGGCACCATCTTATCTCTCTTGTGTTGAATTTAGGGTTAAACATAAATGAATGCATATCGTGGATGGATGTTGAGGGTTTTCAAGTTAATCATTTTGTTTATCAAGATAGAGTTGCAGCTTGGCTAGAAGAGTATTTTCTGATATATTTTCCTGCCAACATGTGTGAACTTCTTACTCTTATGCATGTTTTCCAAGTAAGCATTTTTGTTTTTGCACAATTCCTTATATTAGTTCTAATCGCTGACATCTTTGTTTTTGAAGGTCGGGAACAATTGCATTGGTTGCATTGGAAGTTTGATTTCACTTGACCTGATCATTTACTATTGAATTTTTGAGCAATTAGGGAGAAATTTCCCTAGAAATCACTTTATGTGGTTACCCCCTTTCACCCTTGAAGCGAATTATCTCTCAAAAGAGAAAAATTTATTTCAAAAGTATTTTACAAAGCAATTAGACATGTGCAAAATAAAATCACTAGTAAGTGATTCAATTAGACATGTGAAAAATAAAATCACTTAAGTGATTTAATTAGACATGTGCAAAATAAAATCACTTAAGTTATCTAATTCGAATGGATCACTCTAGGAGCTTGTTGTGTAACCAGCTTCAAAAATAGAAGAAAAGAGATATCAACGCCTTAGAAATAAGCCACTTCTAGGGGGCAACCTCCAATACATTACATAAATGCACAATTCTTGGATGATACAATTTACAAAACCTCCTTTCTATATATAGGAGTCCATGGGTCCATAATGTAATCCTAGTGGGCCACAATGTAATCCTAGCCGACCTAACAATAATAATTTAAGGGCACAATAATAACAAAATGGGGGTTACAAGGGTACAATAACAATAAGGGGTTTACACTAACAATAATAAGGGGCTATACTAGTGATATAGGGACCTAACATGCCCCTCTCCTTCAAAAAAGTGTTGTCCTCAACACTTGAGTAGCTCCGGGTGCTTCTGTATAAAATTCTTATCCTCCCATGTAGAATCTTCAGTGGGTAAGTTCTTCCACTTGATGAGATACTCTGAAATTGATCGATTCCGTAGTTGTCGAGTTCTTGTTTCCATGACCGCTTCTGGTTCCAATATGATTTTTCCTTCCTCATCAAGTTCCGGCAATATTGTTTGAACTGGAAGATTTTCTCCTATAACCTTCTTTAAGCATGAAACATGGAAAACTGGATGTACTCGCGAAGAAGCAGGAAGCTCCAATTTGTATGCCATAGTACCAATCTTTTGCAACACCTTGTAAGGACCATAGTACTTTGGCGATAATTTATTATCCTTCTTTGCTTGCTTGAGGGACATTTGTTCGTATGGTTGTAGCCGTAAAAATACCCAATCTCCTACATCAAAACTTCTCTCGCTACGATGTTGTTCTGCCTGTTGTTTCATTCGATTTTGTGCCAAATTCAGGTTATCCTTTAAGAGTTGGAGAACTTCTTGCTGATGCTCGATGTGATCTTCCACCGCTTGAACCTTCGAATTTTCCCTTAAAGATGATGTGATGGATGGTGGATGATATCCATAAAGTGCCATAAATGGGGTCATTTTTGCTGCAGCATGGAAGGAAGTGTTATACCACCATTCAGCAAGAGGTAACCACTTGACCCATTGTGTTTGTTTATCAGATACAAAACAACGAAGATATCCTTCCAAACATTTATTTACTATCTCAGTTTGACCATCGATTGAGGATGATAAGATGAGCTATGAGCTAATTGAGTACCCAAACAAGAAAATAACTCCGTCCAAAAATTTCCAGTAAAAATGGGATCTCTATCGCTCACAATAACCCTTGGGCTTCCATGTAGCTTTTGAATTCTGTCCATAAATATAGTAGCAACTGTACTTGCTTTAAATGGATAAGATAATGCACAAAAGTGTGCATACTTGGTAAGTCTATCAACTACCACCATGATGACACTCTTTCCTTCGGACTTAGGTAAACCTGTGATAAAATCCATTGAAATCTCCTCCCAACGTTGACTTGGAATGGATAAAGGTTGTAGAAGTCCTGGGTCTTAATTGTCTCAACTTTATTCTGCTGGCAAACCAAACATTCTGCCACAAACTTTCGAATATCAGATTTAAGGCCATCCCAAACTTTCTTCACCCCGTGGTAAGTTTTTAAAAATCCTGAGTGTCCTCCTAAAGGAGAAGTGTGCAATTCCAGAAGAATCTTTTGTTTTAGTTGGGAATTCTTACAAAGATATAAGCGATCTTTATACCATAAGGAATCATTTTTCCAACTAAATGTATCAGATGTACTAGGATCTTGCTGCAACTTTTGAATGAGTGTCCATACATCTTTGTCCTTCTTCCATTCATTTCTTGCTTCAGTTATCCAATCTGGTTGGATAATAGAAATGGCACAAAGCAATGCTTCCACCTCTTCATTCTTTCTTGAGAGTGCATCTGCAACAACATTAAGCTTTCCTTTTTTGTAGATTATTTCAAAGTCATAACCCAACATCTTTGTGACCAATTTTTGTTGCTCTTCTGAAGATAGTCACTTTGTTCCAAAAAGTGTTTAAGACTATCATGATCAGTTTTTACCTTGAAGTGTCTTCCCATTAGGTAAGTTCGCCATTTCTTTAGTGCATGTAGTATTGCTAACATTTCCTTTTCATAAATAGGTTTCTGTAAATACTTTCCTTTGATTGGACGACTTTCAAAAGCAATGGGTCTTCCTTCCTGCATTAAAACTGCACCAATTCCATTTCCTGAGGCATCACATTCCACAATAAAGGTTTTTGTGAAGTCTAGCGTAGCTAAGATCGGTGCTAGGCACATTGCCTCTTTAAGATGTTCAAAGGCCTTAGTTGCTTCAGGAGTCCATGAAAATGCATCTTTCTTCAATAATGTTGTTAGAGGTGCTGCTATTCTCCCATAATTCTTAACAAACTTGCGATAATACCCTGTTAACCCGAGAAATCCCCGCAACTGCTTTATGGTTGTGGGGACTTTCCATTCCTTAATGGCTTTAATTTTGTTAGGGTCTACCTTAACACCCTTGTGAGATACAATATGACCCGGATATTCCACCTCTTGTACTCCAAAGAAACATTTGGATGTTTTTGCATATAATTGTTTCTCTTGCAATAGTTTGAGCACCCTGTCAACATGTTGAACATGATCCTTCCAAGACCCGTTGTAGATTAGTATGTCATCAAAAAATACTAGCACAAATTTTCTAAGGAAGGGTTTGAAAATGGAATTCATCAACCCTTGAAATGTAGAAGGTGCATTAGTAAGGCCAAAAAGGCATGACCAAAAATTCATAATGACCCTCATGAGTTCGAAATGCTGTTTTTGGAATATCTTCAGTCTTCATTCTAATTTGATGATATCCTGAACGAAGATCCAACTTGGTAAAATAAATCGCTCCATGTAATTCATCCAATAATTCATCAATCATAGGAATGGGAAATTTGTCTTTAATGGTGAGCTTATTGAGCTCCCTATAATCCGGACACATTCGCCATGATCCATCCTTCTTGTGTACCAATACCACAGGAGCAGAGAAAGAACTTTGAGTAGGTTGAATTATACCCGCCTCTAACATTTCTGCAATCATACGTTCAATTTCGCTCTTTTGGAAGTAAGGATATATATAAAGCCTGATGTTTGGAGGAACACTTCCTGGAATCAAATGAATAGCATGATCATGATCACGAATAGGTGGGAGTCCTTTGGGAGTTTCAAACACCTTGGAATGATTGTCCAAGACTTGTTGGAGATTTGCAGAAATAGATGATTTTGATGTCGGAATTTTTAGAGAGCATAATTGTGCAATTACGCCTCGTTGTTCTTTCTTTAGAAGCTTTGTCATGACATTAGAGCTTATTATCCTTCCTGGCTTCCCTTCAATACCACGTAATTCGACTTCCTTTCCTTCTGAAAAAAAATTTCAAGAAAATTTCTTGAAAATTAAAAGCTACCGTCCCCAAAGATTGTAACCATTGTACTCCTAGTACAACATCAGCACCTCCCATAGGAATGGAAAGCATTGGACTATTCAATACATATTCCCCCATGGTTAGCTTGATATTATGGCATTTTCCACAGCAATTTATAGTTCCTCCATTTGCAACCATCAGTTGACATTCTGGTGCTGGGTATAGGAAACAATTTAATTCCTTGGCTACCTTACAATGAATAAAATTATGGGTGCTACCCGAATCAATCAACACTATTACCTTTTTCTTCTTGATCTGTCCTGCTATCTTGAGAGTTTGAGGAGTGGTAATTCCTGCCAGTGCATTACATGATATGGTCGGATTCATTTCTTCCTCTTCTATGGTTGGTTCCTGGTGTGTATCCTCTTCTTGTTCATTTTCTTCTTCTTCTTCACAATCTATGTAAAATAATTTCTTTTCAACACACTTATGACCTTTGGTGTATTTTCTATCACAACTGTAGCAAAGCCCTTTTGCTCTTTTTTCTTCCAATTGTTGTGGTGTCAACCTTGTAGGTTGTGGAAATCTAGGCGTAGCAACACTTCCTTCTCTATAGAATTGAGTGGTAGGCTTCCTTGTCGCCATAATTTTACATTCAACTTTTCTTGCCAACCTGAATGCCTTCTCTAATGAATCAGGTTCCAACACACGAACTTCATGTTGGATGTTATCCTTTATAGTACCTATGAAGAGATCAATCCTGTGTTCCTCTGGAAGATCAATTACCCTTATATTCAATTTTTGGAAGTCCTCAATGTGCTTCCCCACTAAACCCTTTTGTTTGAGATTTATCAATTGGCTAAAGAAGGTGTTGCTCTTTGTATCCTCATAATGTGCTATCATTTCCTCCGTAAAAATCGACCAAGTGACAATTTTTTTATGGGAGCAAAGCCATCGATACCATACAAATGTATTTTGTTCTAAATGTAAAGTTGCAATGCGTACCTTTTGTGTGTTTTGCACGTTATGGAGATCAAATATTGCTCCATCTGTAGTATCCATGTTACAGGATCCTTTCCATCAAACTTCCTCATATCCATTTTTGGAATATGGTGGTTCTTCCCGCCAACATTAGAGTTTATGAAATCACAATTAACATTTATTTTGTTCTCATCATGAGGTTCTTCTACTATCTTTTCACCATTAGGAAACCTTTCTTGTATCAACTTTGTCAAACCTTCCATGTCTCCTTTTAGAAAATTCTTCATGTTTTCCATTTTCTCATCGATCTTAGCTTCCATGTCATCCATCTTAGATTCCATGCCAGCCTCCATGCCATCCATCTTAGCTTCCACGCCATCCATCTTAGCTTACACACCATCCATCTTAGCTTCCACGCCTTTCTTCAAACCTTCCAACTTCACTTCCACGCCATCCATCTTAGCTTCCATGCCTTTCTTCAAACCATCCATCTTCACTTCCACGCCTTTCTTCAAAACTTCCATTTCATTTTTTGTTGCTCTTTGAGAGAGTGAAATTTGTTGCACTTGCTCTTGTAATTTTGATAGATCATGTTGCAATTCTTCATCTTCATGAGTCATGGTAGAGCCTTCTGAAGGCTTAATGGGTGTTGAATTTTTTTTAGGGGCCATTTTAGAATCCAATATTGATACCTATTCTACAATATGCCTTCAACTTGATTCTTCAAACAAGACTTATGCAATTCGGAAAAAAAATACACACCTTTTACTTGCTTTGAGGAGCTCGATATTGAAATTGAATTATCTCTGTAATTGAAAATATTAAATATCTGAAATTCCGCCCTGTAGTAGCCCTCTGAAGCTTCTTTCAAATTCCGTAGGTCTGATCTAATTTGGATTCCCCAAGACAAAGTTGTGTCCAATCTCCCACAATGACCTAATTCTGGACTGGTTCAGTAGAGCAAACTTGTAGTACTTGCCACGTGTCACTGTTTCGTCCTTTTTCTCTTAAATTGATAGCCAAGACACTACATTCTGTGTACTTGCGACTACTTTTAACGGCACTCAAATCCACTGCCCAGAGAGAGAGTTATTGAACTTTTCCCACGATCACCTCTTTGAGATGAAATTCAGGAGCCTGAAAAAGCACTACCTTCCACAGATCATATCTCCCAAAATATTGCGAACCAAGTTCTGAAATTTTTTGAAGAATTTCCTCAGGATTTCAGCTTCGCACCATATGAATTTCAGACTCTGACCCTTCGTACAAAAAAATTTATAGCGCAAATGCCACGATGACCTGTTTATGAGCCTGAAAACATACCTAACTTCCACAGATGATATCTCCTCAAATATTGCGAACCAAGATCTGAAATTTTTAGACAACCTTCCTCAAGATTTCAGCTTCGCACCCTAAAAATTTCAGCGTCTGAAGCTTCGTAGAAAAAAAGTTATAGCGAAAATTCCACGATGACCTGTTTGGAGCAGCGAAACCCTAGAATCCCAAAGCTCCGATACCAAATGTTGTGTAACCAGCTCCAAAAATAGAAGAAAAGAGATATGAACGCCTTAGAAATAAGCCACTTCGAGGGGGCAACCTCCAATACATTACATAAATGAACAATTCTTGGATGATACAATTTACAAAACCTTTTTTCTATATATAGGAGTCCATGGGGCCATAATGTAATCCTAGTGGGCCACAATGTAATCCTAGCCGACCTAACAATAATAATTTAAGGGCACAATAATAACAAAATGGGGGTTACAAGGGTACAATAATAACAATAAGGGGGTTACACTAACAATAATAAGGGACTATACTAGTGATATAGGGACCTAACAGAGCTTCCAAAACACTTAATTCAAGGAAGGGATTTTGCCTCAAAGATTTATATATATTGAAGAGAAGCCTTCATTTGAAACACATCGAGTTCTCTCTCTCTCGATTTGGTGATCTAGCTCTCGCATTGGTGACCAAGCCCTCGCATCAGTGATTTATCGCTCTTATTATCAGTAGCAAATCTATTGCAAATTTGCAAATCTCTTATTATTAGTAGCATATCTATTGCATATTTGCATATCTCTTAGTATCAATAGCAGATCTATTGCAGATTTGCATATCTCTTATTATCAGTAGAAAATCTATTGCAAATTTTCATATCTCTTATTATCAATAGCATATCTATAGTAGATTTACAGATCTCTTATTATCAGTAGCAGATCTCTTATTATCAATAACAGATATATTGCAGATTTGCAGATACCTTATCATCATTGGAAAATCTCTTATTATCGATAGCAGGTCTCTTATTATCAATAGTAGATATCTTATTATCAGTAGCAGATCTCTTATTTTCAGTAGTGTATCTATTGAATATTTGCATATCTTTTATCATCATTGGCAGATCTATTTTTTGGCAAATCTATTGTTTCGTAGATCTATTATCTCGCATATTTATCGTTTGGCAGATCTATCGTTTGGCATATCTATTGATAGATCTCGGAAGTCTTGTTATTTTCTTTTGTTAATGTTCTCTCTCTAGAGAAGTATTATTGTAGTTGATATTTCTCTCACACCATAAGTATTTATCTCTTACATTGATCTTGCTCCAAATATATTCTATTATTGATATTTATTTCGCACCAGAGCTTAATTGTTGGTATATTGCCCTCGCTTCAGCAGAATTATGAACTTGCATTTGGAGAATATTACTCTCAGTATTTAGCTCTTGTACTTGTGCACTTTGTTCACGCACTTGTGTCTATTTCTCTTGTTTTGGAAGCCTTTGGAAGCTTCTTGTGCTATTTTGAAGCTGCCATATTAAAAAGGGTTGTTACCATTGTTATTTGTAAAAGGGGTTTTATATTCTGATTATGTATCTTTGTTGAAAATTTGAAGATGATCTAATAGAAGAGAATTTTAAAAGGGTTTTCCTCCATAGTGGGGTTTTTCCCTAGTCTTGGACCAAATCCTATGTCTTGTTATTCATTGAATTTCTTCTAAGGTTTATGATCGTAGAAATTAAATTTTAAATCTACAAAGTTTAGCATGGTATCAGAGTTATGGTGAAGATAATCTCAAGAACAGTAAGCTTAAGTAAATTATCTATTGAAAGACCTTATTTGTTGCTCAAAATACAACAGTATATTAGTTCAAATGGCTACATACTTCTTCAAGGACAACGAGAAATTGACAGTGGCTTCAAATTATGTTGCTTGGAAACTCAGACTGGACACCAACTTAGATGGATAATATGTTCTAGAGTATTTCCAAGGAGGTGTACCCTAGCCTCCTGAAAATTCCCTTGTTGATGCTAAAGCAGGATACAAGAAATGTGAGATCAAAGCCCGCAAAATTATCATTGATTCTTTGAAAGACCATCTTCTTACCTGTATCTCCAAATTAAAGACATCTAAGGAAATGTATGACAATATTTTTGGCATGTTTGAAGTCCAAAACCTAAATCACATCCTTGACCTGAAGAAACAGCTCAAAGCTATCAAATTGAGAATAAGGGAGAATATATTCAAAATTATTTTATAAGGATTACTGAACTCAAGGACCAAATTTTGTTTGTTGGCGAGACCCCATCTGATAGGGAATTGGTACACACAGATCTTGATGGAATTCCTGCAGCTTGGGAAGTATTCATTACTACTATCAGCAATAACAATGTTCTACCAAATTTTGATGAATTGATCGGAATATGCAAGCGGGAAGAATCAAGGATGATATAAAGGGGTAGAATTGAGATACATGAAGAAGGAGAACCATCTGCATTCACTGCACAAGCAAAAAAGAAGAAAGGAAAGGGAAAATATTCTAATCCAAAGTCCAAACCCAATTTTTTCAAGAAGAGCATGAGGAATTTTGAATGCTTTAACTGCCACAAGCATAGGAACTATGCTCGAGATTGTACAGAAATAATATCTTCTTATAATCAAAGGAGTACAAACAACTAAATAATCAGTCTCTTGATAAAAAAGGAACAATTATGGAGGAAGAATATATGAAGGAAGAAGTAATGCTCGCAGTGATTGTGATCAATATCCTCGTCCACAAAAGAGATACAAAAATACAATGTATGAAAATAATGTTGTTTCTTCTCAATCTGAGTACTTTCTAATTTCATATTTGTGTAGTGCTTCTCCTCTAGATTCTTTAGATATCTAGTTAGTGGATAGTGGTGCCTCTAGGCACTTATCTGGTTATAAGTCCTCTCCAATTTGGTTGAGAGGGAGATTGGTTTAAACATTATCCTTGTAGATAACACTAGATACCCTGTAAAAGGGTTTGGTTCAGTTTATTTTCATTTGGATCTTAGAGAAACTAGTCATCTTCAAGATGATTTATATGTACCTGGTCTAAAGAAAAATATTGTATCTATATCTACTCTAGAAGATAAAGGAATGAATGTGGATTTTATAAAAGGAAAGGTGTTAACCTAGATAGATAAAACAAACATGAAAAACGTTTTTACTCATGGATCGAGAGTCAAAGCGATTTACAAGGCCAATGGGAGACATATTAAATTTATGGCTAAAGAATTCAATTTCAATCAGATCGAGTTATGGCACCCGGAATATTTTCTCATCTTCATTATAAGGCACTACCCAAAATAAAGAAGATGATTTATGGAATGCTATAAATCCAGCAAAACATGATGGTGTTTTACTTGGTTGTGAAAGTGGAAAGAAAACGAGAGATCCTTTTCCCTCTAGCAGTACTAAATCTCATGACATTGTGCAACTAATTCATTCATATTTGTGTGGACCTATGCTAGTGACATCCATAGGTGTATATTTGTATTATATCACCTTTGTGGATGGTTTCTCTAGGAAAATGTGGATACACTTTCTAAAGCACAAAGATGAATACTTTGATATGTTTTCAAAGGATTGATTGAAAACCAAACAGCAAATAAAATCAATGTCTGCATATCAGATAATGGAGGAGAATTCATTTCAAATCAATTAATTGAATTCTGCAGACAAGTCGGTATCAAGAAAGAGACCATTGTACCATATAATCCTGAAAAAAATGGTGTGGAAGAAAGAAAGAATATAACTATCATGGAGGTTGCTCTTCTCATGCTACATGATTTTGAATGTGCCAAAGCTCGTATGGGGAGAAGTTTCCAACAATGTTGTATATGTACAGAACAAGACCCCTTATCGAGCGCTAAATGAAAAGACTCCTGAAGAAGTATTGATAGGTAAGAAACCTGATGTCAATCATTTAAGGATATTTGGTTGTCATGTTTATTTTCATGTACCAAAAGAAAAGAGGAACAAGCTTAATTTTTCAGGTAAGAAAGGTATGTTTTTGGGCTATTGTGAATATCTTAAAGCATTTAGAATTTATATAACTCATCAAAGAAAAATACACTTCAGCAAAGATGTAACATTTGATGAATGTGCAACTCTTGAAAAAGTAAGAATTAGTCCTCCTTCTATCTCTTCTAAAGAAACAAATGAAGATGTGGATCCTTCTACTCATGAACCTGATCATGAGGACCTAGATAAAAATTTTGAGCCTATGGATCCATTAGATCATCCTCCTTATAGGAAAATGCCTCAACGGCTTCATGATACTCTACAGGATGTTGAAAAACATACTGCTCCCAGGGGCACTTTTAGAGAAAGAAAGAAGCCCAGTCAATATCAAAACTATGTTGTTGCTATGGGTTCTATCATACAGAGTGAACCTAAATCATTTGAATACGAAGAAAAGCACCAAGTATGGAAGTATTTCATGGCAAAAGAATATGAATCCATTATGAAAAATGATGTATGGAAATTTTTTCCTAGACCTTAGGGAAAATCAATTGTGACTTCAAAGTGGTTGTTCAAACTAAAACATGGCAAGGATGGTAGTATTGAAAAATATAAATCAAGGTTTGTGGCTCGAGGATTCTCTCATAAAGAGGGAATTGATTATGAAGACATATTTTCTCTTGTTTCCCACTATACCATTATTCACTCTATTATTGTTTTAGCTGTTATTCAAGGGTGTACCCTCCATCAGATGGATGTCAAGACATATTTTCTCCATGGTACTCTTCAGGAGGAAGTATATGTTCAGCAACCTCAAGGCTTTGAGGTACATGACATAAGAATCCATGTATGCAGATTGAATAAATCACTCTATGGCTTAAAGCAAGCCCCAAGGGCTTGGTATTCTCTCATTTACAGCTACTTCGTAAAGTTGGGATTCATGAGGATCAGTGTTGATCCAAACCTCTACTTCAAATTTGTATAAGGTATGCCTTTGATTTTTCTATTATATGTTAACGATATATTTTTTATAGGTAACTAACTTATGATGATTCAGTGTAAAAGCGAGCTTTCCTCTGAATTTGAAATGAAATACCTTGGGATGATGCATTTATTTTTGGGCCTGGAGGTCTGGCAGAGACCTGGTGAAATTATTCTCTCCCAAGGGAAATATTTTGTAAATCTATTGGAAAGGTTTGGAATGGTAGAGTGAAAATCCATGAGCACTCCCATGGAGATGAACTTCAAGAAACTTTGTGGTGATGAAGCTGGACCTAATTTATCTGATCCATCTGAGTATCATCAATTGATTGGATCATTAATTTTCCTACTGAACACTCATCCTGACATTTTCTAACTTGTAAACACCTTGAGTCAATTCATGACCAAGCCTATACATAATCACTGGGTTGTTGCTAAGCATGTGCTAAGATATTTGCATGGGCCAATTAATTACAGCCTTCGATATACTGCTGGAAAAATAAAATTGCATGGTTATACTGATGTTGATTAGGCAGGAAACATTGTGGACAGAAAAATTACTTCAGGATGTTGTTTCAGTTTGGGATCTACCATGATCTCTTGGATGAGCAGGAAACAAAAATTAGTTTCTCTCATTTCCGCAGAAGTTGAATATATTGTTGCTAGCTTAGCTAGTTGTGAAGTTGTCTAGTTAAGAACACTCTTTGGAGAGTTATTTGAGCAAGTCATTGATACTACATTGATATTATTTGATAATATGAGTGGGATTCGATCGTCTGAGAATACCATATTTCATGACAGATTCCAGCACATTGAAATCATATATCATTTCATTCGATACATGGTACAAAGAGGGCCAGTGATACTCCACCATATTCAGATGGATGAGCATATTGTTGATACACTTACCAAATCACTACCGAAGAAGAAATTTATAGTCTTTAGAGATATTCTTGGATTAAGGAATGTACCTCTTCTGGGTTTGGGACCCGGCTAATCAAGAACACTAAGGTGTGTGCTCTCCCCCCCTGTTTGAGCTCCCAAGGATGAAGAATTGAGCTAGTGAGCTCCTGGGATGAGGGACCTCCAATTAAGAGTATGCCCCAGTCATGAATCTTGTTTCCCACCCATCTGGCCAATGGGTGTTGGCTACTTGAGATCGGATGGTGATTCTTACCATTCATGGCAAGTTGTATCTCGCTCAAGTTCAAAGATGCTGGTGTTCTTTAACAGCGTGGATTCTTAGCCTTTTAGGTGAGCTATTTTGGATTCTTAGCCTTTGAGGTGATCTATTATGGATTCTTATCCTTTAAGATAAGTTATTATGGATTCTTAGCCTATGTATTGATCTATTATGGTTTC
The DNA here is from genome assembly GCA_034641835.2 of Pinus albicaulis. NCBI lineage: Eukaryota > Viridiplantae > Streptophyta > Pinopsida > Pinales > Pinaceae > Pinus > Pinus albicaulis. The sequence continues at coordinate 145,548,122 of CM076573.1, forward strand.
CTGGTCTTATTGACTGAGCGGTATTCATTATGGGAGGTAGCATGAGTCTCCCCAGTGATTATTTGGACCAGGTTGAAGCTTGAAACTCCCTAATGATGGTTTCTTAGCCTTTATTTGGTTAAGCTTGGATTCAAGGTGGTACAAATAACTCACCTGCCATGAGTATTCTTCTTTAGATTTAGGAAGGTTCAACATGAGTCATGATGATTTGATAGGTACAACAGTTTTGGCTTTATTGATGGAAATTCCTCCCTAGTTGAGAGGGTGTTTAATTTTTGAGAAACTAGGTAGAAATTTCCTTAGAAATCACTTTATGTGGTTAAACCCTTCCACCCTTGAAGCAAATTATTTCTCAAAAGAGAAAAATTTATTTCTAAATTATTATATAAAGAAATTAGACATGTGCAAATTAAAATCACTTAAGTGATTCAATTAGACATGTGAAAAATAAAATCACTTAAGTTATCTAATTCGAATGGATCACTATAGGAGCTTCCAAAACACTTAATTCAAGGAAGGGATTTTGCCTCAAATATTTCTATATATTGAATTGAATCCTTCATTTTCAACACATTGAGTTATTTCTCTCTCACTTTGGTGATCTAGCTCTCACATTGGTGATCAATCCCTCGCATCAATAATTTATCTCTCTTATTATTATCAGTGGAAAATCTATTGCAGATCGCTTCTTATCAGTAGCAGATCTATTACATATTTTAAAATCTCTTATTATTAGTAGCAGATCTCTAATTATCAGTAGAAAATCTATTGCATATTTTCATATCTCTTATTAACAATAGAAGATCTCTTATTATCAATAGTATATCTATTGCATATTTGCACATTTCTTATCATAATTGGAAGATATCTTATTATCAGTAGCAGATCTCTTATTTTTAGTAGCAGATCTATTGCAGATTTCTAGATCTCTTGTTTGATCATTGGCAGATCTATTATTTGGAATATCTACTATTTGGCAGAGATAATATCTCGCAGATCTATCGTTTGGAAGAAAAATTTACAGGTCTCAAAACTCGCATTTAGCCCTCGCACTAATGGTTTCTACTCTTGTTATTTTTTTTTTTAATTCTCTCGCTCCAATGAAGTATTATTGCAGTTGATATTGCTCTCACACTAGAAGGATTTAGCTCTAGTATTGATCTTTCTCTAGAGATATTTTATTCTTGATATTGCTTTCACACCAGAGTTTGATTGTTGGTATATTTCCCTCGCTTCAGTAGCATTCTGGTCTTGCATTTGGAGAATTTTTCTCTCATTATTTAGCTCTCGCACTTGTGCACTTTGTTCATGCACTTGAGTCTACTGCTCTTGTTTTGGAAGCCTTTGGAGGCTTGTGGTGGTATTTTGAAGTTGTAATATTAAAAAGGATTGTTAACATTATTATTTATAAAAGGGGTTTTGTGATCTCATTATGTATCTATGCTAAACATTTGAAGACGACCTAATATAAGAGCATTTTAAAAGGGTTTTACCCCATAGTGGAATTTTTCCCTGGCCTTGAACCAAATCATGTGTCATGTTATTCGTTGACTATATTCTATGGTTTATGATCTCAGAAATTAAATTTTAAATCTGTAAAATTTAACATTTTACAACGCTCAATTAGTTGTAGGGACATAGGTAGAGACATTGGATTCTACCAGTGGTTCGCCAAGTGTTGTAGCCGCTACAACACCATCCAAAAATTTTAGCCTATATATCCAAATTTTGGGTCCACCTATGATTTTTCAAGGTCTTAATGGTTATCCATTTTGATCATAATGGTCAGAACCCTTTAATAACGCAGCCATCATTGAAGGGACAATTGTTGTACGTTCCTTAGGCGTATTATCTAAGCTTGTCTTTCCTACTTCATCCTCGACACTAGGACTTAGGGAATTTGCATTCATCCATTTTGTTGTGGATATTTTAGCACTATTCCTCCATGACTAATTATTTATGTAGAGAGTATATTGTTTCAATACCTATGTGTGCTTTTGTATGTCTCGTGTTTTGGCTAAGGCTGCAACTAGATCAGAAGATTCACCACCATCAACAAGAAAAACTCTTAACGGAAAGCAGATATCATTATTTCAAGGTTTATAAGATGCGTCACAAGCCATTTGTGACTTAATGTCGTCATATTGTTACAGGGATCAACCAGGCTTCATCCACAACTAAGTTTGGACTCCCCTCCATTTGGAATATCCCTAGGCTCCTTTCTCTATTACGTCCAGCCTCAAAGCTTTAGGACTTGTGTTTTGTCGCCTTAGTCACAAGTTTCAATTTCAACTTGCAGTGTTATTCTCCTTAGCCATTGTAAGTGTGATTTGCGACCTGCTTAAGCTCCATACACTCTTAGTCACAAATCGCAATTGTAATTCATGGTGATTTTTCCCTAATATCTAAATATGTGACATGCGACCCCTATTGATCCCATCACATGCAATAGATTCAGTGTGCAATTCCTAAGTGTCGTCTCCTCACAAGAAACTAAATTTTCAACATATGACTATCCACTAAATTTGTGATATTCAGCTTACTCTTCGCATCTCATTCCCTCTAGTCACAAATCACATTTCTACTTCACAGCCATTCGACATTGTCATCTAAACGTTTAACTTCCAACCTCAATGTATATAGCACATGCGATAAGCACAACACACCCTTCCAACTTGCGACATGCAACCTACCACTAGCCACTGAATTTATGACTTGCGACCTTCGACTAGTCACTATATTTTCAATTTTCAACCTCCCTATTCTTGTATCTTGCAGTTGTGGTATGTTTTTGTGTCTCTTCATATTCCTGTCACTTCAGCTTTCCCAACCCTTTTTCCTCCCTAAACCTCAGCTTTATATGCATAGTTTCACTTTGTATTTTACACCCAGACTCTATCCTTCTTCATCCCTCTTACGCCCTCACTCTCCAAGGTGTCATTTCCTCGCAATCACTACAACTCTAATGCAACCTAGAATTGCTCCTTAGACTTAAAAATTCACCCTTCACCCTACCAGTTGAGATAATGACTTACGCTTTGAGCATAAAGAAGACCCTCTAGCCATTATTGTTCTTTGCCTACCCTCTATCATTGCAACCTGCGACTAGGCTTGGCCTTCTTTCTCCCTCAGGTCGAAATTCGTACTTTTAGTCACTAGCGCTTTGACTTGGAAATGCAACCAACACTATGAAGAAGAAATGCGAAACACTTTGAAGAGGAAATGCGAAGAACATTGTGAAAATGATTTGTGACTAGCACTATAACTTGAAGATGTGACTAACTTCTGCCGATGTGATTTGCGACTAGCCTCTTCTAATGTGATTTATAACTTACTGCCCTCTACAAATGCTACTTGTGACTAAGTCTATTCTCACTGCATGTGATGGATCCAAGTCGCACTTTAAAATTATGACTACCACTAGAAATTGTGATTGTGACTAAAAGGGTGATTGTGACTAGAAATTAAGATTGTGGCTAAAAGCGTGCCACTGTGACTAGAAAGTGTGATTGCAACTACAAGGAATATGAAGATTCAATATGAAATCGAAAGGTCGTGAAGGAAGTCCAAGAGTCATGGGAAAAGGTTAAAGGTCACTCTCCTCATTTCTATAAATATACCCTCATGCCTTATTTAGCATTTCAGATAGTTGATATGTGCTTGAAGAGCTCGAGGAACTCAACTCAAGGTAGCTAGTAGGGTGAGTTGTGGTGGTGAGGCTAAGGTTTTGCATTAGATAATGGCATGAGAAGCCCATGTTCCCTAATTGGGATTTGATGGATTGCAGAACATGTACTTTTATTTGCAGCATTAAGAAGTTATTTTCTTGCAATATGGATTCTCGTGCATCTTTATGATGGTTGTACTAGCTTTCTAATATTTCCATCATGTTTGTATGTGTGCTCTCATGTGGACATATGTTAATGAACTTATTGTTAGCTTACATCTTTCATGTCTACTTTGAATATGTGCTTACTTATACCATGCCATGCTGCTAACTTATTATGAACTAATTTGCAATTAACCTCGGGCATGTTCTTGTTCATGTATGCCTGAGACATTTTAGCTTACGAATATTTCTGGCGGCATGCTTCTTCTTGTTGCTTTGTTGTTGCATTCTTGTATCTCGTTCAACAGGTTGTCACTCTTTAGTTGAACTCATCCCATTGTCCAGGAATTTCATCCTTTCTCTCACTCTAACTTCCATGCCTTCGATAGCCAAGAACAAAACATTCATGGTGGAAATTGGGCCGACATACTGGATGGGGCTTCTATCCCAAAAACTATGAGGTCTAATTGGGACTTCACACAAGGGAGACCCCCTAGCTATTGGTGGTACATTCCAGCCCGTCAACATATTTTGGCGCTAGGAGGGCCAGATGAAAAGCTAACCCCGTGGAGCCTTTAGTTTAATACCATAACTTGAAATGGCTCCTTCTTAAATCTCTATCTCGAGTTGTTTTTCTAAAATTATTGATTTTTCGGTGCCCGCGGAAATAGTTTATCACTTCTCGCAGTTCAATTTTAATGGAGAGGGTCGAAAAAATGTATTTGTACATGTGTCAAATTGTCCAATTATGTTATTCTAATGGAATACATTGTAAAGATGTTATTTCCAGACTTTTCACCCTCGCGCTTGAAGGTCGTGTTAAGAAATAATGCCACACATTTCCAACCACTTTCATCCATTCATTCGAGAAAAGCATCAGCGAGCTCCATCAATTTTTTGACATGTGAAATTATCAAGTTGTGTTTAAAGAATAAATTAGCTTAAAATGAAACCCAGAGAATCATTAGAATATTATGTTGATAGGTTTTTTCATATTTGTTATTAATTTCCTGAAAGAGTCGTGGATTGGATGTATTTGAATGAGAAATTTTGGTGATTCGCTTGTTTTTCTCTGCAACATTTTCAATCTGAATTGAATCTCGATTATGTTGTACATCATGATAACCTACAAGATACAAACTGGCTAAATATTATCCCTAATATTTTCTTACCCATTTTTATGAGTAGGGAAATCCTAAAACCTCCAATGAGGAAATAACTTCCCATGAAATTCCACATCCTCCTTTGGCTTCATTACGTAACGATTATTTTTTCATTAACCATCTAGGTGATGAAGAATGTTTGCATGTAAATGAACCAAGTTTTCTTGCATCTAAAGCTCTCTTGCATCATGGTTAAATTGGACATCTTGAGAATCAAGTGATAACACATCTCTCCCTATTGACAAGATTCAACTTGAGCCTATTAAGAATCTATCTAAATCTATTCCAGAATCCCCTTTGTAGAAATATCTAAATAGATTCAATTGATATTGTAATGTAGTAAAACAAAATACTGAATCAATTCTAAAAATTGTGGAAACCAATTTCGATCGCACAATCACATGAACAAGAAAGAGAAAGAATATCAATTGCATAAAGCCTCAATTAAAAACCTCGCTATCTGTATATTGCATAAAGTCAAGAACATGAAACAATACAATGTTATTTCCCTTCCTCAGAAACCACTGCACTTTGTTGACTGCCTCACTCTGATCTAAGCAAGTTTGGTCCAATATTTAACCACTTCCTTGCCTCTGCCTAACCAGCCTTTCTCACACGTTCCTGGGCTAATTGGGCCCCTATTAATTAGGAAATTCTCATCAATAGATTTTGAAATACATCCAAGGCATCATGATGACCTCATGCATGAATTGTACAATTTTCTAATTATACAATTGATAGTTCTCTTCCTTTTCACTCCAATCTAAACTGGGCCTTCCTTAGAACTTACATGCAAAAACTATTTATAGAGAATTCCTAGTTATTTTATTGATTTTAACTCAAATAATTGAGTTAAATAATTACAACTCAAAATAAAATGCAACTGGACCCCCTAAAACTTAGGGAGAACTCTACATGCCTCAATTTTGACCCCCACCTCGAATTGACTGAGATAACTAAGTCTTCCTAACTTAGTTCCTAGTCAAGTGTGGACTCTCCATCAGATGGATGTCAAGACATATTTTCTCCATGGTGGTCCTCAGGAGGAAGTATCTGTTCAACAACCTCAACGCTTTGAGGTACATGAAAGAAGAACCCATGTATGCAAATTGAAGAAATCACTCCATGGCTTAAATCAAGCCCCAAGGGCTTGGTATTCTCGCATTTACAGCTACTTCATAAATTTGGGATCCATAAGGAGCGGTGTTGATCCAAACCTCTACTTCGAAGTTGTACAAGGTACACCTTTTCCTTTGGTATTATATGTTGACGATATATTTTTGATAGGTAATGAAGTTATGATGATTCAGTGTAAAATGGAGCTTGCCTCTAAATTTGAAATGAAATACCTTAGGATGATGCACTTATTTTTTGGCCTGGAGGTTTGGCAGAGACCTGGTGAAATTATCCCCTCCCAAGGGAAATATGTTGTAAAGCTTTTGGAAAGGTTTGGAATGGTAGAGTGAAAATCCAAGAGCACTATCATGGAGATGAACTTCAATAAAATTTGTGGTGATGAAGTTGGACGTGATTTATCTAATCCATCTGAGTATCAGCAGTTGATTGGATCATTGATGTTCCTAGTGAACACTCGTCCTGACATTTTCTATCTTGTAAACACCTTGAGTCAATTCATGACCAAGCCTTTAAATAATCACTGGGTTGTTGCTAATCATGTGCTTATATATTTTCATGGGACAATTAATTTCGGTCTTTGATATATTGCTGGCAACATAAAATTTCATGGTTATACTGATGTTGATTGGGCAGGAAACATTATGGACAGAAAAAGTACTTCAGGATGTTGTTTTAGTTTCGGGTCTACCATGATCTCTTGGATGAGCAAGAAACAAAAATTATTTTCTCTAAATTCTGCAGAAGTTGAGTATATTGTTGCTAGCTTATCTAGTTGTGAAGTTGTCTAGTTAAGAAAACTCTTTGTAGAGTTATTTGAGCAAGTCCTTGATACTACAGTGATATTCTTTGATAATATGAGTGGGATCCGATTGTCTGAGAATACCTTATTTCATGACACATCCCAACACATTGAGATAATATATAATTTCATTTGATACATGGTATAGAGAGGAGCAGTGATACTCCACCATATTCAGACTGATGAGCATATTGTTGATACACTTAGCAATGCATTGTCGAAGGAGAAATTTATAGTCTTTAGAGATATGCTTGGATTAAGGAATGTACCACTTCCGGGTTCGGGACCAGACTGATCAAGAACACTGAGATGTCTAATCTCCCCCCCTATTTGAGCTCCCAGGGATGAGGAATTGAGCTAGGGAACTCCTGGGGATGAGGGACCTCCAATCAAGAGTATGCACCAGTCATGCATCTTGTTTCCCACCCATCTAGCCAATTGGTGTTGGATACTTGAGATCGGATGTTGATCATTACCATTCATGGTAAGTTGTATCTCACTCAAGCTCGAAGATTTTTGTGTTCTTGAGCAACGTTGATTCTTAGCCTTTGAGGTGAGTTATTTTAGATTCTTAGCCTATGAGATGAGTTATTGTGGATTCTTAGCCTATGTGCTAATCTATTATGGTTTCTTAGTATTGACAGAGTGGTATTCATTCTAGGAGGTAGCATGAGTCTCCCCAATTATTATTTGGACCAAGTTGAAGCTTGAAACTCCCTAGTGATGGTTTCTTAGCCTTTATTTGGTTAAGCTTGGATTCAGGGTGGTAGAAGTGGCTCCCCTGCCATGAGTATTCTTCTTTAGATTCGAGAATGTTCAGCATGAGTCATGATGATTTGATAGGTACAAAAATTTTGGCTTTATTGATGGAAATTCCTCCCTAGTTGAGAGGGTGTTTAATTTTTGAGAAACTAGGGAGAAATTTCCCTAGAAAACACTTTATGTGGTTAACCCCTTTCAGCCTTTAAGCGAAATATTTCTCAACAGAGAAAAATTTACTTCTAAATTATTTTATAAAGAAATTAGACATGTGAAAAATAAAATCACTTAAGTGATTCGATTAGACATGTGCAAAATAAAATCACTTAAGTGGATCACTCTAGGAGCTTCCAAAACACTTAATTTGAGGAAGTGATTTTGCCTCAAATATTTATATATATTGAAGAGAAGCCTTCATTTAAAACACATCGAGTCTCTCTCGCTTTGGTGATCTAGCTCTCACATTGGTGATCAAGCCCTCACATCAGCAATTTATCTCCCTTATTATTATCAGTAGAACATCTACTGCAGATTTACATATCGCTTATTATCAGTAGCAAATCTATTACAGATTTTCAAATCTCTTATTATTAGTCACAGATCTCTAATTATCAGTATAATATATATTGCATATTTTCATATCTCTTATTAACAATAGAAGATCTCTTATAATCAATGGTAGATCTATTGTAGATTTGCACATTTATTATCATAATTGGCAGATATATTATTATCAGTAGCACATCTCTTATTTTAAGTAGCAGATCTATTGGAGATTTGCAGATCTCTTTTCTAATAATAGGCAGATCTATTGTTTGTAATATCTAATGTTTGGCTGATATATTTTCTCGCAGATCTATTGTTTTGCAGATATATTGACAGATCTCAAAACTTGCATTCATCTCTCGCACCAGTGGTTTCTGCTCTTGTTATTTTTTGTTGTTAATTCTCTCATTCCAATGAAGTATTATTGTAGTTTATATTGGTCTCACACCAGAAGTATTTAGCTCTAGTATTGATATTGCTCCAGAGATATTCTATTCTTGATATTGCTTTCGCACTACAGTTTGATTGTTGGTATATTTCCCTCGCTTTAGTAGCATTATGATCGTGCATTTGGAGAATGTTGCTCTCATTATTTATCTCTCGTACTTGTGCACTTTTTTCATGCACTTGTGTCTACTACTCTTGTTTTGGATGCCTTTAGAGGCTTGTGGCAGTATTTTGAAGTTTTCATATTAAAAAGGATTGTTACCATTATTATTTGTAAAAGGGGTTTTGTTCTCTAATTATGTATCTATGCTAAACATTTGAAGACGGCCTAATACAAGAGAATTTTAAAAGGATTTTCCCCCACAGTGGAATTTTTTCCTGGCCTTGAACCAAATCATGAACCTTATTATTCATTAACTATCTTCTATGGTTTATGATCTCAGAAATTAAATTTTAAATCTGTAAAATTTAACATTCACAATGCTCAATCGGTTGTAGGGATGTAGGTAGAGACGTTGGATTCTACCAATGGTTCGCCAATCGTTGTAGCTGGTACAACACCATCCAAAATTTTTAGCCTATATATCCAGATGTTGGGTCCACCTATGCTTTTTCAAGGTCTTAATGATTATACATGTTGATCATAATGGTCAAAACCCTTTAATAACGCAGCCATCATTGAAGCCACAATTGGTTTACGTTCCTTAGGCGCACTATCTAAGCTTGTATATCCTGCTTCATCCTCGACACTAGGTCTTAGGGAATTTTCATTCATTCAGTTTATTGTGGATCTTGCGGCACTATTCCTCCATGAATAATTATTTATGTAGAGAGTATATTGTTCAAGTACCTGTGTGTTCTTTTTTATGTCTCGGGTTTTGGCTAACGCTGCAACTAGATCAGAAGACATCACCATCAGCAAGAGCATTTCTTAATGAAAATTACATATCATTATGTAAAGGTTTATAAGATGCATCATAAGCCATTTGTGACTTAATGTCGGCATATTGTTACAGGGATCAACCAGTCGTCATCCATACCTAAGTTTGGACTCCCCTCCATTTGGAATATCCCTAAGATCCTTTCTCTATTATTTCTTAGGGTTAGACTCATCATTTCACCTATCTATGGTTTCCTTGTATTCTAGCAGATCCAGCCTCAAAGATTTATGACTTTTTTTTTTGTCACTTTAGTCGCAAGTTGCAATCGCCACTTACAATGCTATTCTCTATAGCCATTGTAAGTGTGATTTTCGACCTGCTTAAGCTCCATACACTCTTAGTCGCAAATCGCAATTGTAATTCACAGTGATTTGGCACTGATCTCTATAGATGTGACATGTGACCCCTATTGAGCCCATCGCATGCAATAGATTCATTGTGAAAGTCCTAAGTGGCATATCCTCACAAACAACTAAACTTGTGACATATGACTATCCACTAAAATTGTGATATTCATCTTACTCTTCGCATCTCATTCCCTTTAATCGCAAATCACATTTCTACTTCACAGTCATTCAACATTTTCATCTAACATGTGACTTCCAACCTCAATGTATCTAGCACATGTGATAATCACAGCATGCCCTTCCAACCTGCGACTTTCAACCTACCACTAGCCACTGAATTTATGACTTGCGACCTCTGACTAGTCACAAGATTTCCAATTTTCAACCTCCCTATTCTTGTATCTTGCAGTTGTGGTATGTTTTTGTGTATCTTCATATTCCTGTCGCTTCAGCTTCCCCAACCCTTTTTCCTCCCTAAACCTTAGCTTTATATGCATATTTCCGCTTTGTATTTTACACCTAGACTCGATCCTTCTTCATCCCTCTTATGCCCTCACTCTCCAAGGTGTCCTTTTCTTCGCAATCACTACAACTCTAGCGCAACCTAAAATTTCTCCTTAGACTTAAAAAATCACCCTTCACCCTATCAGTTGAGATGGAAACTTATGATTTTATCATAAAGAAGAACCTCTGGCCCCCAATTTCTCTTTGCCTACCCTCCATCATTGTGACCTGCAACTAGGCTTGTCCTTCTTTCTCCCTCAGGTCGTAAGTCAAACTTTTAGTCACCAGCGTTTTGACTTGGAAATGTGACCAACACTATGAAGAAGAAATGTGAAACACTTTGAAGAGGAAATGCAAAGAACATTGTGAAAAGGATTTGTGACTAGCATTGTAACTTGAAGATGCAACTAACTTATGTCGATGTGATTTGCGACTAGCCTTTGCTAATGTAATTTGTGAATTACTTCCCTCTACAAATGCGACTAAGACTAAGACTATTCTCATTGCATGTGATGGATCCAAGTCGCACTTTAAAATTGTTACTACTACTAGAAATTGTGATTGTGACTAAAAGGGTGATTGTGACTAGAAATTTTGATTGTGACTAAAAGGGTGCCATTGTGACTAGAAAGTGTGATTGCGACTACAAGGAATATGAAGATTCAATATGAAATCGAAAGGTCGTGACGAAATTCCAAGAGTCGTGGGAAAAGGTGAAAAGTCACTCTCCTCATTTCTATAAATATACCCCCATGCCTTATTTGAAAGCTGACTTTAGCATTTCAGCTAGGAGTAGCATTAGATAAGTGATATGTGCTTGAAGAGCTAGAGGCACTCAACTCAAGGTAGTTAGTAGGGTGAGTTGTGGTGGTGAGGCTAGTGTTTTGCATTAGATAAGGGCATGAGCAGCCCGTGTTCCCTTATTGGGATTTTATGGATTGCAGAACATGTACTTTTATTTGTAGCATTAATAATTTATTTGCTTGCAATATGGATTCTCGTGCATATTTATGATGGTTGTACTAGCTTTCTGATATTTCCATCATGTTTTTATGTGTGCTCTCATGTGGAAATATGTTAATGAACTTATTGTTAGCTTACAGCTTTCATGTCTGCTTTGAATCTGTGCTTACTTATTCCATGCCATGTTGCTAACTTATTATGAACTAATTTTCAATTAACTTCTGACATGTTCTTGTACATATATGCCTGAGACAATTTAGCTTACGAATATTTCTAGAGGCATGCTTCTTCTTGTTGCTTTGTTGTTGCATTATTGTATCTCGTTCAACATGTTGTCATTCTTGAGTTGAACTCATCCCATTGTCCAAGAATTTCATCCTTTCTCTCGCTCTGACTTCCCCTCTTTCGATATCCAAGAACAAAACATTCATGGTGGAAATTGGGCCCACATACCAGATGGAGCTCCTATCCCATAAACTATGAGGTCTAATTGGGACTTCACACTAGGGAGACCCCCTGGCTATTGGCGGTACATTCCAGCCCGTCAACAGATTTTGGTGCTAGGAGGGACAGATGAAAATTTAAGCCCGTGGAGCCTTTATTTTAATATCATATCTTGAAATGGCTCCTTCCTGAATCTCTATTTCAGGTTGGTTTTATTAAAAGTATTGATTTTTCGGTGCCCTCGGAAATATTTTATCACTTGTTGCAGTTCAAGTTTGATGGAGAGGGTCAAAAAAGTGTATTTGGACATGTGTCAAGTTATCCAATTATGTTATTTTAATGGAATACATTGTAAAGATTTTATTTCCAAATTTTTCACCCTCACGCTTGAAGGTCGTGTCAAGCAATTGTGCCACACGTTGCCAGCCACTTTCGTCCATTCATTCGAGAAACTCATTAGCGAGCTCTATCAAGTTTTTGACATGTATGATTATCAAGCTGCATTTAGAATATTAGAATATTTTTTTGATAGGTTTGTTCATATTTGTTATGAATTTCTTGAAAGAGACGTGCATTGGATGTATTTGAATGAAAATTTTTGTCGATTGGTTTATTTTTCTCTGCAACGTTTTCAATCTGAAATGAATCTTGATTATATTCTTCATCATGATAACCTACAAGATACAAATTGCTAAATCTTATCCCTAATATTTTCTTACCCATTTATGTGAGTCAGGAAAGCCTCAAACCAAGGAGGAAATAACTTCCCATGAAATTCCACATCATCCTTCAGCTTCATTACGTAACATTTTTTTTTTCACTAACCATCTAGGTGGCGGAGAGTGTTTTCATGTAAATGAACCAAGTTGTCTTGCATCTAAAGCTCTCTTACATCATGGTGAAATTGGACATCCTCATAATCAAGTGATATAACATCTCTCCCTAGTCACAAGATTCAACTTGAGCCAATTAAGCATCTGCCTGAATCTATTCCAAAATCCCCTTTGTAGAAATATCTAAATAGATTCAACTAATCTTGTAATGTAGTAAAACAAAATACCAAATCAATTCTACAAATTGTGGAAACCAATTTTGATCGCACAATCACATGAACAAGAAAGAGAAATAATATCAATTTCATAACACAAAGACGTATATGGGAAAGCCTCAGCTAAAAACCCCGCTATCTGTATATTGCATAAAGTCAAAAACATGAAACAATACAATGTTATTTCCCTTTCTGAGAACCTCTGCACTTTGTTGACTATCTCACTCTGATATAAGCAAGTTTGGTCCAATATTTAACCATTTCCTTCGCTCTGCATAACCAGCCTTTCTCACGCATTCATGGGCTAATTGAGCCCCTATTAATTAGAAAAATACCATCAATATATTGTGCAATACATCCAAGGAATCCTTATGACCTCATGCATTACTTGTACAATTTTCTAATTATACAACTGATAGTTCTCTTCCCTTTAACTGCAATCTCAACTGAGCCTTCCTTAGAACTGACATGCAACAAATATTTAAAGAGAATTATCAGTTATTTGTTTGATAACTGCATGTGAATTAAATCATATTTAATTCACTGGACCTATCACAAGTTGATTTCTCAGTTAGAACTAGTTAAATTGATTTTAGCTCAAATAATTGAGTTAAATAATTACTCAAAACAAATTGCAACTGGACCCCCAAAACTTAGGGATAACTCTACATGCCTCCAGTTTGATCCCCAACTCGAATTTACTGAGCTAACTAAGTCTTCCTAACTCAGTTAACTTGTCCAAGTTTTCATAAGATGTGGAATTACAATTTACTACTAATTTAATTAAGGGAAAATTAAATTAGAATCCATTTCTTGTTGCCCTATTCCTCCATGCATATTTATTTATGTAGAGAGTATCATGTTTCAGTACTTACATGTTCTTTTGTATGTCTCAAGGTTTTAATATGGCTGCTGTTAGGGTCTCATAATAATAGGATTCATAAATTTTGAACTGAATTTGATATTATTGTAAATATGTACATACCTTTCTTTCTGCAAGTTGTTTTCCCATATTTTGAAAAAATGAAAAAATAATAAAAGCCAAAAAGAGGGTAAAATGTCCTAAAAGAAAGATCAAAGGACTTAGAAAAATATATACCCCAAGAGAAAAAGAGAAATAAGACCTGAAAGTAAGCAAATCCAAATGCCACTACTTTTACTTTACTACAAGAATAATGATTATGTGCGGTGTCAATAAATGCCATAATCCACGATCAGTTAAACAGTTTAATCTTAACTTTTCATGCTTTCAATTCCATGTTTTAGATAGAGAATAAAGATTTGTCAAAAAGTTTAAACTTGACAAATCAGTAGATAGGTAGAGAATAATGAGGAGCTCAACAGTTTAATCTGAGCCCTCTGATGAAATAAGGTAGACTTAGATATTTTTATGCTTTGAAATAAAAATGTTTTAGGGTTGCAAGCCTAAATGCACCTATGAAAATGAAGTAAAAATGTTAGAAATAAAGATGGGTAGGTAGAAAGAAGTTGAGCAATCATGTAATAAAGCATCATTGGGAAAAAATCACTAATTTCCGCTCCCCTCCAAATATTTAGTATTCTAAACTATCAATCAAAAAGGCTCAGATCATTTCTCTGACTTTTGTTGGGACCGGACCCAAGGCTCGATGACTGGTTAGTTAAAAATATTGAATTTCCACACTAGACCCACATTCATCAACATTTACCCTTCAGTCATAAATCATAATCCCTTTTTCCTAATTAAAAACCCATTTTTACTTAGTAAAAGCTAAACCCTAAATAGCTAACCTCATTTCCTTTCAAAAATCATCATAAACCCTCAAAATGCATTTATCCTAAGTTAAAAGTGTATCCTAAGTTAAAGTGTGAATTAAAAAAGATAAGCAATGCTTTTTTTTTTGGCACTTTACTTAGAATTAACATGTATTTTGTTTCCATTTCACTATCCCTTTATTCATATTAACTACTAATTTATTCTATTAAATCCCTAACTTCACCATCCCATATAGTATTAAAACCTTTTATTTTAAATAACCCTCTAAACCCACTATTTTAAAGTTAAAAGCAATGTTTAATATCCCATGTGCACAATATTAATCCCCCCCTTATCCCATTGGTTTAACATATCTATATTTAAATATTCCACCCCCTATAGTTTTTAAAACTGTTAAAAATTGACAAAACTATATAATAAGAAAAAATCGCGCCCACATGTATAATTAAAACATTGGCAATTGTTTTAAATAACGCATAAAACTTGGCCCCGCCATCATACACACTAAAGTTTAAACTCTATTAAAATCATTTTTATAAAGTTAAAACCATCCTTGCCATACATATGAAACCCCGGCCCCACTCCATTTCCGACACAACTTCCCAACCAATCTGGGTCGTT
Organism: Pinus albicaulis; assembly: GCA_034641835.2. Taxonomy (NCBI): domain Eukaryota; kingdom Viridiplantae; phylum Streptophyta; class Pinopsida; order Pinales; family Pinaceae; genus Pinus; species Pinus albicaulis. The sequence goes on from CM076573.1 coordinate 145,563,426, forward strand.
CGCATTCGTACCTCAGATCTAACAGATAAAAACTAATATCGCATAGAAAACATGTGCAGTCACCCCCATGGAAAATCTGTGCGAACTGGGCAGTTTTGTGGTTTCCTCTCTCCTCCACGTGCCCATTTCTCATTGGATCACGTGGGTTAACCCTGAAACTGCTTACTGCCCAAATGCTACGCGATAACCACTCCTGTTTCGATCTATTGAACCCCAAAACCACCATTCCCACCTGACTTGACCTGTATTAAATGTTGGCATTGTTAAGCCCTAAATATGCATAACAAACCTTGGAAATGTAATTCATTCCTTTCTCTCCTACACATTAACCTTTGCACATGCCTCCCCGACTGTAAAAACATCATATTTTCGCCATTTTATGCCCAAAAAGCCTACAAAATCCTTCCATGTGATCATTGAATACTTCCAAGGAGTTACAGAAGCTGTTGTTTCATTCAAAAAACCTCAAAAATTGCTCTGAAGCCCAATACCTACGTACAACAGGTACTTCTCTGAAATTCAGCCTGCAATCAAATTTTAAAGGCCTTTAAAAGTACAAAAACATATTCAAAGCTTAAAAACCAACAAAATAAGCCTGTTGAAATAGTCCAAAAACAGGCCAAACCTTGTCAAATTTTTTCCATAAACCCTGTTTTAATTGTTGTGCACTATTGTGAGAGAAAATTGTGAGTTTGTACAATTTTATGAACTATTTCAAGCTCTAAATTAAGCCAGAAAACCTCTGAAGGTATCATAAGCCTCTTTGCCTAAATTCAACAGACTTTTTAGCCCAATTTCTCATTAAAAGACTCAGGAAACCATTATTTCTTGTTTTAAGCTAGTTCAAAAGCCTGTAAATCCTATTTGACAGACATAATTGGAAATAAAACCCAAAAAGAGACCATAATTTGCCTATTTTATCCAAGAAGCCTCTGCTAAAAATAAAAATACTTCTGCAAACTGTCTAAACTTGCAGAAGTAGCCCAAAATGCCTAAAAAGCAGAGCTCTAGTAATCCTGAGGCTTCTAAAATGCCAAAATCCACTCCAGCCATGTCTCCTAAGACTGCTATTGTTGTCAATCATTTACAACCCCCAATCATAGACATTGAACATATTCCATTAGCTGATGTTGATTACAAGATAGCAGATCCTATTGTTGAATTTAACCTGCTAGATATTCATAACTAGTGCTATGAGAAATCCTTAGATAATGAAGAAGAAGTCCATATTTGGGAATTTCATTTGCCTAAGTATGTTGTCCCATTAACTCATCCATGCCAAGAAGTCATTAGGTTATGTCAACAGTACTATGTGCCTGAGCAAAGAGCCATTGTAAATGCCAATAAAGAAGTGCTTTTTACCATTACTGTTGAAGCAATTATCTAGATGCTACAACTTCAACCTAATCCTCAAGAAATCCCTTTATCCATAGAGGCCCTTACCAAGCTCTATATTGGCCTAGATTTTCCCAAGAGATTCATGGTTTTCCAAACATTCATGCCCTCACATGTAGAAATTCCTAAACTAAATCCCCCATATTCTACTTCCAAATTCCCAGAAGTTTCAAGACATGTGATTTCAATGCTTTCTTTCATCCTTGGATATTTTACTAATGAACACACAGATGATTCCATCTTGGGGTTCTTATCCACTTTCTCCCCAGGGCAACCCCCATCAGTAATCTTTGACTATGCTGGTTTCATTGCAGATAGTATTCATTATCAATTGATCAATTTTCCAATTGAAGGAGTATTCAAATATACTTCCTTCCTTTTCCATATGTTTTTATACTTTCAATCAAATAATTTTTCAGTTACTCTCCAAAATCTTGACATAGAGGTAAATCTTATTTCTATCATTTTTCTGGACATCTTTGCTCGGGAAAGAATGTACATATTTCACTTATGCAGAATTTTCAGAGTTATTCCTACATCCAGTGATCACAATGATAACAAAAACATAGCATCCAAGGATAAATGAAGAAATGAAAAAGATATTGCAGTTGCAGAGCAAAATAAGGTTGGTGACTGGTATTTATATGAAAAGCATACTGAGATTAGAGTCTTTGGGTCAAATTTTTTACCTTACAAGTTACCCAAGTATGTTTCAATGAGGATCTTTGCCTTGGAGTATATTAGGCATATACTAAACTCTGATTGTATAAATTTCATGGCGGCAAAGAAGAAAACTCAATTCAAACTAAAGAATCAGATAGGGCCATTCATCTGCAATCACGGGGATGCAGAGAAAGAATCAGCAAAGCAGTTATTGGAATTCAAATTTGAAGAAAGTTTTCCTTGGAATTATGATCCACAAGGGATCCTGAGTAAACTGAGGGTTAAATGCAAGTTAACCCCTTTCATTCATGAAGCAAAACTAGAGATAGAAAAAATTGCAAATCAGATTAAGTGGACTCAAAATACCTTAACAGATGCAGTAAATAAAAGTAATAATAGTCATACTTTAGAGACTGCAGAACAGCCAGAGAAATCCACTATGAGAGTAAGGGAAGAAGGAGCCTATGTTGCAGAAACTACAACTGAAACTAAATTCAAGATAATATATAACAATAGGCCTAAGTTCAGTTCAGTTGGTAAAGGAAAGGTAACAATTGATGTGGAAGAAACAGAGCTTATAGATACCAACACTAATTTTCCAGAAATAGATGTTGCTACTGTGATCATCAATGATCCAACTACTAAGAATCAAAATGAAGAACAAGTTAACAATGAAGATGCACAGTTGATAGAAAGACATCATATCATGGAAGCCTATTCATCACAGGTAGCTAAAGAGAAATACCTAGACATCAAAGAAAAATATAAACAGATCAAACTGAAGAATGAAGAGATAAAAAACAATATTTATTCTCAATATCTCAAACAGACACCAAGTGTGCAAAACAAGCTTCTGTCTGCATTTTATTATTCAAATGAAAAGCTAATTATGTCAATGTTGTAGCCCACAGTCAAATCTCCAAAGACAGTGGCAGATTATAAGAAAATTGATTTGGAAGTCCAGACAGATAAGATCCATGCTCTTGATCAAATTGAGTTCCATAGACATACCTCAGAAATGTTGTACTCTACTATCACAAATAAAGCCATGAGTGCTCAGAAGCTCTAGAACACCATTTCCAACATGAAAGATCAAATGAAGATGGACAAAGCCTCATTGTATGCCAAGGATCTCAGGATAAAATCCTTAGAAGAATTAATTTTGCAGGTGGGATATGATCCTGCTAATATCAAAGCAACAGAGTTATTGGTGAAGAAGAAAAATGAAGATATAGCAGCTTTGAGGAAACAACTTAAACTTCCTCAAAGTGAACATCCTCAAACAAAAGAAATAATAGAAGGACAGAAAGAAAAATATGACATGATGAATTTGATTTTTCAATTGATAGCCCAAATTAAGGAAATGGAAATACAGATGGACAAGCTTGTCCAGGAGAAAGAAACACCAAAAATACCATAGCCACCTACAATTATCCCCATGGTCACTACAGTTGTGCCTTCAACTCTAGCCAAAGAGTTGGCACCCAAGGTTCCACTGGCTACTACAGTGCCAGTAACTTCTTCCACAACCCCAACTATTGAATCATCTAAAACAGCAGTTCACCATACAGATGAAGCCAGAAAATTGGTGAAAGCTATGGAGGAAATGTCTCTTAAGACAAATGAAATCAGCAGATTGAAACAGGTGGTAGAAAAGCTTGAGAAATCAAACAAATTGGCTCAAATAAATGAAAAAACACATGAGCAAAAGGCCATCAAACTGAATGAAGAATTGAAGAAATTGCAAAAGGAATTGACATTGAAGGAACAAATATCATATATCAAAAACTATCTTTGGAACAATGTCATTGAAGCCATCCATTATGTATGGCCTTCAATTTAGGTAATCTTTGAACAGAGAGAGTTATTACTAAAAGCCCAAGCAGAAATTCAGAAAACTCAAAGTGAACTGGCTGACAAACCAGAGCAAGCTTTAAAGTTGATCACATTCCTTAACAGTAAAAACAGACAAGAGTTAGAAGAACTCAAGATTACTGACAGGACTGAAACTATCCTAGAAATTAGGAGAGTTACTGCAAAGAAGAATCTGATGAGGCAACTGGAAGAATAGTGTGAGAATATGAATACTGTCATAACCAGGTTTATGGTCAAGTTTACAAATTTGAGACAAAAAGGATTGCCTGAAATTATGGTCATTAATGATAAACTAATGCCTCAGAATGACTATGGTAAGAAAATCAGAGAATTTGCAAAAGGACAGGTAAATAAACCACCAGTACAAGGCATTCCAACAGGAAAAGTCTTACTCAAAAGTTTTGAAGACTTATTCTATTTACAGCATGAGATAAGACACTTGTTTTTCATCAAGCCAACTATTTCTAGATACACTGAAACTGATGAAAAATTCGGGAAATTAAAGAAGATACAAATTCCTAAAGATGAGGATTAGCAGTCACTCATAGATTTATTATGAGGATTAGCAGTCACTCATAGATTTATTATGAAGGATAAAAGACAGACAAATGAAAGGAGGAAAAATTGTTTGTTGATTTATAGTCAAAATAGATTTTATAACAGTAAACAATTTTTACTATGGTTAGAGTATCAGTGAATAAAGAGAATCAGAGAAAGAGTATCATACAATGCAGATTAGATTCCAAAAAAAAAACAAATTTAAATATCTAAAGCCAGTAAAGAGGACACCAAGGCAGCCAGATGCATCTTATCCTCAAAGCAGTTTCTATTTCTTTTGGATAAATAGGACAGCTTGCTGATTTGTTAAGCAGTTGTCTCTATTATTGTTGTAAAGATATTTTATTTGAAGCATTCTAGGATATTTTGTAAAGAACTATGTATAAATACTTCATCTTTAGAAGTATTTTTTGTAGAATAAAATTGTTGGAGATTGTTATAGTTATTTTTGTTGGACTTAAAGCTTTTGTGGTCAAATTTCGAGTAGCAGGCTGGATCAAACCAATTGGCATCATACTTCAGGATTCTTGTGATGAGCTATTTGGAGTGAAGTATTTCCTTACTTTTCATTGTTATATTTCTTTGTTACATGCATCCATCTATGTTTGTTCTAAATTTGAATGAATAACTAGGAGTATTACTACAGGATTTGTTAAGAGCACCCTATTTTTGACTAGTTATCATTTCTATGTTTTCCTCTGATTTCCAGTGTAGGGAACCCTTAATTACTCCCTCTCTCATTTTACCTCTTCCTACTACTTCCTTTTCCGGATCAAAGGATTCTTAATTTCTATTTATCTCGATGATACCACCTCATAAAAACAACTTTCCAAGATCTTCAAGGGTTATCTATCTTGCCCTGAAAACATTTGACCTTTTTGCCTTGATCCTAGTTCTGTTTGCTTGATTTTGACTCCTTAGCCCAATGGACAAATAGATTTCCCTCTATCCATCTTTTCAAGTAATTTTTCCCACCAAATCTACCAAAACCAAACCAAAGTTGCACATTCATAACTAGCCTAATATTTTACCAATCAAACAAAGTTAAAACTTAAAGAGAGAGCCTTCTCTGAACCCTAGGAAGGCTAGATCCTAAAGTTTGAAGTTAGTTGTGGTTACCTCTAGTGTTCTTTGACTAAAAACCAAAAATCTCACAACTTTAGAATTACTAGAGTGATAACAACTGCAACTAGATCAGAAGATTCATCACCATCAGGAGGAAGCAAATATCATTCTGTCAAGGTTTATAACATGCATCATAAACCATTTGTGACTTAATGTCAGCATACTATTGCAGGGGTCACCTGGGCTTCATCCACACCTGAGTTTTGACTCCCCTCCCTTTGGAATATCCCTAGGCTCCTTTCTCTATGATTTCTTAGGGTTTGACTCCTCATTTCACCTATCTAGGGTTTTCTTGTGTTCTAGCAAATATTGCCTCAAAACCTTAGGACTTGTGTTTTGCTACCTTAGTCTCAAGTCACAATCGCAACTTGTAGTGCTAGTTTCCCTAGCCATAATGTGATTTGCAACCCGCCTTAAGCTCCATACACTCTTAGTCGCAAATCGCAACTGTAATTCACAGCGATTTGGCACTAATCTCTAAAATTGTGACTTGCGACCCCTTTGAGCTCGTCGCATGCGATATATTCAATGCGCGAGTCCTTAGTGTGATCTCCTCACTGGAAACTAAACTTGCAACCTATGACTAGCCACAAAAATTGCGTTTTGTGGCTTACTCTTGGCAACTCATTCCTTCTAGTCGCAAATAAAATTTCTAGTCCATAGTCATTCGACACTTTCATCTAAAAGTGTGACTTGTGACCTCACTGTCTCTAGCACATGTGATGAACACAACGCACACTTGTAAAATGCGACCTACCACTAGCCACTGAATTTATGACTTGCAACCTACGACTAGTCACTAGATTTTTGATTTGCGACCTCCCTATTCTTGCATCTTGCGATTGCGCTCTACTTTTATGTCTTTTATATACCTATCGCTTCAGCTTCCGCGACCCTTTGTCTTCCCTAAACCTTAGCTTTATATGCATATTGTCGCTTTTCATTTTACACCTAGACTCTATCCTTATTCATCCCTCTTATGCTCTCACTCTCCAAGGTGTCATTTTCTTTGCAATCACTACACCTCTAACACAATCTGCAATTTCTCCTTAGACTTGAACCTTCACCCTTCACCACTATCAGCTAAGATACTGACTAAAACTTTGATCATAAAGAGGAATATTTGTCCCCTAATTATTCTTTTCCTGCATGCCATCTATCATTCTGACCTGCGACTAGGATTGGCCTTCTTTCTCCCTCAAGTCGCAAGTCGCACTTTCAGTCACCAACATTGTGAATTGGAAATGTGACCAACATTATGAAGATGATTTGCGACCAGCACTGTGAAGATTAAATGCAATAACACTTTGAAGAGGAGATGTGACAACATTATGAAGAGGATTTGTGTCTAGCACTGTAACTTGAAGATGTGACTAGTCTCTGCCAATGTGATTTGTGACTAACCTCTGATGTGAATTGTGACGTACTACCCTCTACAAAAGCGACTTGTGACTAAGACTATTCACATTGCATGTGATGGATCCGAGTTACACTTTGAAACTGTGATTGCCACTAGAAATTATGATTGCCACTAAAATGGTGACTATGACTAGAAATTAAATCAAGATTGCTATGTACTAAAAAGGTTCCACGGTGGATCATAAGGAATATGAAGAGTCACTGAAGCTGAAAGTTGCCTGAGGGAAGTCCAAGAGTCATAGGAGAAGGTGAAAATTCACTCTCTTCATTTTTATAAATATACCATCATGCCTCATTTGAAAGGGGACTTTAGCACTTGAGCTAGGACTAGCATTAGATAGTTTATTTGTGCTTGGAGAGCTAGACGCACTCAACTCTTGGAAGCTAGTAGGGTGAGTTGTGGTTAGGCTAGAGTTTCGCATTAGATAATGGTATGAGCAGCGCATGTTCCACTATTGGGATTTGATGGATTGCAATACATGTACTCGTATTTGCAGCAGCATTAATAAGAATTTATTTGCTTGCAGTATGGATTCTCGTTCAAATTTATGATGGTTGTATTGGCTTTCTAGTGTTTCCATCATGTTTTTACGTGTCCTCTCATGTGGTAATATGTTAATGAACTTATTCTTAACTTATATCTTTCATGTTTGTTTTGAATATGTTCTTATTCAACGCCATGCCGCTATGTTATTATGAACCGATTTGCAATTAACCTCTAGCATGGTCTTGTTCATGTATGCCTTAGACGGTTTAGCTTACTAATCTATCTTTCCGCATGCTTATTTTTTAATTCTTATATCTTGTTCCATAGGTTGTCAATCTTGAGTTGATCTCATCCCATTGTTCAGCATTTCATCATTGCTCTCGCTCTAACTGCCTCTCATTCGATAGTCAAGAGCGAAACATTCGTGGTGATAGTCATGCCCACATATCGGATGGGGCTCTTATCCCAAAATGTGTGAGGTATAATTGGGAATTCACACCAGGGAGACCCCCCAGTTGTTGGTGGGACATCCAACACCATCAACACAATTTTAAACAACCAATAGGATTCTAGAGGACTATTTCAACTCTAAGGATAAATATTTTCGAAGGGAAAATTAAAATAAAATATATATATATATATAATGCTTTCTAATCGTATTTTTGACATATTTATTTATAGGTTTATTCAAATTCAAAATGTAAGCATCCATTGGATGTAGAATTCTAACAAGTACCCAACAAAAATATATGGAAAAAAATTGCTTCTTTCCATAAACACATTTTTGCACATGTTCTTATTTTTTCTTGGTGTGGTTCTACTCAAAAGTATGTAGAGTGAATACTCATTGATTCAAAATCTAACTTTGCATGCAACAAGTGTCTGCACTTAAATTTGTGTAAACCTATGAAGAGATAAGTTAAAATACACTTAAAAAATAATAGAAACCTTTTTACCCTTTAAGAAATCAAAATTTTATTTTATTATATTAACTATTATTTTATCATTTTACATAGAAGGTCCATTTTAGATCTCAAAAATCCCCTAATGGAACAATACATTATATGCATACATAAACCTAAAAAAAATTGCATCCACAACATCCCTACATCTTTGGTCAAAGAAATATGATATTGTTCTACACCGTGAATGCATAAAAATTTACCACTAACATGGAGGGTTGTAATTTCCCTTTTGCTAGAATTCAAAGAATTATGGGATACCTTAGGGGTTCCTTTTATTTTACCTGGAATTCAATTTCATAAATAAAGTCGTAAATAGATTACACAATTTACACTATAAATTATCGGCAAAATGACTCTGATAAAATTACTCCATGAAATACATTTAGAAACACCATAAAATTTGCAAATAAATATTTCCAAAAATTTAATTAAATTTGAAAATAAACCCAGAAATTATCTGCAACTCAAAAACACACATGAAGTATAATAGTAACTCAACTTTATTAACTGGAGAAAGATTGCATGCCAATACAACTACCAATAGATAAGATGTCCTCCAAATACCTGTTGCAATATTGTTGTTGGACCTCTTAATTCTGCAACTGAACGTGAAGCTCAAATTGGAGATCCAAGTCTTCTCCACTCGAATCTACAAATTTGCTCCAGATCTGCTCACATCTAATGTTGATGCAGCTCTGTGAGGTTTCTGGTTGAAACCTTCACAATAGTGAGTTTGTGTTTCCTCCAACACACCAAGAAACCTAATGGTTTTTGTCATGGGACTCTCTGCATGCTGAGAACCATGTTCTGAAACCTCTCAACAAGAAAATACTCAAAATTCAAGATGCTCAAATGAATTGCTTTCCCCCTCTTTTAAAGATTTGATTGATGCCTTTCCAGCCTTTTATAATCACTTTCATTTTATTATTTTATTCCCACTCTAGAAGCTTATCCCTTTAATTTTATTTTATTTTATTTTATTTTAAGCATTTTTAATCCCGAAAAATATTAAATTTGTCGCTACGATCTCTCCGACCATTGAAAATAATTTGTTATCATCCCATCTTGTATATCTCTTCATTTTCGTTCCAACAAGCTACTACACTAAGGTGTTTCTCCAAATAATCCTCCCCAAATTACGCCTTTAGCATAATTAATTAAAATATATTGATAATAACCCTATTTTATGGGAATCATCATAATGCAACAAAACCAAGAATGAACTGCGTGAAACTGATCCTAATGATGAAATATAGTGAGTGAACCCTGTTGAAGCCCGTAAAACTCCTCCAAAGTGCTTTGGGCCAACTGATGACATAATCTTGCTCCTGTGACACCCTAATGGTGAAATATAGTGATTGAACCCCATCGGACCCATTAAAACCCATACAAAACCCTCTAGAACCACTGATGACATAATCTTGCTCCTGTGACCCAGTTGTAACTAACCCTAGAAGTCCATCCTGACCACATCATAAGGGAAACCGAAAATGGGAACATTACAAATCCTCCTACCCTAAGGTTGCTTGCCCTCAAGCAACCAATATCTATCAACTGTGAAGGCATATGTACACCAATATTAGGATCCCATATAAACCATTGTTCTATATCATGCCTCTATGACACCCAATTATGAATGAATCCCTCAATACCTGGATCCCAAACAAACATCTAACGCACCCTGCCACCAATAGATTCACCTAGATCCCAATGCCACATTTCCCATCCATCATTGCCCATGTCTAACGGATCCTACTATGATTTTCCCCTGACTATGGATGATGCTCCATAAATTATCCACTCAGTAGGATACGAACTCATCACTTCAATTCATCCCCTACCATGGATTTGGTGCATAAATCCCACCATGATGATGTTGTGTCATTTTTATTCTAATTGGGATGCTCCTAAACTTTTGCCTCGTCGCTCGATCTTGGCCAACCAAGAAAACCCATTTGGAAGGTTGTGACTAGTCAAACCATAAGGTTCGGCTAGAAAAATATACCCCTCTCTCTCCAATGCACATAGGATGATAATGTTGCAAGTCCTATCGATGTACTCCTTAAGTGAGTTGTTATGAAACTCCCAAGTATACACCTACTACTGCCTCGTTAGGGATTTTAGGTATTCCCCAATACTAGAAACCTTAGAAGCAGTCTTGGCACACTTAACTCCAAGTACCTCAAGCTCACTTATCTGCTGCAAGATGGTGTCTCAAAGTGTTTGGGTCTTCTTCATCGCCATAAGATATGTCCAACAGTGTTCAACATGTATTCCAGAAGTTACTACCCAGAAACCTTATGAATTTGTTGGACATGCCCCATGTGACTAATCTTTTCATTAATGGTTATCTAAAAAATGGGATGTCTTTAACCTCCCCATCCTGGTCTTGAATTTCTACTTTCTCCACGTAGGCCTCCTGAGATGACTTCACTGCACACACTTTCACATTTGCCCTCCTGGTTTTCATGCACTGTATTTCATTATAATTCAATGAAGGGTTTCACCCCCAACCAGTGTCTTGTTCTTTGGCTTTTCATCCACATAAAATATCTATTGCTTCACCACTAATAATATTAAACCCCTTCATGTTTGTGAGAGATTTGGTTAGCTGATTTCCACCGTGATTTTCACTACATGATACAACCCATCTCATCCACTTAAAAATGATTCTAAGAAATCTTCATGTTCTACCCCCACAATTTCATCTTTCCTGCACGAATGCCAGCTTCCAGGCTCCCTGATAATAATATTTTCCTTCCTTTAATTGCTATTTTTTTGTTGAAACCTTTATCTTGTTCTCATGTACATTTGTACCCCTTCATTAGTTCGGGTTTAATTACTTTTAACAATATCATTTTTTTAATAAACATTACATAGTTCATATGAGTAAAGGTGATAATTTATTCTCTCCAAATGAAAAACAACCCTGATCGTTGTTTTTACAATTACATCACAGTTCTCCAGCATAGTAGGCATGAATCGGATGGTTTGTTTAAAACTGTCGAGGTATCTTTGCCAGAAGAAGTATTGTAATATTTAATAATCACCAAATTATCAAGATTTAGATCAAACATCAGTTCCAGTGATTTAACCTCGCTGTTGACTAAATTCTTATTTTTCCTATGGTAGTAATTCTGGCAAGTCATTATCCAACTCCTAAAAGCCTTCTACTATCATCCAGAAAACTTTTCTCATAATTTCATCGTTGTAAGGAGGTATAGGTGACAGTAACCTTATAATCTTACTAATATAGGAAACCACCATAAGTATTACCCCTTCACAAGGGTGCTCCAAGAATTTGTGTTGCATCAAGGCAAGCATTTATGGTTTACGGCCCAATATAAACTCCTCCAATATGATTGTTTCACCTCAGAAAGAAGTGAGTCTAACTTCTCCAATTTAAGAAGAATTTTCATTATCACCTTCCTGATCTTAAAATATGACCCAAGTGCAAAGAGAAAACTTCCTATGTCTTTTTCCTTCTACAAATCCCTTGGCTTCTGCATCTATAGAATAGCACAAACTCCTTTTGAAAAGGCTCTATTGTTCTGCCTTTTTCTCTGTTCCAAAGAAGCATTGTGGTCTAAGGAACCAGTTGATACATTGTCCTGTTGATTTATGACATGTCTTAAAAACCCCATTATTTATTGGTTCATCATCAACTCACTCTATGCACCTCGTTGTAAACTCAACCAATGATTTATATTTTTGAACTATGGATAGTATAAAACATCAACAATGGTATCAATGGAATAGGTAAACTATTTAATACCACTTTTTGTTAAATTAAATAGTGCAAACACCCCATTTTGAAAAAAGGTATATGTAATCATAAAGAAAAAAAAATTTGTTATTGTTTTTAAAATTTTAAGTTTTTTTCTTATTTATTTTTTTTTTTGTATATGTTTTTTTAGGTTTATTTTGAATAGTAGCAGGTAAATACTGTTCTGCAGCACAGGATTGATTTTATATTATAGATTTTCTTTAATGTCTTCTTCTTCCAACAGAGATGTTTATTTTAAGGTATACTTTATGTATCATAGTTTAAATATATGTAGATATTAAAATTACACCTGAAATAAAAACTTGTAATGATATCTTCACTTTTTCACATACATAAAAGATGGAAAAAGGGTCAATATTCTAAAGTTTATATTTTCTACATGTTTATGTATTGTTAAATAATTTTTCAATGCACATCAAAAAATTGTCACTTAAAACCAATATTTTGAACCATATGACAAAAAAATACAATTTTTCAATATAAATACAATGCAAAAAATACACTTTTACAGAGTTTTTGTTGGAAAAAACATGTTAAATAAACTAATTTTTTGGGAGAATCTTAACAAAAAAAACTTAAGAAAACAACATTTTTATTGAATTTTATGTGAAAAAATAATAGCGAACGTTATGTTTTTGTGTGCATATATTGTCTTCAAGAAAAATATCAAAGTCAAACATTATACGTAAATCGATTATGTAGTTCTGCGTCGTTTTGTTCGTTAAAGCACACCAAAACATCATCAACAATATCAACTAATACATCTTCAACATCATCTAGAACAGCATTGATGGCTTCTTCTGCAGCATTTTCTTCTTCATTTTGATCATTGTCGTCTTCTAATGGATCTTTCATGTCAGCAAATCTTCCAAAGTGTCCCTTTCCAATCATTCCATATAATGGTGGTTGAGGTTCCTTTGCTTTTTTTTCCACACGTGATTCATTAAAATCTCCTTTCCTCAAACCAACTTCTTGCTTCGCATCTGGAAGGAATTTAAGAGCGTTAATTTTTTGTTGAATAAATTTGCATTGAACTGGGTCTTTCTCAATGGCAATGCAATTTCTTCCTTTTAGTAGGCAACATGCTAGTGATGTACCTAATCGTCAAGCACAAAAAATAAGTAAAAAAATTAGCATGGAGACATAAAAAGTAAAAAAGACAATATTTAAATTTAAATTTGTATAATAAAACTTACCTGAACCTGAGAATAAATCCAAAACCCATTCTCCTTCATTTGAAAATAGATCTATAATATAGTTAATCAATGCTTGTGGTTTTTGATAAATGTTAACTATATCTCCTTTTGCATCTTTATCCTCATATGTTAGTTTTCTTACAACTGCATCATAAACCAATACTTGACTATGACTCTTCCCTTCTACTCGATTCATAATAATATGCTTATAGCTATCGTCTTTTGTCCAACATTCAACATGGATGAACTCACAATCATTTATAATAGGCTGATCTTCGGAAGAAATAATATTTGACTTTTGCCTGTAACATAACATAGTAAAAGTTCAATTAAATTTTACATGAATAAAAAAATTTAGGAGGAATCAAACATACAATTTCAAAATCTTACCATGTAAGTTGCATCCTTGAGTTTGCTTTACCCTTGAAGCTTGTTAATAACGTTGGAAACTGTGTGTCTGAATGAAATGTCACAAATCGCCAAAGTGGTGATGTTGTCACTTCTTGAAAACCCGTAACCACTTTATTAAAAGCTTGATAAGTATATGGTTCTCTATCATATTCAATGTCTGGGAAATTGAAACCATGAGGAATATCTGCAATAACTAGGCCATATTCCCTTTTAGGTATTAGTGATGCAATGTCTTCACAGCCACCTTGTATTATTTGATATTGGACACTGTCGAGCCCATTCCAAATGTAATGATTAAGAGTAGGATCTAGTTCAACATTCATAAGACGCTTCCTTCTCATGTTCTCCATCTTAATTTTTTCAATAAAGATTTTGAAAGTATCTGGTACTCCATTTCCATCCTTCTTCGACATCTTTAATGACATAAAAATATATATATAGATATGTATAAGTAATAAAATAAAAATAGTTTAAATATGAATAAAATGCATTTATAAATCAACATACCTTATTTTATTCTTTTCTAAATAAAACTAATTCTATTATGTATAAAGGTTACTGTTACAAAACTGCCGCAGTGTCATCTGAGGAAGCCTGAGCACCAGGCTTGAAGAACATGCTAAACAGAGAGAGTCTGGACTGCCCGAGATGGGAAACCAGTCTTTTAGAAATCATATTGGCCGCCCTGGGATGGAAAACCGGCCTACAATTTATACATGGTGTTTTAACAGAAAGAAATAAACTAAGAGTAACGATCAGCTTTTCCAGCTGCACGTTGAGACAAAGAGACAAAAAATTCCAACAGAAATTGAACAAAAATACCTGATAGAGTTGTGAGCTGAGCATATCATTGATCCTGAGTTGGTGATGGAGGCTCTTCCACCACCCTGCAAGCATATTCCTCTTCAGAGTCATTCATGACGCCTTTTAGGGCGCCTTCCTGGTCCGAGACTCCAGCCATCATGCGCGGTGCTTCTTCTGCGTGGTGGGCAGCGCCTGCTGTCTGAGCCGTGCTTTTGGGAGGGTTGGAGGTAGAAGGAGGCATCGGAGAAGCTTCAGGGGAGGGATAGGGGAAAGGAGCCTCTTCTTTAAGCGTAACCGTGATGTAAGCAGTGACAATAGGATTATCATGAAGACATTCAAAACGAAATTCAGCACGCTGAGACGATTGGCGGATGGGCAAGCGAGCAGACCTGTGGGAGGCGGGAGGAATTGCAGCATTAGGGGGGTCAGCAGGTGGGAGAGGGAAAGGTTGAGCCTGAGTAACAGAGACACAATGACGCCTTCGTCTGCCACCATGACTCATTTCCTGAGTTTCTTCAGCATAATAGGATCCTGAGATGGAACTGGAGGGAGGTCGATGTTGTGAGACTCGCCCTCTACTTGTGCCACGCCTACTTCGCATTCTATGTCGTATGCGCGGCATGGTGGCTGAGTCTTGCGAAGAGCAAATACAATGCAAGGGGCAAGCAGGTGGTCCAAAAACACAGTGATGGGAAATTCTGCAGGAGCAGTTCGTCGTCTGAGTGTCAAGAGGGGAGGCGTTGCCCCAGAAATCCACCATTCGAGCTTGGTGAGCTGGATTGGTTCGATAGAAGCTGCTCTGAGAAAAGTGAATCCCAGGCAGCGGTTCAAAACAAGCGAGGAGAGTGAAGCGACGCCCGGTGTGGGTTCGAATGCTGGGCTCTGCATAGCCTTGAGGGCATGCATTTAAAGGAGGCAGAGAGGTTGTGCTGCTATCACCATTAACCGAACAATCTGGAATGAACGCCATGACCGATTGAATACCCATAGCGAGATGAGAGAGCCCCTGCACAGGTTTAATTACTCCTCGAGCTCGCCGATTAATGAGCGCATAAATGCGCGTACAGGAGACCATATGGCCATCCCATGCGAACTCCTTCGGGAGACGCAAAGGGGCCAAGGTCCCATCATTCATTGCTGGCACCCGCATCCAGGTGAAATCAACATACCTTATTGAATGCAATATAAAACTCTTTTAGTGTTGATGTAGAACTTGTTTCTGGGTAGTTGCGTACAACATCATCCCAACTGTCTTCATTCAACATTTTAACCATGTGTTCTTGTATTTTCATAAAAAAATTCTGACTGAATAAATCAAATTAAAAGCGTTAATATATTGACATGTATAACAAATTCTACCAACATCATTATGTTTTATTTAAAAGAAAATTATAATGAAAGAAAAATAAGAAATAATTCAAGAAACTTACTTTTGAAATTCTGCACACATTTCTTCCATTGATAATTCACTCGACTTCACACGAACTAATACTGATTTGACTAATTTATCATCCTTCACACCTTGCATTGTTCTCCAAGGTGTAATAGTCATATCCTCTGGAAGCTGCTTCATTTCAGGACCCCCTTTACTGTTGGTACATATTATGGGTTTACTCTTTCTAACCTTCTGATTTTTTATGGAAATATTCTCCCACCGATCAAAAATCTCATCAATCAAATCCCATACATCCCCAGTTCTAAATGCCAACTGAAAAATGTTATATGTGCCTCTGAAGAGATTTGTATTCAATTTTCCATCTTTTGCTTTTTTTTCATCAATTTGATGACATGTTTCCATTAAACATTCCTTTCGAAATGCTACACTAACTTGTGTCTTATCCCCACCACATTTTTCTATGAATTCATTATGAATAAATCTGACCCTTTGGATGAAAGTCATTTTCATTCTGTACTCATTATCTGCATTATGATCCCATGCCAATAACTTTGATTCCATTTATGTTAAGCCAGCGTAAATGATGCATTTCACTGTTTGAAAAAGATAGTTATTGGGATATTCTGCAATCAATTGTCTCTTAGCCTCTATTGAATGGTTCCTCCAATTACATAATATTTATAATCAAAACATTTTGTCTTGTCAAATGCTTGTTTGTTGGGAACCTGACATGGATCGACAAGAACCACATAATCCACCACATGCGCATATGGATTGAACCTGAACAATGTTTTCAGATTATGTACATGTAGGGGATGGGCCTTTCTAATTTGATATTGAGCTTGTCCTTCATCTGGGCCATAAAATTGGTTAACATTAAGCTCAAATGTTTGGCCACCAAGAATTAATTTATTCTTCCTCAACTCTTGTCGAATAGCATTTTGTTTTGTTTTAACAATGCCATCCTCTAACTCAGCACCTGGTGTTATGATTTCTCTGCTTCCGTGAGAGCTTTCAATTTGTTCTTCACTGCTGCTCACGACCTTTACAAGTTCACCAATATTTGATTTCCTAGTCTTATTGGATAACATATCAGTTTTTTTATAAACAAGCTCTCCTTCATGAGGTAAAAGAGAGACATATTTGGCAATTTTTCTTTTTGGTGTCTGATCTGTTTTCTCCTTTTGCACAATAGTTCTCATCTCCTCACTAATTCTATCATAATTTTCTATTTCATGTTCGACACCTTCAAAAGAAACATGTTTAAGTTTACTAGATTGACCCACCTTAGTGACTCTTGGTTGATCCCCTCTTTGTACTGTTGCAGTGTCACGAGCTATTGCTCTTTGCTTCAATCTCCTTTCCTCTTCTTTGTCTTTGTGGAAAGTTTTGATCACATCCATAACATTTGGCACCAACATATAAATACCATCAAACATGTTTGAAAGACTCGGAAAAAAATCCTATGAAACAAAATAAAACATGTCAATGATCAATAATTTATAAAAAATTGAATCATCCTTACAATAATGCATAGAGGAAATAAAAATAAGCATACTTACAATGTTATTTGCAATGTTGCTTTATATTTCTTCAGAAAATTTTGAAGATATTTCATCTGTGTCATACTTGACGATTGATAGACGATATCTAACCTTCTCACGTTTCTGAGCCTTCCTTGCAAGAACATAAATAGTGTTTGTATTCGGGACCATACATATGTCTCGTACTCTGCCCATCACATCATATGGCTCATTTAAGTCAATCATACCACAAATCAGATAGATGTGTATATCAGCCTCTGTTTCACTGTCTTCAAGATACCATGAGAAATCGATTTTATCTATTTCCTCGGCGTTCTTCCAATCATAAATAAGCTTTAATGAACCTGGTGCCCCACTTGCTTGACTTTTATTAGTGTGTGCAACAATATCCTTATTGCGTCCAACAGTGTCCATAGTGCGTCCAGCTGCAACTTTAGATTTGGGAGTTGTATCCATAGTGTGTCGAGCTGCAGCTGTAGATTTGGGAGTTGTTGCCGTAGATTTGGGAGCTGCTGCCCTAGGTGCAGAAACATTCACAGAAATATTTTTTGATGCCATTTTCCTGATATATATATATATATATATATTAGTTAATGGAAAAATATTGCGGATAAAATAAATTTAATAAACAAAATTTATTTCTAAAACTAAATAGTTTGAAATTAAAGCAGTAAAATTAACTATAAAAAATTTCATTTAAAAACAAAATATTATAAATCATATGTATATATATCTATATAATATGTTTTGAATACATTTTATAAAAACTTTAAAAATGTGTTTAAATTGTATAAAATAAATTTAAAAAAATAAACTAGTATTTTCAAACTTCAGTTTTTGTTTAATATTTTTAAAAAAACAAAAAAATTACTAACTATTTATAACAAATGTTATAATATTATATATATTTTTATTTTTTTAATTGTATTGTTATATAGTTTTTTTTTTATTAATTTATTATATTGTTATATTAAAACAAATGTTTTTTTTTTTTTTAAATTTATTATATTGTATTTTTTTTTAATTATATAATGTTTAAAAACAAAACATAATTGTTGTTTAATGATTTTTTTTTTTTAATATATATATATTTGTTATATTTTGAGATTTTTAACAATTATTATTTAACAATGTTTTTATTATATTATATAACAATTTTTTTGTTATTTTTATATATAACAATGTTTCTATGAACTTTTAATTGTTTTATTAAAACAAATTATTAAAAAAAAAAAATTTAAAACAAAATAAAATAAAATAAAATAAATAAATAAATAAAAACCAAAATTAAAAAATGTTTTATTAAAACAAATTATTATAAAACAAAATTTTAAAAATAAATAAATAAATAAACTAAAAAAAAAAAACCAAAATTAAAAAATGTTTTATTAAAACAAATTTACAAAAAAATTAAAAAATTAAAAAAATGAATCGCCCGCCCGCAGCCGCTGGAGGCTGGCCGGGCGGCGCCACGGGGGGGGTCCAGCCGGCCTCACGGCCCCCGCTGGGCGGAGGGCCGATTCCCGGCCTCACGGCCCTCCGCCCAGCGGGGGCCATGAGGCCGGCTGGGCCACCCCCGTGGCACCGCATGGCCGGCCCTCGACGCCCAGCGAGCGAGGTCTGCGCCGCAATTTTTTTTTTCGATTTTTAATTTTTTTTATATAATATAATTATTAAAACATTATTTAATAATAAAAAAAAATGTTAAAAATATCAAAATATAACAAATATTTAAAAAAAAAAAAAACAATTTATTAAATCACAATTATGTCTTGTTTCTAAACATTATATAATTAAAAAAAAAAAATATATATATATATATATATATATATATATATATATAAACATTTGTTTTAATATAACAATATAATAAATTTAAAAAAAAAAAAACTATATCAACAATACAGTTAATATATATATATATATGATATATAACAAAACAATAAAGAAAAAAAAATTAAAGATTTAAAATTAAAAAGAATAAAACAAAAATTAAAAATTAAAAATATAAAATAAAAAAATTCTCAAATTAAAAAAATAAATAAATAAAAATAAATAAATAAATAAATAAAAATTTTAAAAAATAAAAATTAAATAATGAAATCACTGATATATTTATGATAAAAAAAAACAAATAAAAAATGTTATAATATTACTTTTTTTTTTATGTGCATGGTCGTTTTATGGATTTTTCTGTCTAGATGAACCTATAAGTCTTAAAAAAGAAAAAAAATCTAAATTTTTGTTCTTAAAACCCTAAAAAATTTAGTTTTTTTTGCATTTTCTTCACTAAAAAAATATTAAAAAATCAAGGTTTTTGAACCTAAAAACCTTTAAAAAGTAGTTTTTGGACACAAAAAAACTATAGAAAAACATATTTTCCCCAAAATCGTCTTTAAATTGACAGAATAGAAGGAAAACTAACCTTTGAAATGCAAAAAGTTGTTGTCACCAATGCCAACACAACGCCTCCACAAAATTACGAATAGCAACACAATGCCTCCAATGCCAATGCAATGCCTTCACGAAGTTACCAATGTCAATGCAACACCTCCACAAAATTACCAATAGCGACACAACGCCTCCAATGCCAATGCAATGCCTCCACGAAGTTACCAATGCCAATGCAACACTTCCAGAAATTTGCTCTAACAAATACCAGAAAACTTGATGTAATGTGATGAATAGAAACAATCATTCCTTTTAAATTGTGAATATTGTCTAATTGGTTTACTGTTTAACGAATGTGGGATTAAAATTTCAAATTTAAAATATTTACATTTAGTTTATTATAGTTCATACTATAGTTAAAATATTTATTATTTGCATGTAGTTATCATAGTTAATATTTTATTTAATATTTACATGTATTGAATGTTGAATAATTCAAATATAATCTCAGATTAAAAATTAAAATATGAAATACTTACATGTAGTTAATTATATTTAATATTATAGATAAAATAGTTAATATTTGCATTTAGTTATCACAGTTAATATTTACATGTAATCAATGTTTAAAATCATGGGATTAAATTTTAAAATCTAAAATATGTACATGTAGTTAATTATAGTTAATATTATAGTTTAAATAGTTAATATTTACATGTTGTTATTTTTGTAAATATTTACATGTAGTCAATCTTAAACCATTCAAATAAGAAAATTATTTTAGTTTCGAAGACATGCATGAAAGGAATATTTTGTGGATATTTTGAATAGAAAGTATGGTGAAATATTTGAAGACCAAGAGTTTATTAATAAATTTTGAAATATATTTTAGATGAATATAACGTAAGTTTAAAATTTAAAATTTAAAATATTTACATGTAGTCATTATAGTTAAAATAGTTAATATTTGCATGTAGGTATTATAGTAATATTATAATTAATAATTACATCTAGTCAATGTTAAATCATTCAATTAAAAACATTATTTTAGTTTGGAAGGCATCCATGATAAAAATATTTTGTGGATATTTTGAATATAAATATCGGTAAAATATTTCAACATAAACAGTTTATTAAAAAAAATGTTAAATACATTTTTTGACTAATATTTGTACCAAATATTTGAAATGAAAATTTTGGAGTGAGTTTTTCGCAAAATTTTTGGGGGGGAAATTTTTTCGCGAAATTTTTTGGAGGGAAATTTTCAGTCTTTAAGCTATATATTGTAAGTGGGAGAGGAATTTGTATCATTCAACCTATTCTTGTTGAAAGCCATGGTTTCTTCTGATAGCAAAGTTTTTCTTTCTAGAACATCAACATCTTCGTCACGCAACAACTCTATTCAGAGTGATGAATATAATGGGAGTTCATTCACCATGAATAGAGAGTCAAAAAATCGACTTGGTCATTATCCTAAAGATGATGAGAACAAAATTGATGAGGTGCAGCAAAATGAAATTTCTGTAAATCGAGCGCCAGTTATACCACTTACTCTTAATCCTAAGGATTATGAAAGCAACAGTGATGAAGGGCATGATGAAGAAATTCCAGAGTCTAAAGTTTCACTTCGTCCCAATCCCAAGGATTATGAGGACACCATTGATGAAGAGGGAGATGAAGAATATCCACTTCAGCTTAATCCTAAGGATTATGTGAGAACAACAAATGAAGAGGGGAATGAAGAATCTATAGAGTCAAAATATCCACTATGTCCTAATCCTGAGGATTATGCCAGCACCACTGATGAAAATGGGGATGTAAAATTTCCAGAGTCAAAATATCAAATTCGTCCTAATCGTAAGGATTATAAGAGCACTAGTGATGAAGAGGGGAATGATAATGTTTCAGAGTCAAAACATCCACTTCGTCCCAATCCTAAGGATTATGCCAACACCACTGATGAAGAGGGAAATGAAAAATTTACAGCGTCAAAATTTCCACTCCATCCTAATCCTAAGGATTATGCAAGCACCACTGATGAAGAGGGGGACGAAAAAATTCCAGAGTCAGAATTTCCACTTCGTCTTAATCCTAAGGATTATGTCAGCACCACAGATGAAGAGGGGAATGAAGAATTTGCAAAGTCAAAATATACACTTCGTCCTAATCCTAAGGATTATGTCAGCACCACTGAGGAAGAGGGGAATGAAGAATTTGCAGCGTCAAAATATCCACTTTGTCCTAATCCTAAGGATTATGCCAGCACCACTGATGAAGACGGGGATGAATTTCCAAAGCTAAAATTTTCACTTCATCCTAATCATAACTATTATAATTTAACCACTGATGAAGGGGGGGATGAAGAATTTCCAATAAATATAGATTCAAGGCATTCACTTATTCCTAATCCTAAGGATTATGAGAGCTTCAGTGAGGAAGGGGAGGGGCAAGATGAAGAAATTCTAGTGAATACAAATTCAAAGCTTCCACTTATGCCTATTCCCAAGGATTATGAGAGCGCCACTGAGGAAGGGGAGGATGAAGAGTTTCTTGCAAATGATAATTTTAGAGGCACAGATCTGAATATTTCATTTTCTCCAAGTGACCATTTCAAAGACACTCATGGTGATGAAGAATTGAATCCTCTCAGAGAAGAATTTGAAAGCATGGGTCAAGATGATGAAGAATTTCTTTTGAGTCAGGGTTACAAAAGTGCCGATGATTCTTGTGAAATGTTCTCTTCAACTGACGATGGTAAAGAAAATTTTCCACGCAATGATGTTGATGAATTTCTTAACTATGTTGAGGATGATGATAGTAGGGATAATATTCCTCCTAATGGTGATGAAACTACTTTTACAAAGGATGACGGAATGATGAAGCCGTTGCAAGCAAATATTGCAACAAGGAGTAGAAGTAGACCTTTTCATATCAATCCAAAGCATTCCATTTATACAAGGGCGAGGACAAAATATCTCACGACAAGAAGTTCTGTCGTTCATTTGATTTCAAATGAATGTTGTCGAAGGGATTGCTTGAAAAATATGGATTTCAACTTTGCTTTGGAGAAAATGAAAACATATATGTCAATGAATAAAAGCATGCAAAATTCATATTTAGTGGGTTGCATGCAATCTACACTAGCAGGTTATGATTATAATATTGGGAATGTATTGCTTTGCAGAAAGGCGTTCAAAATGTTGTATTCAATTGGTAATTGTCGTTTGTCAAGAATCCAGGATAGATTGGAAAGGGATCCCACATATTATTCAGAAGCACGTTATAAACGGGAGGTGGGGCCATTTGCAAATACTGCTAAGACATGGATGAAAGACTTCTTTTCAAATCATGGAGAGTGTATGCCAAATAAAGACACAATACATATTCTAGATAATTTCTTGAGACGAGAAATATTCATGTTATACAAAGATTATGCAGAAGCTGTTGAAGGAATTGGTAATTTTATTACATATTCTTATTTTACAAGGATATGGAAAGTTGAATTCAACAATGTTCGTATTCCTAAGAAGACAAGGATGGGTATTTGCAGCACATGTGCTTCTCTTAAAGCAAAAAGAGATAAATGTCAAGGGGCAGAAAGAGGTATGTGTTCAAAACATTGTTTTTTAAAATTTGATACTTATCAACTATGAAAATATATTTATTCATATGTTTCTTTTATTTTATGTACAGATTTCGTTGTCAAATAACTTCAAGACCATCGCAATCAGCAAACAAGTGAAAGGCAAAAGTTGTATAAACATCGAAAGAAGTGTTATGATCATCCAAATAAATATCTGGGATTGATAATTGATGGTATGGACAAAAAAAAACACTTCTTCCACATTTTGTCCGCACGCCAAAAAACACTTCTTCCACATTTTGGCATTCAATTTCACTTGGTTGGTTGTATGGTATTTAATGAGAAGATGCTTCCAAGAGTTTTATTCACAACTCCAAATATTCACAATGATGCAAATCTGACCATAACTATAATCCATGATGTGGTTACTCATTGTTCTGGGATTCTTTCTGAAGTTTTGTATTTACAATTAGACAACACAAGTCTTGAGAACAAAAATCAAGTTCTTTTTTGGTATCGAAACATGCTCGTTGAATTGGGGATTTTTAAAAAGATAAAGGTTTGTTTCCTTCTTGTTGGGCATACTCATGATCATATTGATCAAATGTTCAGTCGTTTTTCAGTAACATTGAGGAGGAAAGGTGTTGGGAGCCTGCCATCATTAATTGAATGTATTAATAAATCGTACATTCCAGAGCCTGTTTTTCATGTGTTGGAAGAAACTATTGACATGCAAAGGTTTATTTTTGGATCGCATGGTGAGGAGAAATGCATTGAACAACTTAACGACATTAGCTTCCAACATCAATTTCGTATCAAAAAAATTGATGGGATAACACTTATATGGGGCAAGAAGTATTCAACTATTGAAGAATGGGGACCATCATCGGGTTTAGCATTTTTGAAGTTCATTCCAGAGCGTCCAATGTTTTCATCAAAGATATTGTTATTACAGTCAGTTTCCGAACTCCATAATGCACGAAGGCAAAAGAGAGAGATAAATTATTTTGAATGTCTAGAGGAAATTAAAAGATGTATTAGAGATACATATGAATACTTCGATGTTGCTGATTCAGTTTGGTGGGAGTCTTTTTTCAGTAATCAAAGTGATATGATTTCAAGATCAATAAATGGGAATACGCTTTTGAAGACTCCTTTTTTTTTGCCACAAAATATGCCAAATGAACATGAACATCAGGAAACACACAATGTTGAACAACAACAGCCTCAAGCTATCATTAATTCCCCACTGGTAGAGGAAAGAGAAATCTATATTGGTTCTAGAAGATCACGTGCACAACGTGAAGCCATGGAAGACCTTTACAGGGGTTCTGTGCAGGATCTTAAGGAGGGTTGCATGATAGCAGTGTTAGCAAATGAAGATCCACTTGGCTATCCATTCTGGATTGCCAAGGTTATAAAGGTCATTAATGAAAATGAAGAGATTACAGCTGTTGATGTACATTGGTATGCCACAAGTACCCACCCTTTCAATGGTGTGTACAAGCCAGAGATGGTAGTGGAAAAAAGAATTGGCAGAAAGAAAAAAAGAAAGGGCACAAATATAAATCGTCGCCGTACAGATGTCTTAAAATTGAGGATGTTGACATACTTGTGTATGACTTCAATTTGACAAAGAGAGGAACTCTTCAGTTGCAAACCATAAATATTTTGAACAAATTGCTACCAGAACAATTACTGTTGAAATGGGACTCTGCAGAATGTAGACGTAGATCTACAAGACTTTTGAACTCTGAAATGGTGGGCATGCATGTTGACTCAGATGGAGCACTAGTTGATGAAAGAGAAGAATATGGATCATCTTCATATGCATCGAGCCATTCATCTGAAGATGTAGATTATGATGGTGTGCCAGAACCTATGGCTGATTTTGAATAACTATCTAAGACACTTTTATGTAATTGATGTTTGCATGGTAACTTGAAATAAAAATTTTGACTTCCATCTCATTTTTCATGAAGTTATGAGAAATTTCTATGTTTTTTGGATTATATGTTTTAATTATGAAGAATTCATTTCTTTAGAATATCGACAATGCAACAATAAATTACAAAAATAATTTATGTTATATTCAATGTACCAATGTTGATATTTTAATTATAAGTAAAATAGAAAATAGAAACTAATGTTGAATTTTTAGATTATGCAGTGATATTACCATGATATTATGTATTATTACCATTTGGTATAAGATACTTTTAAAAGTTTTAATAATTATATGCGTCATTGAAACAGAACACTTTGTTTTGATTCTTGATTTTTAGGTTTTGGTTGAAATTATATTTAAATTTGTCTTATGCTAAGATTTGAAAAAAGATAAGTTTTTATCCTTTAAAATTAAAATTACTCTTACTTGTTTCTGTTCAATGATAATTTTTTCATTTACTTGTTCATTTTTTAAATTGTTAAGTCTTATAATTTCTCCATAATTTCATTTTTCAAGTATATTGAACACTTAAGATTGAAAAACTTTAGATTTACAACTTGTCATTAAGGTTTTTATGCGCTACCAAATTTTATCTTTAAGGTTATGGTTGACAATAATTAAAATTTTGGGGTTGTTTAAAGTCAAGATATTTTATGTTTAACAACATGGATGAAAATTGTTCGAAATGATAAGCCCTTCAGACATGTATTTGTTTATCTTTAACATCATCTATCAAAAATGTTAGAAATTTACGATTTTAAAAAATGCCCTAATATGTTGTCTTTAATTCCATTGTTACAAGTGTCAAAATTATGACACAATTTTTTTTTTTGTTATTCCAGCATCAACTGGTTTTGTTTTGAGGGTGTTTTTTCAATCCTTTTTTCAACAAAAAATTTTGTTTTTAGCATAATTTTATAAAATGTTGAAATTTGACCTTCAAAAAAAACCAAGTGCGTTCTGGAAGACACACTTTTTGTTTTTGGGGTGTTTTTTCATGTTTTTTGAGACTTTTTGGGCTAGAGTTCCCATTTTGAGGTCAGGTTACCTATTTCATCGGTAACAGTGTTAAAAACATATCAACACTCAATCCTCACAAAATTCATAGTCAACTTACAAGTAAATGGCATCAATATGCATCGACAGACATACAATACTGGTAAACCATGTCTCTATACATAACAATGTTATGGAGGCAATACTTTAGCAGAAAAAACTCATGGCCTCACTCATCAATCAAATCTTGAATGAACTAGCAATATAAGACCTATATGGTCAAAACAACAGCCATTCATGAACATGGCATCAACATGTGCTCTCTATAACACAACTCTTGTCACCCAAGAAGTATACAATATTGAAACGATACCAACAAGACTCAACTCATGACAAAATATATTTCATGATAAGATATGAATACTTCAACAACATACAATATTATATACATCAGGACTCATGGAAATACATTAATCTGTAGAGCACATGAGAAAACCCCATACAACCACAACAAGTGTATTTTCACCAACACATTCCCTTCATACTTTGGTGTATAAGATATGGCATAAATGTGAGATCTCAAGCCAAACACATTAGAACTCTACCAATGTAAAACACATCAATCTGGAATTACAATCCCTCTGCCAGCGACACGCTGATTTTTATACCAATTTCCCTAAGGAAACAATAGCACCATTACCAATTACAGAATTATAATCGCAGCAACCACAACACTTGTTAGTCACTCAGGTGTATTATTCTCGGCTCCTGTAAAATGATGAAACTTAGTCTTCATAAAACGTGGCCCTCAACCCCTGATGCTTCAGCCAATTCGGACACAAAAGTTTAGAGAATTCAGTCCAGTAATTTTAATGGGATTCGGCCTAGAAGAAACCCACCCCTTGCTATAGAGAATAACAACCTTATGCTGCCCTCAAGAACAGTGATTCATGGCATACAAGCAACTCAAATGTTGTGGTCACAACATGCCCCTACCTTAGCAATGAAGCATTCAATCTTTGCCCCCCCCGCGGCTCCAACGCCCGATCCGCATCCTGTACGGAACCGTACGGGATCCAACGTAGGAAACACGAATCTGAATTTCAGAAACACGAATCGGGATTGACCGTACGGTTCCTGCCATTTCGGAAACGTTTCACTTAATCTGGGTTGGGGCTTAGATGCTCCGTCATGGTAATGTTAAATTCTTAAAGTAAAAGGATGAAAATGAAAGGTAAAGTAGACTTTATCTTTCATTTTCATCATTTTACTTAAATTTTTAACATTACCATGAAATGACTCAAGATGTTTGAGAGTGGTTTCAACCTCATCGGACTTCATATGGAGAAAATAGAATTTCATACCCTATTCAAAATTCAGCAGACTTAACAGTTTTCAGGAATTCAGGATCAATAGGCTTGTGTCGTTTCATTAGATTATATCATGTATTAGGGCATGTTATTGGCATTTAATCAAGAGCACCAAGCCCTATATGTACCCTAGTGTTGATGGTGTTAATTGTTGAACTCCTTTGTCACGTTGTTAGCAAAAAGTTCCCTTTCAATCAAGTCAAAATCATCAATCAAGCATGTTAAGTTTTTTCTACCATATTTTAAGGCTTGGATTAATCATTAGGTAGTTTGATCAAAATTGGGCAATGTTGACTAATATCCTAGACAATCGAGGAAGAGGAAAAGGCTAGACAAGAGGAGAAGAATCTAGATTCGAGATGTTTGATGCTCGAATAATTAATCATTAATGTACAATGGATGGCATATCTATCTTGATTTATATACAAATATGCATGTTTCCATATCTTCTACAACTAATTTGGTATTTTGGAAGTTTTTTTAATATAAATGCAAAAAATGGAGCGATGAGGGAGCGAAAACCCCCGTGGACGAAATGCGCATGCGCATAACTGCGAGCTCTGTCTGTTAGGGTTAACTAGGCTATTAGGGTTTCTGCAGGTGAACATATGAAAAAACGTTGCCCACCGTCGCGATATTCACTCCACCGTTGTTATTGATCGGCACCATAGGCGACAGAATGGTCATCACGGGCTTATGGGCTTAATTGGGCCACTATGGAAGATGTGGAGGTCGACTATTCGCTGGACCCATTAGAAGGGGTCGACATTTGGGACTCCCCCACATATCCTGTGCCACCTCACGCCCCGTTGGCTCTCAACATCCCAGAGGCAGCATCTGCAGGACCTATTTTCCCACCTCCTCCATCTCATCCACTCTTTGCTCTGTCTCTGACATCTGAATCTACGCCATTTTCGATTGTTGATCTCCCTACAATCCCACAGTTCTCCTCGCCGACGTCTGGCTCTATTATTTTTTCACCCAACTCGCTGAATTTCCTCTCCACATGCCTTTCCTCGCATCCCGAACCCTTTCGCCCTCTACCCTCGGCAACTTGGTCCGTGCCTCCAGATCCTCCCTGACCTGATATACCCTCCTTTGGATTTTTCACTGCCCCGTCTGTTACTCTCTCGTCAAATGCCCTAAATCTGACCAACCCTGAGGGTGTACCGGACCCTGACTCTGTCCAAGCAAACCCTTCCCCTCTGCGCAAGGGCAAACATCGCACCAACTGCATCAAAAAAAGCAATAGGAACTTCGACTTAACCCTTGGGGACGGATTGCACATGGGATAGGTTATGGATACAATTGACATGGTTCTCGTGGGGCATGTGAGAGGGCGCAGATACAATCTCACAAACGAGATTTGGGGGCTGATTATGGAAGAACTGCCTTGGATTTTTATTCTCCCTCATGTTTGGTTCGCCCTTCGCTTCCATCGTACAGAACAGGTCGCTTGGGTACTGTCGAATCTATGGCACATCGAACAAGCACATGTATTGTTCAAAAGATGGAGCCCCCTTTTTGACCCTGACAGAGAGCAAGTAGGAGCAGGTCCAATATGGGTGAGGCTACCAGGTCTTCCACTACATTTCTGGTCTGAAGACATTATGAGATACATTAGAAACATCCTCGGCACCTGTTTGTATCGTGACAAAACTTATCTCACCTCTGGCATCATGACTATGGCAAGGATTCTGGTACATCTAGATACCAGAGATGGACTAGAAGAAGCTATCACGCTAAGATGGAGGAATTTTGTCAGAATTCAAACTCTATATTATGAAGGAGTGCCCTATAGATGCAGAAGATGCCACAAAATCGACCATTTATACAAGGATTTCCCTCTTCTGAAAGGTGTGGACTCAGTCGGTGATTCAGATCGTGTACAGACTACAGAAGCACAGGTCGCTCCCCCTCCCGTCAATACCACCGAGGCTCGGCGCAAAGGAAAGAAGACCAGTATGAGGCCCAAGCCTGCATCTGTCCCTCTTGGTCCACCCTCTCCTTGGATGACCAGAGCTCGGGCTGCGGCTGCCAAACAGACATCGGGTATTTCCTCATCCTCTATTCCTGCAGCTCTTTATTACTCATCTGTTTCTGCATCCTCATTCACACAACACATTTCATCTCCCCTGCACATTGATCCTCACCCCTCGGTATCCTGCTCTGACCCCCTTACACACCCCACTATCTCCGTGACCCCTCCCTCCATTCCTGATATCTACCCCCCCCCCCCCTCATGCTCCCTGTATCTACCTTGGACTCTCACAATTCCCATCCTTATCTTCTCACATCTCTCACATATTCCCTCCCTCCCTCAACTGAGATTGGCGGGCTCGGACTTATTGACCAGATTCGAACAAAACCGGGTCGTGGGAGACACTCTAATATCTCCAAAGCTATAATACAAGCTGGTCAGGAAATTGTTTATGGAAAACAGAACACTCTTGAAGGGGTCCTTAGAGCTCGTACGACTCAGCCCATGGTTACCTCATGAAAATTCTTTCCTTCAACTGTTGTGGGTTGGCCAGCCCTGAAAAGAAATTGGCCTTGTGCAGATTAATTCATGGTACTCCTATTGATGTGATATTCCTCCAAGAAACCCTAGACTCCTCTGATCATGTTACTGCGGCACTCCAAGCTATTTTCCCTGGATGGTCTTTCCTGACCTTGGATGCTCGAGGGAGATCTGGGGGTGTTTTAATTGGCATCAATCCCCATACTATCAGTATTATGAATCAATGGGGAGGGGAAGGCTTTCTCGGGGTTGACATATTCTCTTCCGATCTCGGATCGGTTTACCGTCTTATCAACATATACGCACCATGTACATTCGGCTTAACTTTCTAGAACAAGATCCTCAGCGCCTCTCTTTTATCTGCACACAATCTGGTCATTGGGGAAGATTTAAATTTCTCTCTGGGTTTGGCTGAATCTTGGGGACCCCATGCAAATCCTGATCCTCTGGCCATAGAGATGACTCAAATAATTGAATCCCATCATTTGATTGACATTCCTATGGCCCGAATGCATCCCACATGGAACAATCATAAAACTGGGGAAGTTATGGTTTCCAGGAGACTTGATCGGTACTTGATCCATGAATACCTCACTACCTCGGGCATATTATATCGTCAATGGGTGGGCACTGGTGGGCTCTCTGACCACTCTCCTATCTACTTAGAGCTTGCTCCTTGCCAAAATAAGCCCTGTAGTCCGTTCAAATTATGTGTTAATTGGTTAGCCTATCCGGAGTACATCAATCTGGTAACCAATTATTGGACCTCTCATCCTTCTACACCCTTATCCTCACCCTCGATTACGTTCACTGCAAATATGAATGCCATTAATAAATTAACTAAAACATGGGCCAAAGACAAAAGAAAAAAGGATGAGGATACCATGTCCAAAACTGAGCAGGCAATAACGGAGATTGAGTTGTCTATTAGGTCTGGGATAGTTTCTAAACAAGACAGAATCCAACTCACGCATTTAATATCTGAATGAACTCGGATTCTCAGGGAGCAAGAGGAGAGCTGGCGCCTGCACAGCAGAGCCATCTGGCTAAAATCTGGGGATGAGAACTCCAAATTCTTCCATCAGTTCGCCAACGGACGCAAAGCGATCAACACCATTTGGTCATTGAAGGATCAACATGACAACCCAGCCCAGAATTTCCATCAGCTGGCCCATATGGGAATCGAACACTTCCGTGATCTTTATAAAGATCCTTCCAATACAAATCTGGTTGAGATCATCAAAGTGGCTAGACTCTTCCCAAGATTTTTCGATCAGGAAGCAAAAGAAAAATTAATGAGACCGGTCTCAATTCAAGAACTATAGGACACCTTAAAATGGTTCTAGAAGGAAAAAAGCCCGAGACCGGATGGTTGGCCAATTGAATTTTATTTAACATTTTTCAATGTTATGGGACAGGACATCCTCAACTTGGTCGAAGAGTGCCGCACAACGGGGAGATTATATGACGCCTACAATGATACTTTAATAGCCCTTATCTCAAAATCTAATGATCCTCGGCATTTCTCTGATTATTGTCCCATCTCCCTATGCAACTGCATCTACAAGATCATTGCCAAAATCATTGCAAATCGCATCAAGCCCATTCTCTCTGAGCACATTTCACCTGAACAATTTTCCTTCCTTCATCACCGCAAAATTCATGAAGCACTAGGCACCGCTCAAAAGGTGTTGCACTCTATCAAACACAAAA
Organism: Pinus albicaulis; assembly: GCA_034641835.2. Lineage (NCBI taxonomy): Eukaryota > Viridiplantae > Streptophyta > Pinopsida > Pinales > Pinaceae > Pinus > Pinus albicaulis. The sequence goes on from CM076573.1 coordinate 145,595,573, forward strand.
AGCTCAAAAGTATCATCCTCAAACTTGACCTTGCCAAGGCTTTCGATCAAGAAAACTGGCTCTACATCAGGATGATCCTCACGCATTTGGGATTCCCCTTCAACTTCATCAAATGGATCATGTGTTGTATAACAAATGTATCTTTCATTCTCCTTATCAATGGATCAGCCTCCCCATTTTTCCACTCTGAAAGAGGACCAATAGAACCATTAAGTAGGATGAGAACATCATCTACAAAGAGCAGATGGGTGAGAGTGCATCCTTCAGTATTTTTGATTCCCTGTAGTCGACCTAATTGTTTCTCATTCATGATCAGCCGACTAAGTGCTTCCATTATGAGAAGAAAGAGGACTTCCGCAATACCACTAGCATGAGGTGCAACGCCTTAAAATCCACCATCACCATCAACGAATGCTCCTCCCAAGAAAGAATTCTTGCACTCAACGTATTTCCTTTCCCCTCCTTGAACCTTCAAGAGGGACTCGGATACCTTGGGTTCAGGTTAAAACCCTTGGACTACCGCATAGCAGATTGGAGTTGGCTCATTGCAAAATTGGAAAAGCGCATTGGCATTTGGCACAACAGGTGGTTATCTCGGGCCAGCCGACTAACTCTTCTCAAATCTGTATTGGAAGCCACCCCTTTGTATTGGATGTCACTGGCATGGTTACCCCGAGCCATCATCTCCCGCATACAACAACTGTGCAGTAGATTTCTCTGGAAAGGAAACAGAAAAGGCCGAACATTCGCATGGGTCAAATGGGATAATATAGCCCTCCCCAAAAAATGGGGAGGTTGGGGCATCAAAAACATAGATACATTTGCAAAAGCCCTTGCTGCTAAAATGGGATGGGCAATCATGACAACAAAGAATCTCTGGAATCATGTGGTCTATATGAAGTACATCAGCCCAATGGACATCTTTGACTGGATCTGATTACCAACTTGGAACCTTCGCAATATATCATCCATATGGAAAGCAGTCATCACTTCCCTGCTTCACATCAGGAATGGTCTTACTTGGAGAATCAGAGCAGGAAGTAAAGCTCGTATTGGAATTTACCCATGGTCGGGCAGCGTAAATAAGAAAATACTCCCTCCGGACATCATTAATCATTTGACTGAACGAGGCTTCCGTTACATTTCCCAGATTGCTGATCCACAAGCCACGAATCTCTTTTCCCAAGGTTGGAAATATGCTAACCAACTTGGATTTCCGGGGCATCTTCAACAAGCTTGGCAGAGCTACATAACTGCACTGGCAGAATGTCACATCCGTATAGGCACCGGGGACGATGAAATTGTTTGGGCCCCTGCAAAATACGGGTTATACACACCAAAGGATGGATACATGCAAATATACTCGGATCATCTCCCTCAAAGACTAGAATGGTGGTGGCACCTAATATGGAAGCTCCCGGCCCCTCCTCGCACTAGACTTTTTATGTGGTGTTCACTAAATAACATAGCGCCCACCATGGATAACCTTCACAAGTGCTCCATCCATGGCCCATCCTGATGCACACTATGCAAAAATGATTATGAATCCATCGAACATCTTCTCCTCCATTGTCGATCCACTATTGCGCTCTGGTCATCTATCATAAATGAATTTGGTTTTAATCATGATTGGCATGGATAGAATTTAAAAGAGGCATGGCATAACTGGTGGATCGTTGTTTCTACTTACAAAGCCAGATGCCTCCCCCTCCTCGTCTGCTGGGGGATCTGGCTAACAAGGAACGCCTCTATTTTCAACAACTGAATCCCACTCTGGCACCTGATAAAATCCCACATTGTATCCAGCTACTCCTGCATTCCAGAAGACGACCCTCCCAAACCGCCTCGTAATATCATCCCCGAGGTCATTAACTACAATATACCCTGGGATTTTTTCGATGATTCAGCACAACCACTGGGATGTGGAGGGGGTGCTCTGATTCATCTCACTCATCAACACTCCTTCATAATCATGAGTAGATGCACTGGCATGAGGCTGTGCAACACCTTAAAATCCACCATCACCATCAATGGATGCTCCCCCCAGGAAAGAGGTCTTGCACTCAACATATTTCCTTTCCCCTCCTTGAACCTTCAAGAGGGACTCAGATACCTTGGGTTCAGGTTGAAACCCTCGAACTACCACATAGCATATTGGCGCTGGCTCATTGCAAAATTGGAAAAGTGCATTGGCATTTGGCACAACAGGTGGTTATCTCAGGCTCGCCGACTAACTCTTCTCAAATCTGTATTGGAAGCCACCCCTTTGTATTGGATATCACTGGCATGGCTACCCCGGGCCATCATCTCCCGCATACAACAACTGTGCAGCGGATTTCTCTGGAAAGGAAACAGAGAAGGTTGAACATTTTCATGGGTCAAATGGGATAATATAGCCCTCCCCAAAAAATGGGGAGGTTGGGGCATCAAAAAGATAGATACATTTGCAAAATCCCTTGCTGCTAAAATGGGATGGGTAATCATGACAACAAAGAATCTCTAGACTCATGTGGTCTATGAAGTACATCGGGCCAATGGACATCTTTGACTAGATCCGATTACCAAATTAGAACCTTCGCAATATATCATCCATATGGAAAGCAGTCATCACTTCCCTGCCTCACATCAGGAATGGTCTTACTTGGAGAATCAAAGCAGGAAATAAAGCTCGTATTGGAATTGACCCATGGTCGGGCATCGGAAATAAGCACATACTCCCTCTGGACATCATTAATCATTTGACTGAACAAGGCTTCCGTTACTTTGCCCAGATTTCTGATCCACAAGCCACGAATCTCTTTTCCCAAGGTTGGAAATCTGCCAACCAACTTGGATTTATGGGGCATCTTCAACAGGCTTGGCAGAGCTACATAACTGCACTGGCGGAATGTCACATCCGTATAGGTACCGGGGACGATGAAATTGTTTGGGCCCCTGCAAAATCCGAGCTATACACACCAAAGGATGGATACACGCAGATATACTCGGATCATCTCCCTTAAAGACTAGAATGGTGGTGGCACCTAATATGGAAGCTCCTGGCCCCTCCTCACACCAGACTTTTTATGTGGTGTTCACCAAATAACATAGTGCCCACCATGGATAACCTTCACAAGCGCTCCATCCATGGCCCATCCTTGTGTACAATATGCAGAAATTATTCTGAATCCATCGAACATCTTCTCCTCCACTCTTGATCCACTACTGCGCTATGGTCATCTATCATAAATGAATTGGGTTTTAATCATGATTGGCATGGACAGAATTTAAAAGAGGCATGGCATAACTGGTGGATCGTTGTTTCTACTTACAAAGCCAGATGCCTCCCCCTCCTCGTCTGCTAGGGGATCTGGCTGACAAGGAACGCCTCTATTTTCAACTACCGACTCCCACTCTGGCACCTGATAAAATCCCACATTGTATCCAGCTACTCCTACATTCCGGAAGACGACCCTCCCAAACCGCCTCGTAATATCATCCCCTAGGTCATTAACTACAATATACCCTGGGCTTTTTTCGATGGTTCAGCACAACCGCTGGGATGTGGAGGGGGTGCTCTTATTCATCTTACTCATCAGCACTCCTTCAGAATCAAAATGGGATTGGGTCCAGGCACTAACAATTATGTTGAACTTATCACCCTTCGTCATCTACAACAGTTTGCTTTAGAACATAACATCCATCACATTCAAATGTTTGGCGACTCTAAAATCATTATAAATTGGTTCAAAAAAATTGCATCATGTCATGTACACACACTTTTTGCTATTTTGGAAGACATTTGGTGATTTGGAGAACAATTCTCATCTATCTCTTGCTCCCGTATATACAGGGAACGCAACCGCATTTCTGACGAACTTTCCAAGGCAGAAGCGCTCCAACACAGGGGGCTCTGGCACATAGAGGAGCAGATTGATACTCAGCAATTCAGCTATTACCACCGACCATTCATAGAACATCTTGATAATGCTAATCAGCAGATCTGATATATACAATTTTTTTTGTTATTTTTGTCATATTTGAATGATGAACTTGATACATCCAAAACTATTTCTGTAATTATTGTATTTATGCTACTTTATGGACTCTGATGTACACCTCAATGGGGATTTTGAGAACAAAATGTAAGTGACAACAGTCACAAGCATGCATATGCAAAAGCATCTACAGCATGTAATTTTCAAAATTAATGAAAATTATGATTTTTCCTTCGGAAAAAAAATATAAATGCACAAAAAAAAAAATATATATATATATATTGGACGCTTTCGAGACGCTTCACTTCCTAGATTTTTGGGAAATGGCACTTCCGCGTCCCCGCTTCCAAAAAATGTCCCCGCTTCGTGCAATGTTGGTCTAGACAACTTCGATAAATTGACACCGCCAATGTGTTGTAGCTTTGGATTTGAATTGGTGTAGGGAGCTCATCTTTTGACTCGTCGAAGAGAAATTGACCCCGACACTGGAAAATTCGACCTTGACACACTCTTATGCAAAACACACATTCACGTATAGCCAATGTCACTCTTTCAATTCATGCGCACAACACTCATCTCAAGAATTAACAAAATCAGTCTCTACTAACATTACCATTATCAATTACTCATGTGCACCTCAGTATTTAATTAATCTCATGCAGATTAAAATGCATCTTTTGAAGCCATGATTCAAGGGCATAGGTTCGATCTAAGGCTGTACTCTGATACATTAGAGGAAATTTAGCCTAAAAGTGCCCATGAAATTTTCATGTAATTTCCATGTCATAATATGTAAACCAATCAAAATCCTTTAACTTTAAAAAGAGGTACATGTAAATATTTTGGAGGAAAAAAAAAAAAAAAAAACTACTTTTTTAATTGTATTTTTGGCTTATCTTGTTATATGTTTACTTGACTTTCAAGTGTAGACACTCATTGGATGTGTAATTAAATTCCACATCCAACGAGTACCCATTATGCGTACTTTTGAGAAGACCCAAATTGATAAAAATTACAAATACATTAAAAAATGTGCTCAACACGTTTTTTTAATGTATCTACAATTTTTACCAATGTGGGTATTATTAAAAGTACGCATAATGGGTGGTCGTTGGATGTGGAATTTAATTATGCATCCAATGAGTGTCTACACTTGAAATTTGAGTAAATGTATAAGGAGATAAGCCAAAAATACAATTAAAAAAAATTAGTTTTCTTCTTTTCCCTCCAAAATTCAGAACTCTTATTTTATTATTTTAGCTATTATATTATTTTTCCTTAGGAGGCCAATTTTAGGATGAAATTTCCTCTAATGACCACTACGCCCAGCCACACATTGATGCATTTTCTAATTGGTCTCATTCATGGAAGATTCGATGCACGCATGGTATTCAACCTTGAATGCCAACAATCATACTTTGTCTCCATGCTATTGGAAGATTTGTGCACACCTTGAGCACAATCAAAGATCCATCGCACACATATGCTCTAACCACACTCAGTGTGAATCACATATAGATGTTTCAACAGAGTGCCCCTTCATATGCACTAACCAAATCACACCAAGTGTCTAATTATGCTCAAAATCTCTCAACATTCAACGCACAACTCCTCAATACTGTCGTTGACTTCTACCTTCAAATTCCATACTTTTGAATAAAATCATGTTCTTCTTTTCTAATTTTGATCAGCTATGTTTCCGCATCCTTGTGGCTCAATAGAATGTGGTGGTCGTGGACATGTGATTTGTAAATTATTGCACCTTTATTTGTTGGAAATACTGAGAAGGGAGGGGGGGGGTGAATCGATATTTATTTTCAATTGTTATTTTTACCAGTTAAGATCATTTATAATTAGAACACAAAATGAACAATATAGAATAAATGATTTTATTAATCATAAATAACAAGGACTTCAATCCTCTTCTTTACAACGAATTAGGTACAATAATCCTTAGGGATCTAACCCTATATGAAGACACCAATCTCCAATCCACCAAACTCCAATCTGTACTTTTCCAAGCACCAACTTGGACTTCGCGATGCTCCAACCTCTAGGGCTCCAACCTTGTCCCTATGAGGTACCAACCTCTATGGCTCCAACCGGCTAATTGGTACATGCTCCAACCTGGTCTTATTAAGGACACCTATCCTCTAGAGCTCCAACCCACAACTTCAATTCTTCATGATAAGTTTAATAGTTCTTCAAGGCTTCCTCAATACCTTCTACAACAAGCCTTGAAAATCTTCAATATTTATCTCAATCAATCTTAAAGAATCCTTCTTTCATCAATGACAACTTTATCAATTGCAGAAGGTGTCTCCATAGCTCTTCATGTCACTGAAACAAAATTCTCCATGGTCACATCATGAGGCCTTCAATCATGTATCAAAGTCTCCAAGAATGCATCCAATATTATTTTCTCTAAAGGTCTTCAATATGTTTTACCAATGCTTCAATATCTGGTTCTACAAGTTTCTTCAACATTTTTCAATGCTTCCCAACAACTTGGACAAAAAAAAATTCCAAGAGTCGTTAATATTCTTCAAAGATATTTTCAATAGTGTAAATAGTAGACAACAAATCAAATGATATCATAGGTGTCTCTACACCAACTCCAAAAAAGGCTTCACTAATGTTCCAAAAGTTGATTCAAAAGACTTCAAGAGTGCACGAGAGCGTTGCTTCAAAGGTTTTGCTCCAGGTCTACTCTAAGTTCTACCACAAATTTGCTTCAATAAGGTTATCAATATCAACGCCAAGGTCCCAAAGTCTTCTTCAAACTTAGCTCAAAAAATAAATTCCAAATTCTACTCGAAAGGATGCAAACCAGACTGCTTCTTTTTGTTGTTGTCCTTGACCTGGTTAGGACACATTATAACTCCACATCGTCCCTTTATTCACTACCACATAGGTCTCTCTTCAGCTGTGGTTTACCAATTTCTTGTTTTTTGTTGTCTTACAGCCTTCTTCAATATGCCTAGGTCTACTCCCAATCTTTGTTTAGGCATGTGGCACTCTTACAACAGTGACAAACAACCCTTTCGGCCTTCCGCAATAAGACAGACCCCTGCAGCTGCCTAAACATAGGCTTCCCACACAATAAATATCAATAAATCAGACCCTGAACTCCCTCATGTCATACAGCCTCCTTCTACTATAGTTCAGACATGTAATGGAGTGATAAATCACTTAATAAAACAGCCCCCAATAATTTTGTCCTTCTTTAAGCCTTGTCCTTTTTCCTTTTTCAATTTCAGACCTGAATCCTTCTTCTTATGCTTGACCGAAATTGGATAAGGGAAATGAAGAGCTTGACCTTTTATTTATACATGTTTTCTTTTATAATGAGGATACATGTCTTTTGAAGGGACACGTGAGCCTACTCAAGTAGGCTTGTCAGATTTTAATTTTGACAATTTCTTCAACTTTAAAGATCAATTTCTCTTCAACGGTAGGGAGTTTTGGGGCAAGTAGATACTCATTGGAAAGCTACATATATCCTCTATAAGTTGATGTAGTCATTTATTCAATATATGACATATAATGGTGCCAATTTAATTATTTCTTCATCATATGCTCTTTTTTCATAATAGCCCTATTAAGGAATTTCTTTCAAGGAATAAGGGCATTAATTGGATTAGGTTTTTTCGTCCATGGATTTAGGATTTCAATAGATGTTCTTCTAGGGTTTATTTGGGTGTTCTTAGGACATGTTGTAGCAAGGATTTTAAGCACCAACAAAAGCTCTTGTGTGCATTAGGAGAAGTGTATAGATGATTAGGGAATCTTCAAAGGCATCATGGGCTTCATTGAATTACATTAGGAACTTATCCTACGAATTATCATGGGCATGTGCACAAATGCATCAATAATCTAAAGCTATCCATTTTTTAGATAGAGCTATGGTTTCATGGGCATTTTAGCAAGGCTAAGGCATTCATCAAGGATTTCTTCAACATTATTAATTGCCCTAGGGTTGACCTCATTAATGGATTGACCTCATATTGACTTAAGTGACATATGCACATAGGAATTTATTCTAGGGTTTGCATGAGATTATGGAAACATCACAAAAGAGTTATTCATCCCTCACAAGAATATTGGTCATCTCCAATAATTCTGTATTGACATCAATGACAAATTTGACCAATATTCTCCCCCTTTGTCATTGATGGAAATATTATTTCCCTTTCAACAATTTCTCCCCCTTTGACATCAATGGAAAATGGGGTGCCCAAGTACTCTCCTTATCAAGTTGCTTCTTGATATGTTTCTCCATTATATTTTCTTCATCAATGATAGTTCTCCATGATATATATGTTGCTCCCCCTGTCATGGTGCTCCTCGTTATGTTGCTTTTTGCAACTCTCTATGTCATTATGCTTTTCTTTAATGCACTTGATACTCCTAAGCCTTTGCATGCCTTCATAGAAATGGATCAGGTATTTGATCCACAAACTCCCCCTACCTCCATAAACTCTAGCTCGTTTTTTTGCTCAAGACAAGAAAGATTGATGCATTGTGATCAAGAGGAAGACATCTTCAACAATGGTCCATCGAGAGATATAGCACGATTGTTCATGTGTAACTTATCTAGGGTTTCATAGGGCTCTTCACAGATAGCTTCTCCAAGAATAGTCAAGAATCACAAACTCCTCCTAACATTATGCATGATCTTCTTTTTGGAAAAATTTCATCATCAAAACTTGGAATATCATATTTTCCAAAGATGTACTTATTATATCAACAACATGAGTTGATGTCTTGAGTGTTCAAGAGGTTTTCTGATCCAATTTGTTTTCTTCTCCATACTTGTGTAACTTTCTTTTCTGTCTTGGTAGTCATGGTTATAGCTTGTTTAGGGACCCAAGTCAAGTTACAATCACAAGCCACATGTCCAATTTTATGAAAATTGAAGCATTCCACTCTATTCATAGATGAGGATGCATGATTTCTTCTTGAAAATTTGCTTCTAGGAGACTGATGGGGACCATTATATCTGTCCTTATCGTCTGCCATGCAATCCTTTTCCATATGCCAAAAGTTTGTAAAAGAATAGCAATAACCAAAAAATATACTTTGGTACCTAGAGGATGGAGATTTCCTTGATTGTACAATAAATATTGTTGCCTTGTGATCAAGTGGAATAAATCTTCAACAATGTTCCATCAAGGGATATAGCACGATTGTTCATGTGTGACTTATCTAGGGTTTCGTAGGGCTCTTCAAGAATAGCTTCTCCAAGAATAGTCAAGAATCACAAACTCCTTCTAACATTATGCATGGTCTTATTTTTGGAAAAAATTCATCATCAAAACTTTGAATACCATATCTTTCAAAGATGTACTTATTAGATCAACAACATGAGTTGATGACTTGAGTGTTCAAGAGGCTCTCTGATCCAATTTTTTTCTTCTCCATACTTGTGTAACTTTCTTTTCTAGCTTGGTAGAAATGGTTTTAGCTTGTTTAGGGACCCAAGTCACGTTACAATCACAAGCCATATGTCCAATTTTATGGAAATTGAAGCATTCCACTCGATTCATAGATGAGGATGCATGATTTCTTCTTGCAAAGCTGCTTCTAGGAGAGTGACGGGGACCATTAGATTTTTCCTTATGGTATGCCCTACAATCCTTTTCCATATGCCCAAAGTTTGTACAAGAATAGTAATAACCAAAAAATATACTTTGGTACCTGGAGAATGAAGATTGCCTTGATGTACTTCTAAAGTCATTATGTCTTGGGATCCTTTGATCAAATTTATTGCCTCTTTCATTTTTGATACTATCTCCATATCTTCTTGGAGTAGAGTTTCTTCCCATGTCATCTTGACTCTTCTCCTTGCTTTTGCTAGAAATAGGGGCATCAATATTTCTTCCAAGCTTCTCCACGTCCTTGTTGTTTGAAGCATTTGGTTTTGCATCATTTCTTTATGAGGGTTCACCTGCATAACCAAGACCCGATTTATCAAGAGGAGATATTTGATGACTTAGGATTTCATCTAGGGTTTGAGAGCTTTTTAGAATCTTGTTCAGACGATCAATTTATTTCTTTAGTAGATCAATTTATTCTTTCATCATCTTGCATTCTTCATCCTTCTTTACTAGATGGTTCTCCATTTCTTCCTTCATCTTGGTTGCTTCAAATGTTTGGGCCTTAAGTGAGGTGATTTCTGATTTTAATTTGGTGATGTATTCATCCTTTTCTTCTAGTTGGCATGTCGTGGCATTTCTTTCTTTTTATGCTTCATCGAATTGTCCTTTTAGGAGGGTGAAAACTCCATCACCTTTTCAGCTCCTTGTGCTTGTTTCTTTGCTTCTTCTAGTTGAGATTTAAGGGAGGAGACCTCTTCCTTGTATTGACCAATTTTCATTCAAGTTTGTTCAAGTCCTCATGTATTTGTTTAATATGGATTGACAAAGTGTCTTCCATTTTCTTTGCTTTATCTAATTGATTTTTCATGGATATGACTTCTTCATGATGCATTTTCTTGTTTTGATGAAATTCCTCCTTTAGCTTGGTGAGCTCCTCATCTCTTTCTTGTACCTGAAGCTTGAATAGGTCAACTTCCTTCCTTGTCTTATCAAGGTTATGGTCACCATCTTGTGATTGCTTCTTGAGCTCCTCATTTTCCTTTTTCAAATTGCTCGTCTCTTCTAGGGAAGTTGCAAGTTTTTCCTTAAGATCTGTTGGAACACCTAATCCTCCATGGGTAGGTGTGGAATATGAAAAGTCACAATGGAGTCCAAGTGACCTTGGAATGTGAAACCAAGAGTCACACCATTGTATTATAAATGTAGATCATGTATAATGGAGAAAATATGAAAGCCACACGCTTATCCTTCATTGTGTGTTGAGTCTCTTGTGTGTGTGTTCATCTTCCTCATACACCATGTGTGTGCTTTAACATGGTGTTTAACATGGTATCAGAGCGGGCGATTGCTGGCCCTGCTTCACCTTGAGTGAGCCATTTGTGTTTATGGCTTGTGCATATCTGCATTTTTGCGGCATTTAGAGGATTTACGCAACGGTGTTTTACGCATTCGAGTGTTTTGAAAGAAGAGCGGTGTTGGCTTTGAGAAAGAGCGGCATTCGATGATTTTGTGACATTCGAAGTTTATTTTGGAGAAGGAGAAGCGACATTCGAGAAATTGGCGGCATTCGGTATTGGTTTTAGAAAAAAGGCAGCACTGCCCATACGAAGGTTTTCATTCTCAATTTTCTCTTGCAATTCTGCTCATTAAAATGTTTGCATCATTTTGAAAGAAATTTCTTGAAAAGTGTTTAATTTGAGTTTCGAAGAAGAAAGAAGTTCTGGTTTTTATTGCAAAAGAAATGCGAGTTTTTCTGTTTGAAGGTGTCATCTCTGCATTTTTGGTAAAATTTACGGGGTGGTTAAGTACTCTAATTTCTGGGTTTTACTGCTGAAATAATCTGGAAAATTCTGCAATTCTGGGTTTCTCTGCTGCTGGATTTGTTCTGCTATACATCTGAAAAAAATTATGATGTTGTTGTAAAGATGTTTTCCTGCTCTCTGCTGTTTTTAAAAAATTAAAAATAAAAAAAAATAAAAAAATAAAAATAAAAATTAGTTCAAGCCTTTCGGCCCCCCTCCTCTGCAACCTGCAAATCTCTCTACTTACCATCCTTCCCCAACTCACAATCTGCGTTAACCCCTTTACGCTACCGTCCTCACATTGCGCATTCCCAACGACTCTGAATCCAGAATCCCCACGCATCTGCCTACCCCCTCACCTGCGCGCTCTCACACCTCTTTCAACCTCCCTACTTCCCTGCCGGCCCTCCTTACAGCGCTGCAAACGCTCTACCTACGCCGGCTTCAATACACAGCTCCGCCAACAGATCCCGCCCTCATCTCTCATCTCAAACTACCCAACGCTCCATCTGCTCACGAGCTACCTTAGTTTCCCCTCCTCCACTGTTATACGCCCTCAATACAATTCCTTACCTTACCGTCCGCCCTTCCATCCCTCATACGCTCTCACAAGCACGCTGCCCTCCTCACATTCTAACACCCTCCCCTCCGCGGCCATAACCCACCCCCTCACACCGCTCCCCTGCTCCACCCTGCATACAATACGCCCCTCCCTATCTTACGCGGCCCCTTCCCCACTTAACACACTGCCCTTTCATTTACCATATATTAATACCACCCCCCCTCTCATTTAATTTTTAAAATTTGATTTTTTAAATACTCCACCTTCCCCTCTATACGCTCACATCTCTCCTTTTTAAATTCATTAATAAATTTTTAAATAGCCCCACTCACCCATTATCCTATCCCATTTCCATTATTTCCCCTCCCTATTTTTAATTGTCCCCATTTTTAATTATTCCCATATCTTATTAATCCTCTTTTTAAATGTCCCTCCCCTTTAAATTCTCTTTCCATTATAAAATTCCCTTTCCCTAATTAAAATTCCCTTTTATTATAATTAAAATACCTTTCCATATAATAAATTCTCCCCTCCCATTTCAATATATATCCTTTTTTCCATTATTTTAATTAACTCCCATTAATTCATTTTTTAATTAATTTTTAATTAATTAAAAAAAAAAAAAAAAAACAGCAGAGAGAGAGGAAAGAGAGGACATGAACAGCAGTAAAAGAAGAAATGGCACATGAGGAAATGGTATATACATATTGCAGATTTGACATTGTGTGATTTGTGGCATATATGAGGGTGATTTTTTGAAGAATTTTACATGAGAAGACAAGTTTGCCATTATTGAAAACAGCTCTTTGAAGGAAAATTCAGCTGCCTCAAAGGCTTCTTGCACATTGTTTTTGCTGCACATTTTTGCAGAAATATTGTATTGACACCATATTGCTTCTTCATTCATAATCAGTGCTTGAGTTGTTGAAAATTATTGATTGCCCTCCATCATTTGAGGAGCACATTTTGTACTTTGAGATTTCCATAGTTGGAAATTCTTTAGAGTCATTTGTATTTGTTGTTGAATCACATTGTAAACGGGTGCATTTTCGGTTGAAGCTGACACCCTTTCATTTTTTGAGTCTAAGTTGTTGAAATGGCTAAAATCAATGAGGCATTAGTGTTGTTGAATGACCTCATTCATTCCAATGTTGATGACATGATAAAAATGAACAAGGATGCTCTTTGTAAAATTCACAAGTGTTTGCAAGATGCGCATGAAAAGATTGAGTTTTTGCAGTTGGAATCTCAGCTCCAACAAGATGAACTTCAGCAAAAGAGTCACCATTCTGAACCTGTTTCTGTTCAAAAGATTGAGAAAGACTCCCATCAGCAGCAAGTCAATAAAGTTGCAGTTGATCCACATTCATTTCATTGCACTAGAGTAGATGTACATGCAGATGCAGCAGCGCAGCCTGCACTTCCTAAGCCCATCATCAGACCTTGGGAAGAGCTTGTCCACAACAAGCACCGAACTGGTCTTGGATATGACAAGGATGTGTCCTTTCATATTCCAAACTACACAAAGCCCATTATATTTCAGAGTGCCGGATTCATGTATGACAGTTCACCGCGGTACATTCCAGATCGTGTTAAAAGCTACACATGATTGAGAAATGCCAGCCTTTGTGATCGAGTTGGTCATATGAAAGATCATTGTTTTTATCTTCATCCATGCAAGCACTATAGTCGTCACACTCATTCTTCACACAGATGCTTCAGAAACAAGCCTCAGTCTCCTGCAAGAACCAAGACTCATCTTGGATGGATCGCTTCTTGGAAATTGGCATCAGCAGCCAAGAATATGTTTAAGTTTCATTTCAGAACATGTTCACGGATATTGAAAAAACTTGCAGTTGAGCTTTCTCCATCATCTCACCTTGTCCCTGACAGGGGGGAAAATGGTGGTCATGTACAAGCTTCGACGTTAGATCAAGCGAGCTTGAGCCACAATCTCTCATTCCATATTCGAGTTGTGACAGTTCAAGCGAGCACGAGCCATGGTCGTCATTCGGATTCGGAAGATGTAGCAGTGAACACGGATGCGAAGTAGCACCTTCGGTTGGTGGATAACCTAAAACCATCATCTTTGGTTGGTGGATAACCTAAAACCATCATTTTCGGTTGGTGGATAACCTAGAACCATCATCTTTGGTTGGTGGACAACCTAAAACCACCACGGTGGTAGACCTCCTTCTTTTGAGTCGAAGGTCTCCCTTTTTATGAGGGACAATTCCTCCAGCGGAAGCCTTCAGCTTCTTGCCAGTTTTGGAAGAGTTCCGAGAACTGCAACAAGTATTGCGTTCCAGTGTTTGTGGTCATCCTAAAACCACCTCTTTTTTCCAACATTTCAGAGAGTTGAATTAGCCAAGTGCTGCCATGTATAATTTGCAGATTTGTATTACAACTCTTTTCTTGGACTCACACATATCTCTTCGGATTAAGGGGAGATGTTGGAACACCTAATCCTCCATGGGTAGGTGTGGAATATGAAAAGTCACAATGGAGTCCAAGTGACCTTGGAATGTGAAACCAAGAGTCACACCATTGTATTATAAATGTAGATCATGTATAATGGAGAAAATATGAAAGCCACACGCTTATCCTTCATTGTGTGTTGAGTCTCTTGTGTGTGTGTTCATCTTCCTCATACACCATGTGTGTGCTTTAACATGGTGTTTAACAAGATCTTCTTTGTGATTTTCTTCATTTTCTTCATATTCTAGGTCCTCCTTGATCTTGATGTCTTCAATCTTGTTTTCAGCTTCCTTTATGGGTTCTATATTTCCTTCTTTCCTTTCATCATCTTCTTGATTAGAGGTCATGAACAAAGCTCCTTTTGAGTGAAGATCTTGAAGTTTGTCCCACATACCTTTTGCCAATTAACCTTTTTCCACTTTGGCCTTTATAGGATCTGGTAGCCCACTCAAGATTTCTTTTATTGATCTTGCATTATACTCCTTGGATTCTTCTTCCATCGTGCTTTCAGTAATCATTGATTCCCAGAATTCAAACCCTTGAGCCATTAAAAAATTCTTCATTCGTGCCTTCCATATTTCAAAGTTTCCATTGAACATCAGAGCTTTCCCAATTTGATTATATTTTTCTTTCATGGTTGAATAAGAGACGTCTTTAGAAGGATTGGAGGCTTTCTTCTTGGGCTTTCCCATTTGTGTTCTAAGGATCTACCTTCAATTTGTTAAGCTTATGAGTGAAGGTACTAGCTCTAATACCAATTTTTGGAAATACTGAGAAGGGGGGTGAATCAATATTTATTTTCAATTGTTATTTTTACCAGTTAAGATCACTTATATTTAGAACACAAAATGAAAAATATAGAATAAATGATTTTATTAATCATAAATAACAAGGAATTCAATCCTCTTCTTTACAATGAATCAGGTACAATAATCCTTAGGGCTCCAATCCTAGATGAAGACACCAATCTTCAATCCACCAGGCTCCAACCTCTAGGGATCAAACCCTATCAAGGCTCCAACCTTGTCACTATGAGGCACCAACCTGTAGGGCTCCAACCCTCTCACTAGTACAATATCCAATCTGGTCTTCTTGAGGACTGCTATCCTCTAGGGCTCCAATCTGTGAAATTTTCAAACTGAAACACTACTACAATGATAGATTTATTTCCCCTACTTATTTTAGGATAAGTTATTTACATATTCTTCCAGTAAATTCTAAAATAAACACAACTGCAGTATTCACTTAACCATAAGCATAAAATAGAACAGAACGCATATAACGCAATAGAAACAATCACATGAACACAGTTATTTTTGGACAATTTTCCCTGGAAAAACCCAATACGGAAAAACTGGTGCAACAGGTGAGGGTTTGTATTATTCTTTAGCAAGGAAAATTATTTGCAATAATTTGATGAGCAGACTTCTAGAATACACCTCAGATAAAATCCTCGAATCCTTCGGGAGAATTTATAACACCTGAGAGACACCCATCTCCCTCTGTGTCCCTCTGGGTGGTCTTCTATGCAGTCCCTGCGCTGGATTGCATCACTCTGCGTGGGGACTCAGTGCCACTGCTCAGCGTTGTCCTTTGTGGCCCTCTGCATCCTCCTCTTGCCTTTATTCTACCTCTATTGACTTCCCCTTCTTCTGCCTCTGCAACTTTGCCTCTACAAACTTTCCCTCTAAAATCAAATTATATTCCTTCATAATTGATCTCTTTTGGGTACTGAGTGTGTGCCCAGCTTGCTTTCAAAATGACCCTCAAGCCTTCTCTTATAATCTTCTCGTTCAACGGCCCAAATTATCTCTAATCAATGGCTAAGATTAAAACATGACTTGATCTTCGTTTTCTAGAAGATTCTCACTCTATTTTATTATTACCCTTTAATTATTTAATTTCCCTAGGTTTAGACTTAGGGACCACATTAAAATAATTAATTATTTTAATAAAACATGAACCGAGTGGAATTTCCACAAACAGTTGCTAGGTTCTTTGGAATACTGATGTACAAACCTCCTTATGAGACTTGGAATACTTTCCAAAGCTAAAAAATCAACACTCCCTCTTAGCAAGGAAAGTGTTCAAGCAAAATACCAATTGCATCTGCTCTAACTTGAAGCATCTATTACGCTACTGATATCTTTGTTGCTGCGCCTCATTTGTTGTATTGTTGCCCTTTGTACTGTTGCCCATGACACCATCTCTGTCACTGCCTCATCTGTACTGCAGCGCCCTCTGAATTTCGAACCCATACATTCCTCTACTGGAATAGATTCTTGACCATCCCCATATTTTCTCGGAATTAAGTAAACTTAATCTTACCCAGAGATTTTGTGATGATATCTTCCACTTGTTCCCCTGTAGGAATGTACTTCAACTGTACAGCCCCCTGTTGGACATAGTCTCTGATGAAGTGGCACCTGATGTCAATGTGCTTTGATCGATCATGAAACATAGGGTTTTCGGAGAGCTTGATGCAACTTTGATTATCACACAAAATTATGGTCGGTTTCATCCTCTTCTTGAGTAAGTTCAATAGAAACTTACCAAGGCATATGGCCTCACACGAAGTTGTGCTAGCTACCATATATTCAGCCTCGGCTAAGCTCAGTGCCACGGATTTCTATTTCCTACTCCACCAGGAAGTCATTCCTTATCCGACACTAAAATAGTACCCACTGGGACTTTTCATATCTACTGGACTTCCAGCCCAGTCTACATCAGTGAACCTACTCAACTAGATTTCATTTCCCTTGGCGTACCTCAATCCAAACTCGACTGTCCCCTTCAAGTATCTAAGAACATGTTTGGTTTCTTCCTAGTGAGCCCTCTTTGGTTCTACCATGAACTGACTGAGGTTATTCACGGCATAACAGATGTTTTCTCTAGTGTTGACCAGGTACATCAATGATCCTATGAGCTGCCTATACAAGGTAGAATCAGCCTCATCATCCTCAAACGTGTTGATTTTCTTCCAGTTTGTGATCATTAGCGTAGCCATGGGTCTACAGTGCTCCATCTGAAATCTCTTCAGGATCTCTATAGTATATCTTCCTTGCCCAAGGAAGATTTCTCCCTTCTGCTTCCAAACTCCCAACCCCAAAAAATAGTGCATTCGCCCTAGATCCTTCATTTCGAATTTTGTAGCCAGATTTTCCTTGCAGTCTTTGATGAGCCTAGATGATCCAGTTAGAAACAGATCATCTACATATAACACCAATATTAGAGGCTCATACCCTACTCTCAGATAGTAGAGGATGGGATCTGCGTCACTCTTGACAAATCCCATCTTCTGCGGGTAGTTGTCAATTCTCCCATACCAAGCTCTAGGGGCTTGCTTCAGTGCGTACAAGGCTTTCATAAGCCTGCACACATGAGTTTTCTGCTCATGCATCTCAAAGCCCTCTGGTTGTTCTATGTACACTTCCTCTTTTATCACCCCATTCAAGAACGCAGTCTTGACATCCATCTGGTGAATTTCCCATCCCACATACACTGCAAGAGAGATGACGAATATGATTGAAGTATACCGAGCTATAGGGGCGAAGGTTTCTTCATAATCGATCCCTTCCTTCTATGCATACCTCTTAGTCGCAAACCTCGCTTTGAATTTCTCTATGCTGCCATCTGCAACACATTTAATCTTGTAGATCCATCTCAAACCTACAACCGACCTGTTTGGAGGTCTAGGAACTACTTCCCAGACATGATTAGTAATGATGGAGCTATAGTCCTCCACCATAGCATCTACCCACACCTGATGTTGAGATGCCTCCTGAAAACTAGAGGGTTCTCCAACCTTTGCTACCAATGCCCGGTACGTGTCTGGTTGCATGCGTTCCCTCTTCTCACTTCTAGGATCTCCAACAAACTCCTATGCATCCTTTAGAATCAATTGTAGTTCTCTTCTCTTCCTTCCACTGGTGGTGGGTGGATTCACCTGCTCTCTTTCTTGCACTTCCTTGGAAAAGCTTTCCTTAGGATCCTTGTGCCTTGGAGAGGCACTAGAGCCATCATCGGTAGGTAGTTGTGGCTGGACCAACAGATTCTCCTCAGACTGCATAATTGAAGACATTTCTCGGGATTTCCTGAAGGCTCTCTCCTCCATGAACTTCACATCCAGTCTCACTAGTATCTTCCTACTCTCGGGAATATAGATGTGGTAAGCCTTCGCATTCTTGCTATATCCCACAAGGTACCCTTTTTCAGCAGTCTGATCCAACTTCTTCCTCTTCTCATCGGGTACATGGCAATACACTATATTGCCAAATATCCTAAAGTGGCTCACTTCAGGCTTGCTGCCAGTGAATCACACTCTCAGGAGTAACCTTACCCAATGTGTTATGAGGCACTATGTTTTGCACATGCATGGCTGTATTACAAGCTTCAACCCACGGATATTTGGGCATGTCTTGATCATATAGCATTGCCCTTGCAGCTTCCACAATAGTCTTGTTCTTCCTCTATGTGACCCCATTCTGCTTCAGATTATATGGAGCAGTCCATTCTCTCTTGATGCCTTCTTTTGCGCAGAACCTTGTGAAGTCCTTGTCAATCTACTCTCCACCATTGTCTGATTGCAATGTCTTGATCCACTTTCCTGTTAGATTCTCCACCGGAGCCTTAAACTCTTTGAATCGCTCAAAGACCTCGTCTTTGGTCTTCAGAAAGTAGATCCATGTCTTTCTGGAATGGTCATCGATAAAGGTGACAAAATACTTTGCACCACTAAGAGCATTCATGGGCATTGGTCCGCAGATGTCTAAGTGTGTCAATCCCAACACACTCTTGGCCCTATTGTTGCTTTTCGGATATGCTGCCTTGGCATACTTCCCTAATACGCACCCTCTGCAGACATCGTCTTCTTGAGAATTCTCAAGGCTCCATGATGTAGATGCCCCATTCTTCTATGCCATAATTCATTCAAATCTATTTCATCAGTACTGCCTATCAGTGCCATTGGGGACTCGAGTTGTAACTTGTACAGTTTATGGCTCCTCACTCCAATTTGTGTCTTCTTTTTCCAACTAGGGTGGTTGACATAAACTTTGTTGCCAATAAAGTATACATCGTAACTCTTGTTCTGAAGTTGAGACACTGAGAGAAATTTCATCCCTAATCCTGGTACATGCAATATGTTGGTGGCCCAAAGCTTATTACCGGCTTCTTTTTGAAATATTATGGTGCCTCAGTTCTAATAGGGGTACATTTTGCCTTGTTTCCCATAGTGATTTGAAAATTCATCTGCTCCTCATGGCAGCTTAAGAAGCATCCTCAAACTCTCGTCATGTGAGCAGATGCTCCATTGTCAATATACCAGATTTCTGGAGAGGCCAGGCTTGACACACAAGCAAATTCCTCTTCTAGTCTGGATGCCAGAACTGAAACGTCATGATCTCTCTATTCCTCCATGTGTTCTGGAGGATAGCGTGAACCCTTCTGAGTTAATGTTGCATCACTATCGAACCTTCATTCTATTGCAAAACCTCCTCTTCTGTTATTCGTCTTTTGCTTCGATACCATGTGAAATTTTCAAACTGAAACACTACAAGAGTGATAGATTTATTTCGCCTACTTATTTTATGATAAGTTATTTACAAATTCTTCCAGTAAATTCTGAAATAAACACCACTGCAGTATTCACTTAACCATAAGCATAAAATATAACAGAATGCATATAAAAAAATAGAAACAATCACATTAACACAGTTATTTTTGGACAATCGTTCCCGGGAAAACCCAATACAGGAAAACCAGTGCAACAGATGAGGGTTTGTATTATTCTTCAGCAAGGAAAATCATTTACAAGAATTTGATGAGCAAACTTCTAGAATACACCTGAAATAAATTCCCCGAATACTTAAGGAGAATTTCTGACACCCGGGAGACACCCAGCTCCCTCTACGTCACTTTGTGTGGTCATCTGCGCAGTCCTTGCGCTGGACTACGTCACTCTGCGTGGGGACTCAGTGTTGTTGCTCAACGTTGTCCTCTGTGGCCCTCTGTGTTCTCCTCTTTCCTTTCTTCTGCCTCTGCTGACTTCCCCTTCCTTCTTCTGCCTCTGCAAACTCTCCCTCTGAAATCGAATTCTATTCCTTCATAATCGATTTCCTTCGGGTACTGAGTGTGTGCCCGGCTTGCTTTCCAAATGACCCTCAAACCTTCCCTTATAATCTTCTCGTCGATGAATCGGCGACCCAAATTAAATCTCTAATCAATGGCTAAGATTAAAACATGACTTGAACTTCATTTTCTAGAAGATTCTCACTATGTTTTATTAATACCCTTTAATTATTTAATTTCCGTAAGTTTAGACTTAGGGACCACATTAAAATAATTAATTATTTTAATAAAACATGAACTGAGTGGAATTTCCACAAACAGTTTATGGGTTCTTCGGAATATTGATGTCCAAGTCTCCTCACAAAATATGAGACTTGGAACACTTTCCAGTGCTACAAAATCAACACAACCCACGGCTTCAATTCTTCAAGATAAGTTTAATAGTTCTTTAAGCCTTCCTCAATACCTTCTGCAACAGGCCTTGAGAATCTTCAAAACTGCTCTCAATCAATCTTCAAGAATCCTTCTTTCATCAATGACAACTTTATCAATTGCAAAAGGTGTCTCCACAGCTCTTCATGTCACCAAAACAAAATTCTCCAAGGTCACATCATGAGGGCTTCAATCATGTATCAAAGTCTCCAAGAATGTCTCCAAGATTAGCTGTTCTAAAGGTCTTCAATATGTTTTACCAATGCTTCAAGATCTGGTTTTACAAGTTCCTTCAACATTTTTTCAATGCTTCCCAACAACTTGGACAAGTCTGTTTTCCAAGGGTTGTTAATATTCTTCAAAGATATTTTCAGTAGTGTAAAGAGTAGACAACAAATCAAATGATATCATAGGTATCCAAAGCTTCTCTACACCAACTCCAAACAAGGCTTCACTAGTGTTCCAAAAGTTGATTCAAAAGACTTCAAGGCTGCACGAGAGGGCTGCTTCAAAGGTTTTTCTCCAGGTCTGATCTAAGTTCTACACCAAATTTGCTTCAATAAGGTTATCAAGATCAGCTCCAAGGTCCCAAAGTCTTCTTCAAACTTAGCTCAAAAAATCAATTCCAATTTATGTTCCAAGGGACTGGTTCTTTTTGTTGTTGTCCTTGACCAGGTTAGGACACACTATAACTCCACATCAACCCTTTTTTCTCTACCACATAGGCCTCTCTTCAGCTGTGGTTTACCAATTTCTTGCTATTGTTGTCTTACAGCCTTCTTTAATATGCCTAGGTCTCCTCCCAATCTTTGTTTAGGCTTGTGGCACTCTTACAACAATGACAAACATCCCTTTCGGTCTTCTGCAATAAGACAAACCACTGTGGCTACCTAAATATAGGCTTCCCACACAAGAAATATCAATAAATCAGACCCTGAACTCCCTCATGTCATACACAAGAAATATCAATAAATAAGACCCTGAACTCCCTCATGTCATGCAGCCTCCTGCTACAATTCAAACCTGTAATGGAGAGATAAATCACCTAATAAAACAGCCCCAATAATTTTGTCCTTCTTTAAGCCTTGTCTGTTTTTCCTTTTTCAATTTCAGACCTGAATCCTTCTTCTTATGCTTGACCGATAATGGATAATGGAAATGAAGAGCTTGACCTTTTATTTATACATGTTTTCTTTTATAATGAGAAGACATGTCTTTTGAAGGGACGTGAGCCTACTCATGTAGGCTTGTCATATTTTAATTTTGACAATTTCTTCAACTTAAAAATTAATTTCTCTTCAACGGAAGGGAGTTTGGGAGCAAGTAGATACTCATTGGAAAGCTACAAATATCCTCTATAAGTTGATGCAGTGATTTCTTCAAGATACGACATCTAATGGTGCCAATTTATTTATTTCTTCATCATATGCTTTTTTTTCATAACAACCCTATTAAGGAATTCCTTTTAAGGAATAAGGGCATTAATTGGATTAGGGTTTTTCATGCAATTAGGATTTCAATAGATGTTCTTCAAGGTCTTGCTAGGTTTCTTTGACCATATTGACATCAATGACAACTTTAACCAACATTATTTCATAAGTGAATGTGTGTTAACCTGAGTTTTCGTTGTCCAACATGCAACACATTCAATAACACAACCTTTTTAAACTACATTCCACCAAACAATTTTGGCTTCCACAAAACATGTTTGGCCCTGAATAAGAAATTTGGCTACCATGAATACTTATTGATCCAACCACTGATAACATTGCCTCTTAAACCCTCAAGCTAGTAGGAAAACTAGCTCAGATACCATTGTAATGTCCCATTTTGATAAAACTCTGAGAATTTTGGGATACTATAGGTGTTCCTTTTATTTTAGCCGGAATTCAACTTCAAAAAATTAAGCCATAAATAGATTGCACAAATTAAAATATGAATTATCGGCAAAATGACTTCGATAAAATTGTGAAATTTTAATACTGTTGCAATTTATTTGCAGCAAATACTAAATAAAACACTATTGCAACTTCACATAAAATTACATAAACCACAGGAGCTGAGAAAATATTGCGCGCACACAAATAATGAACACTGATATTTTTGGACAAATGTCCCTAGAAAAACCTTGGTGTGGGGAAAACTAGTTCTACAAATGAGAATTTTTATTATTATTCGACAAAATCTATGATTGAAAATATTACGATTGTTTGTCATAGATTAGCGAACCTCCAGAAAATTATTTCTTTCACTTTTGCGAGTCAATTTGGCTCCCTAGAGACAACTCAACGCCTCTAATCCAATTCAGCCTCCCTCTAGGTCACTGAATCGAACCACACGTGAGACCCTGGCAATTCGCACTAGCTAGTAAAATCAACTCAGCCTCCTCTGGAAAATCAACATAGCTTCCTCTTAGCAAATCGACTCTCTGGAAAATTTTACTTGCTCTGGCAACTCACCCTCTCTAAGTCGATTTGCACCGCTGGAAACTCGGCCTCTCTCTACAGATAAAATGGAAATGATCTCAATATGTTGGTGTCCTCACGCTATCACTGCAAAACTATCTCTAATCTATTCTCCAAATGCCCATTGATTTCCTCTTATAATCTCTCGTTGATTAATCAACAACAGAGATCTAATCTCAATCGATGGCTAAAACCATCTTGGCACCATCAAATAACTTATCTAAAAGCCACAAAAGGAAATCAATTTACCTCAATTATTCCTGATTAATTAAGTCATTTCTCTAAGTTAAACTTGGCAAAATTAATAAACTGGATAATTAATTCTAATTAAGCTAATTTTCCTTTGAAAATTGTTCTAGGTACTAGAGAAAATTGTTCCATTGTTTTCCTTAGCCTCAGACACCATCTGAGACTAGAACACTTGTCCAAGATACATAGACATACAAAATTACTCCATGAAATACATTCAAAAACACCATAAAATTTGCAGATAGATATTGTAGGCAATTTAATTAAATTTGCAAATAAACCCAAAAATTATCCACAACTCAAAAACACACATGAATAAATGAATAAAAGTAACTCAGCTTTATTTATTAGTTGGAGCAAGATTGCATGCCAATACAACTACCAATAGCTGAGATGACCTCCAAATAGTTGTTGCAATATTATTGTTGGCCCCCCGAATTTTACAACTAAAAGTGAAGCTCAAATTGGAGATCTGGGGATCTCCACCCCAACCTACAGATCTGCTCGAAGTTTGCTCAGAATTGATGTTGATGAAGTTCCTTGAGATTTCTAATTGAAACATCCTCAATAGTGAGTTGGGGTTTTGTCCAACACAACAAGAAATGTAAGGATTTTCGTCCTAGGGTTCTCTGATAGCTGAGAACCACGTTCCCAAACCTCTCAAGAAAATACTCCAAATCCAAGATGCTCAAATGATTTGCTTCCCCCTCTTTTAATAATTTGATGGATCCATTTCTAACATTCTAGAAGCACCTTCATTTTTATTATTTTATTCGCTCTTCAATTTTATGTAAGTGACTATTTTATTTTATTTTAGTCACTTTTAATCTAGGAAAATGGTAAATTTGCCGCTAGGCTCTCTCCAACCATTGAAAATCACTTTTCATCATCCCATCTTGTAGATCTCTTCATTTCGGTTCCAACGAGCTAATACACTAAGTTGTTTCTCTAAATAATCCTCCCCAAATGGCACCTCCTTTAGTGTATTTAATGAAAATATATTGATAATAACGTTGTTTTACAGGAACCATCGAAATGCAATAGAACAAAGAACGAACTGTGAGAAACTAACCCTGATGATGAAATATAGTGAGTGAACCCCATCAAACCCCATAAAACTCCCCCCAAAACCTTTGGGCCCACTGATCATATAATCTCGCTCCTATGGTTCTGGCTTTCACTAACACTGGAAGTCTAGCCTAACCACATCACAAGGTAAACCAAAAATGGAAACATTACAAGGGTCCCAGATCAACCATGAAACATTCTACGTGAGCATGAAGTTTCACATTTATATTTAGCCATTAATTTTTGAAATTTGTTTTGTATGGCATCCTCTTCCTTTTGCACTAGTTGGTTTCTATCTTCAACTAGCACATGCTCATAGGCTTTGATTCCTAGTCTTACTTTCATCTCATGGCATAATCCCACAACAATGTTTTATCACTTAAGTAACTTAAGCATATAACCTGTATAAGTTTTATGACAATGGAAGCATATAAATTTGGTGGTTCCAACCCCTTTCCTTCCTACAAGCCTTGTCACATACTTCCACAACGGTGTTGAGATTTCTTTGGGTTTCTATGCATCATCACTATGATTTTCATTATCACCATCCCCTTCCATTTCTTCCTCCTCACCATGGTATCACCTACCTACTTCTACTTTTTCTTCGTAATCACCAATATTTCAACATCCCAACGCCACTATCATAATAAAAAATAGAACCAAAATGATATACCACATTGACATACCTATCAAGTTCATGAATCTTAAGAATAACTTTATGCCTGCAATATAATGATGGAAATGAAGAAATGGTAGTGTAGGATAAGAGAACATTCAAGCATTCAACATAATAAATGTATTAATTTACAACACAAAAATAAACAATAAAAACAAATGACATCCTTTAATCTCCTTTCCAAGATCTCACAAATTGCAGCCTTCAATCTTCCTTCCAAACTCTCATAAATATGTTCATCAACAACTAGTAAACATCCCACTCAAAACCCTAGTAAATATGAGTGAAAAGAGATAGAATGAGAATAAATGTAGCAAGTATTTTAATCCACCAAGGAACCTTCGCCATCCCTAAACCAATCTTTTGGGACATTGTCTTCATTCCCACAAACAAACAAAATGGCCAAATCTGACTCATCGCATGGGAGCATTTTTAAAGCTCCCAAGAGCATTCCGAGAGTGTTCTGGGAGCATCCCCAGAGAACTTAGGGAGCACTCAGGGACCTTGTGATGGACATGCATCGACTTTGTACCAAAACTTGGTTCAAGATAAATCAGAGATAAAAGCTTCAGATAGCCCATACCCTCTATTATTACTACTTCACAGGGGAAACCAAATAGAGTATCCTACTTTTACTCTGTAAGCTTACTATAATGAACAACAATACTGCTGCAGAAAAAGAAATTAGCTCCACTGTTCAGAAAGCCAGCACAGAAGTTTGATAATTTAGGGTTTCTCAGAGCAGCATATGGTCAACAGTTCCAATGTTCTTTTTGCAAAGAAATGTGACGGTGAGACATTTAGTAGAAGAAGACAATAATACAAATATGCCGAGCTAATATTAGGCTTGTAACCTTCAGGAACCCACAGCATTCCAAGCAGATGAAGTTATAGGCATCCCAAACTCTAAAACAGAATTGCATATGAATAAATGAAAGACTGCATTTCCTGGCAGGAAATGAATAAACCACATGTACTGAAATTTAAAATTGAATTTAGTTTTCTTAATTTTCTTTGTAACTTCTGATAGGTTGGACGACAGAAACAATGATAACTCATAATAGCAATTAACTGTTATCAATGGAAGAGAAAATTTGTTAGTGCTATCTATAATCCAAAAACAACAAGGATATGAAATATAACAGCACAAATGTGACGGTCAAAGCACACTGCTTTATATGTTGAGGGTACAATGATCATCATCCCAAGTAGAACTTGCAGGTTTATAACTTTTGAGATCCGATGTTCTTCGCATGAAAATAAACAAGAAATTACTGCAGAGTAAAGGAATGAATACTCGACCAAAATGCATTCCGAAACAGAAGTGAGCATCGCAAAGTTGCATTCTAGAATATCTAAGAATCAATCATTTCAATTTTGTAATGTCGTGCTAAACGCTCTGCAGTCTTGTCATCACATAACTTATCAATCAATTCAAATTTACCGTAATTACTTCGAAGTGCCTTCTCCTGGTGCTCTCCTAGCTTTTCTTCTTCTTCTCTTTGATACTGTGAATTAGATAACAAAAGAAAGAAAAGAAAAACTCAGTACTTTAGTAGATGAACGTAAACCATGTCTGCTGTGTATAAAATTCAAACTAAACGCTCTCCTCTAAAAAATGCTGTCAAAATACATTCCAAAAAAACCAATAGGTTAATCAACATTAATATTTCATTTCTCAATATTCCTAGCCTATAGAGGACAATCACAAATAGAAATCAACAAATGGCACAGTCATACGTCTAGTAAAAATGAAGCTTCGGCTGCATGTTTCTTGGCAAGTTGTTTCAACTTCAAAGCAACTCCCCAATCTGGATCATTAGATTCTATCCAGTAGCACTGTATTCTTCTCCCAGGGGGTGCTGGACGGTCAGGAAACATCTCAGCTACTGCTGCTCTGGCCCTAACTGGTCTGGGCATACCTGCAATCATGAATGCGTTGCAATTGATCTCTCTCACTGTGTTCTGAGACTGTCGCTCATTTTGCATTTCCACCAAGGCACTCACAGCAGCATTCTTTGGATCCAGATAATTTGGCAAAATTTGGGCAGCAACGACCACACCAAATTGTCCAAGTGCTGTCCTGAGGATTGGTATTGTGACCAATGGTGAAAGGCTGTCAAGATAAACCGTGCGTTTCAACTTCTCTTCAAAATCAGCACACTCTTTTAGCTGTTGTGTGGTTGAAGACCGTTCCATAATTACTTGAGAAAAAGAAAATGACCAAGCTACTAATAATCCCTGCAATATGAAAAAAGAAAGAATATTAAAGACGTTTTTAAGAGCACAAATCAAGAAGATAAATAATTTCATAATGATCACAGCAACATGAAAAAAAAAAATTAACAGTTCATGAGGTTGAGTTTTAATGTGTAACCACACTCCCACCCCTGACCTTATCTCGGGTAGTGGATGGTCCTACCTGCGTGCTTTAACCTGACCCCCAAAGCTTGTTATGAAGATGGGGTTACAAAATGACTTTTAACTCAAGTCTGTGGAATTAGATTTTGACATCGCCATCATACTCAACTCGCCGAGAGTTTTTTGGTGATATAAATTATATCCAAATCCGAGTCTTGGATCAAAAGTTATGCTCAATTATAGATTGGCCTATCAAAAGAGGCCATGTCTTCACACTGGCCACATGGCACCCAGGTTGCCTCCACCTAACCTCAAAGAGACCCTAATAGGTCATCACAATGAGGCTCGCTGTGCCAAGTCCACACCAAGCCAGCTTGACCGCTCATTCGTAATATTGCCCATGGCATTTAACAACTAACCCAAGACTGGGCAATGGACAATGACAAGGTTCTATTTCAAAACCATGGTCGGATTGGCCCCACTCCACCGATGGACTCATATCGCATTCACAATGCACCAGATCACAAGAGCGACAGGGTTCCACATCGGAACCACGGCTGGGTCCGCTTAACCCTTGTTGGCACACCCGTTATCATAGTATTTAAAACCAGAACCGGTGACCAACCTGGCCCACCTATCAGACCAATTTTTGAACCGAAACCAGAAAAACTGGATTGGTCAGATCTCATTGAACGGGTTTTTTAAAAAATACATGAAATACTCAACTTTTATTGAAAAAACTATTTGTAATATTTAAAACCATGATTCCAAACCAAAAGAGACAAAATATGCAAAGTTTTCCCATGTAAAGATGAATATATCAAAATGGCACCGAGTGCAATACATATCAGCAACAAAATACATAATCAATGAGGCTCCAAATGGCCTCTAGAGTCCAAAAACAATGCTACAACCTATGGGGCCACTGGCCTACTACAAGTCTATTGTTACACTACTTTGTCTCTCTCCCAAAACTCTTTGTTGTTACACTACTCTAGCAAAAACTAAGCACTCTCCAAGCTCACAATGAAGCCCACAAAAACTCCAAATGAGATGTGTGAGGCAAATGAGAGGCAAGTACTACTTTTAAAGGCTTGGAGAGGTTGAGGGAAACAACCCCTACTTTCCCACAAAACCACTCAAGCTTGCCCAAAACAATTGTACGTGACCCTGCTGGTTTGTGACGGAACCAGTCGATTTGGTACCAAACTAGTCAGTTTATGACCCATTTGGTACCAAAATGGGGTCTGCCTAGGCTCAAACCAGGTTCATTGGTCGAGTTAACCTCCAAACCTAATGAACCGATCGGTTTGACTGATTAGCGGTTCAACCCAACTGGTTTTAAATGCTATGCCCATTATATGTTACTACACCTGCAATAGTCTACAGCGGCGAGTGATGGGGCAAAGTTTTGATACTTCGGGTTCCACTCCATACTCTCATCTATTTCGTCATTTGATTAGTATTCGACGACATGTATCGGCCTCTGAATTCCTTGCACACATAATCTTACAGTTGATGGTCGATGTCAATCCCAATAACATATACACATAAAAGAACCAGCCGGTTGGTTCTTATAAAGTAGGAAAGGGCGATACCTCGCACCTAGCTTCCTGAGGTTTATGGTCCAAAGGCCCGAAGCTTGAGCCTCAATTATGTGCTCATTATATTTTTTGGAAAAATTGTCATTCATGTCAAAAGGTGAATGGCCACCATTTGTTTAATGATTTGCGTGCACAAAACAAGTGAACTTGGTTGCAAGGACCTCCTAGTTCGGTAGCCCTTGTCTGCCATTTCGATTGATAGGTGGCCCATTTTGTGGGTCCTCCTAATTGGAAAGATATTAATTTCTGAAGTTTGATGCCCCAAATGAATGGGTTGCACCAGATCATGCCCCATTATATTTTCATGGCTTTAATATTATAATTTTGCCCCTAGAAGGAGGTCAATCTGAATTTCAAATTGTCCTAAATCCAGTATCAAAGTCAGCCTTGAGAGGAGAATTTACGAAAGTCACAAATTTGATATTTTAAAGTGTTCTAAGGCTCCTTTTACAAGCCAGATGTAATTCCTTCAAGCCAGCTCCAAATTAGCCATGGATTTCCAAAATAAAATTTTATTTTGACTCAGGTCGGCCCCAATATAGGGCCCCCCTCCAAACATACACATATATACATCCCTCACGTGGCAAATCAAAAGGCAGGAATTTGGTGATCTGTCTGAGATTGAAGGAGAAATACAAGCAAATCAAGGGAAAATCTGAGGCTAGTACCTCGTTGAAGATCTATGGAGGCGGCTGAAATTCAAGAAGTGTCTTTTTCTGTGTAAATTCTTGAACAAGACGATTTTGATTGGGCTTATCAGTGATCCAATTCAGCCTCTCTTTGGCAAGAATAAAAGCAAATTTCAAAAAGCATGTTTTCGAGTCTGTCTCAAGGATTATCTTGACAAATTTTGCGACTCTCTAAGGCATCTGCAGACCCCATCTGAGGCCCATTTCGGACCTCTTCCTAAGGTTGATCACGAGCTTGTTTTGGGCAAGTCTGAGGCTCCCTCTCATCCCATCTGTGGCAGCGATTTTGGCCTGTTCTTAGGCCCTAATTCGGACCTGTGCAGACCCTGAGGCATCCGAAATTGCCTAAGGCAAAGATTCTTGTGGCAGATTGAAAGTAGCACAGGTTCATTGGGACCTTCATATTCATGATTTGAGTTCTCTTCCTCCCTAGAGAATTCTTCTTTAAATATTGGAAGTTCTTCATCATCAGAGTCCATCAGGAGGTCCTTTGATTTCTTGAATGTGATACTTTCATCAAAGATCACATCTCGGCTTACTTCTATTTAGTATCCTTCCTTTATGTAGATCCTATATGCCTTTGAATTGTTGTTATAGCCAACAAATATGCCCTTCATGCTTGTAGGATTTAACTTCTTTCTTTTATCTTTCGGAATGTGAATATAGACAGGAAAGCCAAATATTTGGAGATGGTCTACAATTGGTTTCTTCCCAGTGAATGCTCCCTCGGGAGTCATGTTGTCTAGTGATCTATGAAGACTTCGATTTTGAATATACACAACAGCTTTTGTTGCTTCACCCCACAGAAATTTAGGAAAGTCTTGATCATGTAACATGGATCTTACACTTTACTCAATTGATCGATTCTTTCATTCAACAACTCCATTTTGTTCAGGATTATATGGGACTATCAGCTCCCTCTTAATCCCAACCTCCTTACAAAAAGCTATGAGTTCCTTTGATGTATACTCTCCTCCGTTGTCAGATCTTAGTACCTTTATCCTCCTTTCTATAAGGTTATCCACTTCAACTTTGAACTCTTGAAATTTGTCGAATACTTCATCCTTAGATTTCAGCAAATAGATCCAAGTTTTCCTTGAGTGGTCATCAATGAACGTTACATAATATTGATGACCTCCAAGAGACTTTGTAGACATAGAACCACAGACATCAAAATGAATGAGATCCAAGACTTCTTTTGACCTTGAAGCATTGCTTCCAAATGGTCTCTTAACATTTTTACCTAATGCACATCCCTTGCATACTCCTTCATGATCTTCCTTGAGTTCAAGGATGCCATTCACCATTGAATTTAGAGTTGGTAAGATTTTATAGTGAAGGTATCCAAACCTTCTATGCCAAAGTTCACAGGGACTTACTCAATGTGAACCAAAGCTTGAGAGATGGAAGTTAGCAATCTGTATAGTCTTCCTTCATGAATCTCAATTATCTTTGCATTTTCAATGCTAGAGCTTTTATCCCATACTACAAATAGGATGTTGTTGAGATGAATATTTCCTCCATTCTCTAGCTCTGGCGAGGTTGATCCAATTCCTCTTACAAGATAGCTTTTCTTGTCACCATGTTCAACGAAGTAGGAAGATTTTCCTCTTGATAAGGCCTTTAGTTGCTTGTGCTCACCTGTCATATGCCTTGATGCTCCAATGTCGATTACCCAAATCCTCAAATGGGCTTGCTTGTTAGTGCTGAGAATAATCGTTCGTCGTTTGTAGAAGTCTTGGTCATACTATTCTTGATGGATAATAGGAGATTCCATAATGCCTTGATACCTTGTTTGAGATGACTTGCTACCATAGAACACTGCTTCAAAGATTTCTTCAAGGATGTAGTGATCTTCATCATGCCCTTAGCCAACCTTAGCTCTGATACCATGTTGAGAAATTTATAGGCTACAAATAGGATGATTTCTCTTAAACTTGATAACTACCTGTGATGTTTGTGATGTCTTTTTACTTTTTCTTGTAGAAATGTAAACACCCACTCCGATTATTAGTTTTCCTTATGACTCCACACATATAGTTTTAAATCTGAACATGATATAAATAGTCTCGCCCCCCCACCTAGGGGTCTATATTCCTCGCTCCCTCGCGCTCCAGGGTCTTGGGGACTTCTAGGGGACGTTTCCCTCACGCCCCCTCACGCCCCCGGACACCCCCCTTCACGCCCCCTCACGCTCCCCTCTCGCCCCTTTTAGTTTATGGTTTCGTGTTAAAAGTTGGTGTGCCACTTAGCATGTTTGAGAATCCAAGTGATTCTGATTCAGATGGTGACATGGTTGATCCTGATAAATTCGTGCAGAAGCTGGATGCAGAGACTAGTGGGGCATTACCATGAGCATTTATGCGCATTTATCATTATGTTGATATCATTTGATATTCATATGTTGTGTTTTATGTTTTATGTTTTATGTTTTAGAGATGACTTATTTGCTTTTAAGTTTTATGTTTCAGACTTGAGTTGTAAACTTCAGTTTAAATTTTATTTTGAATCTTGATATAATATGTCATATGATTTCTTAAACTTTATTTTCATAGTACATTGTTAGTAGTTACATTAATGATTATATAGTTACAAACTTACAAACTTACATGTATGAGTATATGATGTATGTTTTAACTTTGAACTTTTAAATTTGTTTCACTTATATGATTCATCATTCATCGATATAATTTTATCATTTATGATTTATCTTTCATGATGTAAGTGTATGATGATTGTATATACATTCCTTGCAAAAATACAGTTACATTATAAATATTAAATTTTACAATTTTTATGACCCCAACGTCCCCCCACGTTTCCTGAAAATTGGTAGGGAGCTT
Organism: Pinus albicaulis; assembly: GCA_034641835.2. Classification (NCBI taxonomy): domain Eukaryota; kingdom Viridiplantae; phylum Streptophyta; class Pinopsida; order Pinales; family Pinaceae; genus Pinus; species Pinus albicaulis. Next base: position 145,628,448 of record CM076573.1, read on the forward strand.
TTGCATAGGCCGCCCCCTCGCTCCCACCTCCAGGGGACTTGGTGGAACATTGATAAATACTAAAATCTGGAAATGACAGAAATTTCTAAAAACACAAATTTGGAGATTTCACAACTTCTGGAAAATGCAGAAATAAAACAAAGCAAAATTATGACAGCCACACAAAAAATAACGTTGATTTTTGGTCAATGTGACCCTGGAAAAACCCCCTACAACTCTTGGGGAAAACCAGTTTGAGAGCTTTTCTTTATTTCTGAAAATGTTGTTACAAAGAAACAGAAAAACACAATAAAAATTCTAGCAACCACAAATACAGACTTATCTCGATTTCCGTGCTTGAACTCCGCCTTGGAAAATGTGCCAATCAGCAAACAGTCAAAACAAAAAATTTATAGCAATAAATGACAGCGTTAAATGTTGTACGAATACCTCGAAAAACATGCCAGAACACGCTGTACGGAACTGTACGGATTTGTACAGCAGTCCTCGAAATCTGTCCTCAGAATCTGCCTCAAAAAATGCATTAAAGCTGATGTCCCTTTTCTTGAAATCTGTGCCAAAATTGCAGTAGCCTTTCACCTCGGTTTTCATGCCCAGAATCTACCTCGAACAACTGGTGTTCCAACAGTTGTTCTCTCTTCCTCGATTTTTGTGCATTTCCTCCTTGCTAATCGTGCCAAACTCCTGCTATACAGATTCTGCCTTGGGATGTGTGCCAATAATGTTGTATGGATTTGTTGAATGTCTCCTCGCTGCCCTCCTTCAACTTCTCACTGCTCATAAATTTTCTCCTTGCTCTCTCTTCTCTTCTCTCAATAGCTCATGAAACACTGAATTGATATTTTCCTCTTCTCCTCTCCTTTTACTCTAAATGACCTTTTAGGTAACCCTAAGATCTAATCGCTGATATTCATTTAGATCTAGGGATGAGAATAAATGTGCATTTAATTCTCACTTTCTATTTTCTAACTCGCCCACTTAAATAAAGACCCACTTAGCCTTTTATTTCTATAGTCACTTTTTCACTTTCTAATTTTTCATTGACTTTAATAAAGTCACTTTAAAATTAGAATGCAACTTTACCACTTATAAAGTCACTTTAAAATTAGATTGACTTTACAACTTATAAAGTCACTTTAGGAGAAAAGTACAAATAAATTTGGACACTTTTCCCTAGGCCAAAGATCAAAGCCTTAGGGAACCACTTGTCCTCTGGTATCCAAATTTTAACATTTCTTACTTATTAGCTTTTTCTCTTATTATTATGTTGTTCTTATCATCAAAGAGCTACCAAAACAAAAAGATCAACAATACACAAGAACACCAAATATAGGCTGCAAGCCATGGCCAAAACCTCTCCACTTGAGAGGAAAACCTACAAATATGTTCTCTTCTTATAGATTTTTCAAATGACGAATTCCAAGAAATATAGACCAAGACCAATACCCTTCCAAGACAAGTTTGACCTTCTTGATGATGTGCTTCCTTTGTCCAAGTCAAACCCAGTCAAATCTCTTCCAGTTGCACAACTTCAACACCAAGCTATGGAATTTCGGCCTCTACTTTAGGTTTGAAATTTTCGGCCCCTGTAGCAGTTGTTGCTTCCACACGTGTGAGCAAATCTAGGGCTTCCAAGGCTTCCTTTGACCTTCACTTGAGTTTCTCCTCCTTTTGGGGCATGTAGGTGACCTAATGCACCTTCCTTTGATCTTCTTTCCGCAATTTCTTCAACTTCGATCTTGTAGCAGCAAAACCCTAACCTTCGTCCTTCGCATGTGTGTGTGTGTGTAAGAGAGAGAGAGAAAGAGAGAAATAGCCCAAGCACTTGTCCTTCTTCCTTCTTTGATAGCCTTCTTCTGCTCTTCCTTCGCTTGAATGATGAGAAGATGAGTGAGTGTCCATAGGAGGTTGAGTTTCCTCCTATATATAGGCTTCCAAGGAGGACAACATGCCCTAATTGAGGTCGACTTCTTAGCCGCCAAGCCGACTTGGTCTTGGAGGGTATCTTGACTCTTTTAAATACAAAATAATTATTTTTACAAGTTACAATGTGCCTAATGGCATCTTCTTCATATGAAAAAGACTCTTTTAACTTCTTAACCCTAGGACAAAACCCTAGAAGCACTCAATGGGTGCTTGACCTCTAAATAAAATGAACTTGAGCATGAAACCCATGCTACAAAAATAACAATATAATTTTTGAATTCAGGCTTCTGTTTATTATAGTCGTTATTGAACCAAGGGTCTCTACATTGCTCTCTATTTAAGCTTGTGCCACGATCTGCTGCCTCTTCATCGTGTCTTGACGATGAACCACACTGGATGGTTCGAAACGTGTCAGAAAAATAATCTCCTGTGTGATCTCTACTGAAATTTTTTAATTAATAATAATTTTCTTTCATTTTACAATATACAAGAATCAAAAGTACATTTCATAATTATGAAGGCCGAACCTAGTTACATATTTCAACAAAAAAAAATATATATATATATATTGTATTCCTTTGATGTGATGTTATTGGTTAATGATTTTTTATACTAAATTGTACAGAATAGTGAAATATAGATTCACCCCCTCTCGTTATTTCCAACATTTGGTATCAAAACAGGATACCCTCTAACAGTTTAATCGTTAGAAGGAAGATCATGAGCAGATATGGAAATGGATGGCATCTCTTCAAGAACAATTCCAGTGCTTGATGAAAATGATTATCCACTTTGGAGCGGTTGCAAGGAAACCTACTTGAAAGCTTTAGGAGTGGATGTTTGGCTCTCCATCATAAATGGCTACAAAGTTCCTAAAAATCCTCCAACTAATCTTGATGAGAAGAAGTTGTTTAGCTGCAATTCAAAAGCTCTTCATACCATCATGGGTGGATTGTCAAGAACCATTAATTCGAAGATGATGTCCTGTAGCACAACCAAAGAAGTTTGGGATAAACTTAAAACTTTGTATGAAGGTGATGATAAGGTCAAGCAAGTCAAACTTCAAAAGTAAAAAAGCTCAATTTGAAAATCTGAAAATGGATGAAAAATAAGATATTGTGACTTACTTTGTGATAGCCCCTTTGGGCAAACTCCCCTTATATACATTGTACATATTTCATGTATTTTGATTATAAATTAAAAAGGCCTGAGAATTGGGACATGGATTCTAAAATTTGAGGGAGGAGATTGCTTGGCATCTGAAGGAAGCTTGACTATTTCATGACATCCATTGAAGGTTGGTAGGTGTCTGATTAAATGGATTGGTTATGCCATTAATCCAACTTAAGAAGAAGGACAAGGAGCCATGCTTGATTTGGAAAAATCCACAAGGCAGAGAGAACAACAAAGAACGCAGAGGAGCAATGTTGAGAAAGAACAAGAAGAAAAAGGAGGCAAACCTCTCAGAAAGAGGATGGCATATGTATGATTGCACTATAAAGAAGAGAAAACATACTGTAGGAGAAAAGAAGTAGAAATCTTTGTGTGCCTACCAGAAGGCGAGGGGAGTAATCAGTCGGTTGAGCATTGGGAGGTGGTTAGGACATCTCTCGAGTGAGGGCAGTAGTCTCTGGATTCCCTATAACACTGGAGAGTGGAGATGGTTTTCTTTAGATTCCCTTGACAGCTTGGGTGGAGGCTTGTTCCTTGGATTCATGCTGAAGAGAGAGTTCCTTAGCCCACTTTGCTTGTTTTTGGTTTCACAGTGTGTTATCACTCTAGTAATTCTCAAGTTGTGTGATTTTGGTTTTTAGTCAAAGAATTCTAGAGGTAACCACAAACCTACTTCAAACTCTAGGATCTAGCCTTCCTAGGGTTTAGAGAGGGCTCTCTCTTTAAAGTTTAACTTTGTTTTAATTTGTGAATATTAGGCTAGTTATGAAAGTGCAGCTTTGGTTTTGTTTTGGTAGATTTGGTGGCAAAAATCACTTGAAAGGATGGATAGTGGGAAATCTATTTGTCCATTGGGCTATGGAGAGTCAAAATCAAGCAAACAAGTCTAGGATCAAAGGCAAAAAGGTCAAATGTCTTCAGGGCAAGATAGATAACCCTTGGAGATCTTGGAAAGTTGTTTTTGTGAAGTGGTATGATCAAGATAAAGAGCACTTAAGAATCCTTAAATCCAGAAAAGGAAGTAGTAGGAAAAGGTCAAACGAGAGAGGAAGCAATTAAGGGTTCCCTACACTAGAAATCAGAGGAAAACATATAAATGATAACTAGTTAAAAACAGTGTGCTCTTAACAAATCCTGTAGTAATACTCTTAGTTATACATTCAGATTTAGCATAAACATAAATGGATACATGTAACAAAGAGAGAAAACAATGACAAGTTTAGAAAATACTTCACTCCAAATAGTTCATCACAGGAATCATGAAGTATGATGCCAATTTGGTTTGATCCAGCCTGCTACTCAAAGTTTTGACACACAAAAGCTTTAAAGTCCAAGAACAAATGACTATAACAATCCTAGCGATTTTATTCCACCCAAAATACTTCTAAAGATGAAGTATTTATACATAATGTTTTACAAAATATCCTAGAAGACTTCTAGGAATTATCTTATGAAAATAAAGTATCTTTACAATAATAATAGAGACAGTTGCTTAACAAATCAACAAGTTGTCCTATTTTATCCAAAAGAAATAGAAACAGTTTTGAGGATAGGATGCAGCTGGCTGCCTTGGTGTCCTCCTTGTTGGCTCTTAGATATTTTTGGAATCTGATCTGCCTTGTCTGATACTCTTTATCCGATTCCCTTTATTCACTGATACTCTCTAAACTGATACTCTTTAACCATAAATAAAAATTGTTTACTGCTGTAAAGAAAATCTGTTTTGAATGTTAACTTAGAAAACAGTTTTTTGTCTTCTTTCCATTTGCTTGTTTTTATCCTTCATAGTAAATCTGTGAGTGCTTGCCAATCCATTTTTTTAGGAATTTGAATAGTCTTTAATTTCCTAAAGTTCTCATCAGCTTCTGTATATCTAGCAAAGGTTGGCTTGATGACAAACAAGTGTTTGATCTCATGCTGTAAGTAAAATAAATCTTCAAAACTCTTAAGTAACACTTTTCCTGTTGGGATGCCTTGACTTGTTGGTTTATTTATCTGTTCCTCGGCAAATTCTCTTATCTTCTTATCATAGTCATTTTGAGGCATCAATTTACCATTGTAAGCATGATATCAGGAAGTCCTTTTTGCCTCAAACTTGTGAACTTAATCATGAACCTGGTTATGGCAGTATTCATGCCTTCACACTTTTCTTCAAGTTGCCTCATCAAATTTCTCTTTGTTGCGACTTTCCTAATTTCTAGAATAGTTGCAGTTCCATCTGTTATTTTGAGCTCTTCCAACTCCTGTCTATTTTTGTTGTTAAGGAAATTGATTAGCCTTACAGCTTGCTCTGATTTGTCAGCGAAATCAGTTTGAGTCTTTTGAATTTCTGCTTGTGCTGTTAGTAATAATTCTCTTTGCTCAAAAATTACCTGAATTGAAGGCCATACATCATGGATGGTTTCAATGATATTATTTCAAAGGTAATTTTTGATGTATGATATATGATCCTTCAAAGTTTATTCTTTTCGCAACTTTTTTAACTCTTCACTCAATCTGTTGGCATTTTGTTCATGTGTTTTAGCATTTACCTGAGCTAATTTATTTGACTTTTCAAGATTTTCAACCATTTTTGTCAACCTGTTAATCTCATTTGTCTTTAAAGACATCTCTTCCATTGCTTTCACTATTTTGCTGGCCTCATCAGTAGGTTGTACTGCTGTTGTAGAAGATTCAGTCGTTGATGTTGTGGAAGAAGTCACTGGCACTGCAGTAGCCAATGGTTCTTTGGGTACCAAATTTTCACCTAAAGTTGAAGGCACTACTACAGTGATAACTGGAATGACTGTAGGAATCACTGGTTCTTTCACTGTCTCCTTTTATTGGACAAGTTTGTCAATCTGTATTTCCATTTCCTTAACCTCGGCTGTCAACTGAAGAATTAAATTCATCATTTCATCTTTTTCATTCTGTTCATGTATGACTTCTTTTGTCTAAGGATGCTCACTTTGAGGAAGTTTGAGCTGTTTCCTCAAGGCTGCTATATCCTCATTTTTCTTTTTCACCAATAATTCTGCTGATTTGATATTAGTAGGATAATATCCCACCTATAAAACTAGTTCTTCCAAGGCTTTTATCCTTAGATCCTTGGCATACAATGAGGCTTTGTCCATCTTCTTTTGATCTTGCATGTTGGAGATGGTATTTTGTAGCTTTTGAGCAGTCATGGCTTTATTTGTGACAGTAGAATAAAGCATCTCTGAAGTCTGCCTGTGGAACTCAATTTGATCAAGAGCATGGATTTTATCTATCTGGACCTCTTATAATCAGCCACTGTTTTAAGAGTTTTGACTATGGGCTGCAACACCGACATGATTAGCTTTTGATTAGAATAATCAAAAGCAGAAAGGAGCCTGTTTTGTATACTAGGAGTCCATTTGAGATATTGAAAATAAATGTTATTCTTTATCTCTTCATTCTTCAATTTAATCTGCTTATATTTCTCTTTAATATCCAAATCATTTTCCTCGGCTGCCTATGAGGAAGAAGCTTCCATGCTTTGTTGTCTTTCCATTAACTGTGTGTCTTCATTATTGAGTTGTTCTTCATTCTGATTTTTAGCATTTGGCTCATTTATAATCACAATGGCAACATTGGTTTCAGGCAAATATGTATTGGTATTTAAAGGCTCTGTTTCTTCAACATCTATTGTCACTTTTCCTTTACCTATTGTATCGAATTTAGGCCTTTTGTTATATATAATCTTGAACTTGGTTTCAGTTGTAGTCTCTGCAACATAGGCTCCTTCTTCCCTTATTCTTTTGGTGGACTTCTCTGGTTGATTTGCAGTCTCTAAGGTATGACTAGTATTACCTTTGTTCACTGCATCTATTAAAATGTTTTCAGTCCATTCAAGTTGATTGGCAAACTTTTCTATTTCTAGTTTAGCTTCATGGATAAAGGGTGTTAATTTGCATTTAACCCTTAGCTTGCTCAAGATCCCTTGTGGATCATAGTTCCAAGGGAAACTCTCTTCAAATTTATAATCCAATAACTAATTTGCTGCTTCTTTCTCTGCATCCCTGTGATTGCATATGAATGGCCCAATCTGGTTCTTAAGTTTGAATTGGGTCTTCTTTTTAGCTGCCATGAAATTTATTGAATCAGAGTTTAGGATCTCCCTGATATACTCCAAGGTAAAGATCCTCATTGAAGGATATTTGGGTAACTTGTAAGGTAATAAGTTTGACCCAAAGACTCTGATTTTAGTATATTTCTCATACAAATACCAATCAATAACTTTACTCTATTATGATAACTGCAATATCTTTTTCATTTCTTCATTTACTCTTGGTTGCTCTGTCTTGGTCAACATTGTGATCACTGGATGTAAAAATAACTCTGAAAACTCTGAATAACTGAAATCTGTACATTCTTTCCTAAGCATGGATGTCCAAAAAATGACAGATAGAAGATTTCCTCCAATGTCAAGTTTTTGAAGAGTGATTGGAAAATTATCTGATTGGAAGTATAGAAACATATGGAAAAGGTAGGAGGTATATCTGAATACTCCCTCAATTTGTAAACTGGTCAATTGATAATGAATACTATCAGCAATGAAACCAGCATAATCAAAGATTACTGAAGGTGGTTGACCTAGAGAAAAGGTGGATAAGAATCCCAAGATGGACTCATCTGTGTGTTCATCAGTAAAATATCCAAGGATGAAGGAAAGCATGGAAATCACATGTCTTGAACCTTCAGGAAATTTAGCAGTAGAATATGGAGGATTTAACTTGGGAATTTCTACATGCAGAGGCATAAAAGTCTGAAACATCATGAACCTTTTAGGAAAATCTAGGCCAATATATAGTTTGGTGAGGGCCTCTATAGACAAAGGGACAACTTGGGGGTCAGGCTAAAGTTGCAACATCTGGTTAATTGATTCTACAGTGATGGTAAAAAGCACATCTTTATTGGCATTTACAATGGCTCTTTGCTCTGGAACATAGTACTGCTAACACAATCTAATATAACACAATCTAATATAACACAATCTAATAACCTCCTGACATGTGTGAGTTAATGGGACAACATATTTGGGCAAATTGGATTCCCAAATATGGACCTCTTCTTGATCATCTAAAGACTTTTCATAACACCAGTTATGGATATCTAGCAGGTTAAATTCAACAATGGGATCTGCTATCTTGTAATCAGTATCAGCTAGGGGAATGTGTTCAATATCAATAACTGGGGGTTGTAATGGATTGACAACAATAGCAGTACTTGAAGTCATGGCAGGGGTAGGTTTAGGTGCTTTAGAAGCATCAGGCTTGCTTGCACTCTGTCTTTTAGGCATTTTTATCTACTTCTACAAGTTTAGACAGTTTGCAAAAGTAATTTACTTTTAACAGAGGATTTATTGGGCAAATTTGGCAAAGTATAGTCTTTTCTTTGGGTTTTATGTTCAATTAGGCCTGTCAAAAAGGTTTAGAGGCTTTAGAACTGGTTTAAAACATAAAACAAGGGTTTCTTGAGTACTTCACTGAGAAATAGGGCTGAAAAACTCTTTTGAAAAGATCACAAAGGCTCAGGGTACCTGCAAAGGTTTTCTAGCTTATTTTAGAGCTTGAAATAGATCATTAAACTGTGAAAACTCACAAATTTCCTCCAAAATTTAGCGTAGCAGAGAAACAAGGTTTCTGGGAAAAATTTGCCAGAGTTTGCCCTGTTTTTCGAGCTTTTTGGTAGTTTATTTTAATCGATTCTTAATTTCTAAAAGTGTTTTTGTTCTTTATAGGTCTTTCAAATTGATTGCAGGTTCCAATTTAAGAGAAATAACTGTAGTGTGCAGGTATCGTGCTTCGGAATGATTTTTGAGGTTTTCGCTGAGTTGATGGCTTCCGTAGCTTACCTGGAGCAATATGAAGCTCCTCGGCAATCTTCACAGGTTTCAGGGAAAATGTTGCAGGCTTCGGGCGCAGAGATGATGGAAAAAAGGCTTAAAAATTGTGTTTTTACAGTCAGGGAGGCTTTGCAGAGGGTTTAGGTTTAAAGCGTAAGAAGGGTATGAAATTGAATGCATTTCTAAGATTTAATATGCATTTTGGTTGTATTAATCCAGCATTGAATGTAGGTCGCATCAGTGGGGAGGGTGGTTTCGGAGTTCAAACGGATTGAAAACCAATGGTTTTCGCACGGCAATTGGGTGGTAAGCGATATCGGGCTCAACCCACACGATCGAATAGAAAAAGGGCACGTGGAAGAGAGAGGTCATTGGGAAACCACCCATTTCACGCAGCTTTGGCGTTTGGGTGATCGTGCATCTTTTCCACGCGATATTGGATATTCGCCATTAAATCTAAGAGTTGAACGCGAACGGTCGAGATCTGATGAGAAGGTGCATCGGAAATTGAATGCATTTCTAAGATTTAATATGCATTTTTGTTGTATTAATCCGGCATTGAATGTAGGTCGCATCAGTGGGGAGGGTGGTTTCGGAGTTCAAACGGATTGAAAACCAATGGTTTTCGCACGGCAATTGGGTGGTAAGCGATATCGGGCTCAACCCACGCGATCGAATAGAAAAAGGGCACGTGAAAGAGAGAGGTCATTGGGAAACCACCCATTTCACGCAGCTTTGGCGTTTGGGTGATCATGCATCTTTTCCACGCGATATTGGATATCCGCCATTAAATCTAAGAGTTGAACGCGAACGGTCGAGATCTGATGAGAAGGTGCATCGGAATGGGAGGTAGGACCGGGGCTTTGTTATAAGCGACGGAAAGGGCTTAAGCTTTATAGAACTATGTTTAATATAAAGTTTAAGTCTTTAGGTTTTATGAAAATAGCGGAGGGGTTTATATAACATGTATTTAAATTAAAACATTTTTATGAAATGTTTTAATAAAAACATATGTGGGTGCAGGCTTTACTTTATTATATAGTTTTCACCTTTTGACAGTTAGTAAAAACTATAGGGGGCGGGATTATTTCAATAGAGATAAGTTTAGACCAAGGGGTTTGTAGGGCGGGGTTTATTTGTGCACATGGGGATAATAAACTTTGGTCTAAACGTAAAATAATGGGTTTTTTTGGGGGGTTAATTTAAATATAAGGGTTTTAATATATACGGGAGGGTAAATTAGGGATTTACTACAATAAGTTAGGTGTTAATATGAATAAAGGGATAGTAAAAGGAAACAAAACACATATTATCTCTAAGTAAAGTGTAAAAAATAAAGCATTGCTCATCTTTTATATTACTTCACTAATACTTAGTATAAATGTAATTTTGAGGGTTTTATGAATGATTTTGAAGGGAATAACATTAATTATTTTAGGGTTTTCAATTTTCCTGAGTAAGAATGTGTCTTTACTTAGGAAAAAGGGGTTTTGATGTATGAATGAAGGGTAAATGCTGAGAAATGTGGATTTAATGTAGAACTCAATATTTTTAACTTATCAGTCATCGGGCCTTGGGTCTGGTCCCAACAAAAGTCAGAGAAATGCTCTGAGCCTTTTTGACTGATAGTTTAGAATACTGAATACCTATAGGGGAGGGGAAATTAGTGATTTTGCCCAATGATGTCTTATTTACATGATTGTTCAACTGCTTTCTACCTACCCAACTTTATTTCTAACATTTTTTCTTCATTTTGTAGGTGCATTTAGGCTTGAAACCTTAAAATATTTTTCTTTCAAAGCATAAAACTATCTAAGTCTACCTTATTTCATCTGAGGGCTCAGATTAAACTGTCGAGTACCTGATTATTCTCTACCTATTTACTGATTTGTCAAGTTTAAACTGTTTGACAAATCTTTATTCTCTATCTAGAACATGAAATTGAAAACATGAAAAGTTAAGATTAAACTGTTTAACTGATCATAGATTATGGCAGTAAAAAGTAAAAGTAGTGGCATTTGGACTTGCTCACTTTCGGTTTTATTTCCTTTTTCTTTTGGGGTTTATATTTTTCTAAGTCCTTTGATCTTTCTTTTAGGACTTTTTACCCTATTTTTGACTTTTTATTATTTTTTTCATTTTTTCAAAATATGGGAAAACAACTTGCAAAAAGCAAGGTATGTACATATTTACAAGACTATCAAAGTCAATTCAAAATTTATGAACCCTATTGTTATAGAACCCTAACACAGTGGGTTATGGATTCTCGGGATTGGGTGGAACTAGTGTATGAAGGAATTATTGAGGGTGGAGGTGTTAAGCCTCTGGATTCCCGAATTCGGTTCAGGATGGAGGTGGTGAGCCTCTGGATACATTGTTCCAGCCTGTATTGGTAGAGCCACAATTCTTATTGGAGTAGCTACAAGGTGGAGGTGGTGGACCTTTGGATTCCCTGTAAGATATTGACTGCATGAAGTAGTTGGTTGATGGAGGTGGATGGTCCTCTAAAGTCCCTGTTTCAGTTGGCAGAATTGGTTAATCCCTTAAGCACTAATCCTCAAGCTCTGGAATCTAGCTCGAGGTGACTACTACATGAAAGGCTTTGTAGTGTGTCTATGATTGGTTGGAGAGTTGAAGTCCCAATCTCAATTGTCTGGTTCAGTCTATCAAAGATGAGTGTCTGCTTATAACTCTCATGTTCTAAATGTTTTACGTTTGTTTAATGTGATGATTTATCATGGCTTGTAGTACTGAGGAATGAGATATTCTTGTCTGAATGAACATTGTTGTTTTTAAAGGAATGGATATGGAATGGTCTAGACTCTAGTGTTAAATTAAGTATAATCCTAGTCTAAATGGCTTGTATGCAAGGAAAGTGTGAACCTCGTCAGTGTTTGAATCAGAACTATAGTTTGAATGCCCGAACATTGAAGAGATGGGTAAATCTCTATAATGAATATACCATGTTAAAAGAAATACTATCACGTTTTGTTTCTAAATCTGTGAGCCTAGAAAGGCTTGGGTTTTTACACATGATAATGTGCGAGTTTAGTGCCTATGTTACCATTTGTAGAATTTCCACGAAATTCTAATCTGCTGATAAGAACAATCTAAAAACACTTTCTCTTCTTACAAACACAAAATTTCTCTACTCAATTTGCAATGGAATTAGGAACATAAATAAAACAAAATCAAACAATTCATGACACAATTTTTTTTAGTAGGGAACCCAACTGGGAAAAACCCTTTACTTGATGAGAATTTTATTGATAGAAAAATTTTATGAAAGACACACCTATCTTTCCTTCTTATTCTAAGCTTGAAACCCTTGCAAGGTTGTTGATCTTTGTTGCCCTCTACCAACCTGTGCACGAGCTTCTCTTGCACACTCTTCCTCTCACAAGCTCCACGCACAAACTCGTGTTTCCTATTGCTTGGTCTCACCAAATCGTGCTCACCAAAACAATGGTTAAACTTGTGCTTTCGTTACTCCTTTTAAAGGTAATTCGAATGATTAAAATTAGTGAGTTTTCTAATTAAGGAAAGTGCTTTTTTGATTGATGAGTTAGCATGAGTTAACTGCTCATGCAACTCGTCCTATTTCAAGTCAACCACTAGAAACTCAATCACTCGTGCTTTTCCTCAATCAACTCACACTAAAAGATCAAAACACGACCTTCAACTTCAACAAATCAGTTAACTGCCTCATGCACTCCTGATTTTTAGGGAAACTCCTAAATTTTAGGAACTCGACCATGCACAAAAAGGAACTTGACTTTGACTCCTTGAATTAAGGCACAAATCAAGGAATCACTTTTCTCGCTAATTTTCAACACTCCCTATTAGCAAGGAAGGTGTTCCTGGAAGAACTTCGTCCACCTAGATTTGTCTCCAGCACTACCATGTTCTCTACTGTTGCAAAGGCTCCCTCTGAACTAGAAGACTTCCCTGATTTCTTTTGTGGAACCTACTTTGAAGACTTGTTTTTCCCACCTTACTCTGCGATTCCACCACTTTAGTCATAAGTGCCATGTACCCTGTGTACTTGGGTGTCTGCTTCTTGATGTTGGGAGACTCAACTCTCTTCTAAGCTCCTTTAACCAAATCCTCTGCACACCTGGCTTGAACTTTCCCTATACTGGAAGTCTCTGACTAAGTGGCTGCCTCCACTCGCCCTAGGCTATGGTCATCATCATCCTGTTGGTCAACCCAATTGCCAACTAGCTTAGACTAACACTGAGATACTGGTTGAGGCTCCATCTTGAGAGCTCTATCCTACTCTCGCTCAACCATCACTTCTCTACTTTGTGCATTACATGCCTTGCTGCTCAAGGTTGCACCTGTCTCTACCTGCAACTTGTAGAGATTCTTCACCCTCACACCTATCTGCTTCTTACATCCAGAAGATAAATGTTGGAGGTACGCCCTACCTCTGCGGAAGATGACATCATATCCCTTGTCCTCAAGGGTGGGGCTACCGAAACAAGATTCTACCTCAATCCCGGAACATAAATAACATCTCTGAGATGAAGGGAAATACCTGACTCCCTATGAAAGCTGACAGTACCAACTCCTCTAGCTACATACTGACCATCATCTCCTAGGTCAATCTAAACCTGCATGTCCTCCTTCAAGTGGTTGAAACTCTTCCAGTTCCCGGTCATGTGGAAGGAAGCTCCTGAATCAATATACAACATATTGCTATCTGTTGAGCTTACCATGCAAGCTATCAACGAGAAATCCTTCTCTAATTGGGCAGAAAAGTCATCTACCTCCACTGATGCAGCAGCATGATCCTTCCCCACCCCCTTCTTCTTACCAGGACACTTAGAAGCAGTGTCCAAACTCAAGGCAATGGAAGCACTTGATCTTACTTAGATACTTCCTCTTTCCCTCCTCATTGGACCTAACCTCTCCTTGGCCCTTCTTGCCCTTAACCTTGCTACCCTTGCCTACCAGGGCACAGTTCTCCTCGTATTTTGTCATAACTGATCTCCCTTCTATGGTTCCTCTTCAAATCTCTTCTTCTATGCAGTCAATCCAAAACCTTTCCCACTTTGGGAAGTCCTCTCTCCCACTAACAGCATCTTGGAAACCTTTCCACAACTTGTGAAGTCCAAGTAGGGAAAAACTCACAAGATCGTGATCAGATACAACCTCGCCCACCCCACCTAGTTCATCTCGTACCTGAGTGAACCTTGATATATATGGGACAATGGGCTCATCCTTACTCATTTGGATACTCAAATTCTCCTTAAGAGCAAGCTTCTTGGTATGACTAGTACTCTAATACAACTTCAAGATTGTATCATACATCTCAATCGTTGTCTTCTTTTCATGGATATGAGGCACTATGTGATCTTTGACCCCTTCTAGAATGATCCTCTTTGCCTCAATATCATTATTATTATGCTAGGCCAATTGTTGGGCATCTTGTGGTGGTGGGATTGCCTACATGACGAACTCTCTCACACCATTATCTTCCAACACTATCATAATCCTCCCTTTCCAAACTATGAAGTTCGATGCTCCCTCTAGACAATGATCTGCTCTCAACACTTGGTAAGCCATCCTGCTTCCCCTAACATCTCTCTAAAAACTTCCCACTAACAGTCTTGTAGTCCTTCACAAGAATTGTATTTAGGGCTCCTTTTGACACCTACTAGCAACCCTCCTCACTACTCTTAAGATGCCAAACAAATCTCTATCCAACCTGGAATCTATCCTCTAGCAACAAATCAACATGAAAACGTCAACAACATACCTTTTCTCACTCCTAGACTAGTGCATATTGTTGTAGGGTTTGCGGTCAGGTTAGGGCTTCTTATTAGTCCTCCTCAACCCTATTAAACTACTCCAAAAATCCCTTCTACAATTGTGGCCTTCTTTCCTCTCCAAGCTCCCTGCCTTCGTTGGTTACTAGGCTCCTTCTAGCACTGTTTTAGGCCTTATGACCCCCTCTAATCCTGATTTACAAGGCTCGCCCTTCTCCCAAACAATCACAAATAATGCAGCCTGAATTTGAGGTCAATCCACACTTGTTCAACACAAAAACCACCCCAAAAATAGTCCTTTCCAACTCAACCTTGTTGTTGATCTACTCAGCCCTCAAGATAGTCACAAGAAGCACTAAAACATGTCCTCCTTCCCTTTGCTTGAATTGCTCCTAATCTGCAGCCTACCTCAGATGCTTTCCTTATGAATTGTTGCACACATGTGTTATCTTTATTCTAATCCACTCTCTGATACCATGTAAAATTTCCACGAAATTCTGATTTGCTTTTAAAAACAATCTGAAAAAAAAAAAAAAAAAAAAAACACTTTATTTTCTTACAAACACATAATTTCTCTACTTAATTTGTAGTGGAATTAGGAACAAAAATAAAACACAGTCACACAGTTCAAGACATTTTTTTTTACTAGGGAACCCAACTGGGAAAAACCCTCTGCTTTATGAGAATTTCATTGATAGCAAAACTGAGCAATTGATCTCTTACAAAATACAATTGTTTCAATATGAAAGACACTTGTCTTTCCTACTTGTTCTAAGCTTGAAACCCTTGCAACACTGCTGATCTCTGCTACCCTCTACCAACATGTGCACAAGCTTCTCTTGCACACTCTTCCTCTCACAAGGTCCACGCACAAACTCGTGCTTCTTATTGCTTGGTCCCACCAACTGGTGGTCACCAAAACAATGATTAAACTTGTGCCTTCGTTCCTCCTTTTAAAGGCAATTCGAATGGTTAAAATTAGTGAGTTTTCTAATTAAGGAAAGTGCTTTTGTGATTGATGAGTTAGCATGAGTTAACTACTCATGCAACTCATCCTATTTCAAGTCAACCACTTGAAATTCAATCACTCGTGCTTTTCATCAATCAACTCACACTAGAAGATCAAAACTCGACCTTCAACTTCAACACATCAGTTAACTACCTCGTGCACTCCTGATTTTTAGGTAAACACCTAAATTTTAGGAACTCGACCATGCACAAAAATGAACTCGACTTTGACTCCATGAATTAAGGCACAAATCAAGGAATCACTTTTCTCGCTAATTTTCAACAGAGGAATGTTAAAATCCCTATGTGAATTAATCATGTTGAATGTTGTGCAAATGATGAGAGATGGTTGATGCCTGAAGGTTGATATATTAGTGCTTGTTTATGCACTTCATATTGTTATTATTTGCTGGCAACAAAGTTGATAATTGCTTAAGTTAATAATTAGGAGTGGGTTGCTCTTGTATTCATCCCGAGTCTTTAAATTGAGCTATATGGTCATGTATAGAGGAGATAGACAAATATTTGTTAATTTAACGGATGCCTTCACTACAACAACTTGGACAACAAGACAGTGTTTACCCATAAGTTCTGGAGGAAAAGTTATATATATGTGTGTGTGTGTGTGTGTGTGTGTGCATGCGTGTGTGTGAATCTATGTGACTAAGACCAGCCTGTGTTTAGATTATACACAAATAGACATATGGCCAAGACTCGTTGGACTTTAATTAAAAAGCTCAGAAGAGATAATGTAGATTTTTGTTATATATATATATATATATGAACATGCGTGTACACTAATCTCATGGTCATGGATGGGTCTCGACAAAGCTCGGAAGGGACAACCTAGAAGGGTTGGCTTATGCCCTTGTATGTTAAAGGCTATGCATCGGAGGTCTGGGCAAAGGCCCTTACAAGCACATTAATAGTCCCTAAGCTCGCAGGGCTAGATTCTTTGAGTTTGGAATGCATGACATTGGAAGGAATGACTTGACCCTTCTATGATCCCATGATCAGTTGTGGTGATCAAATGCTTAGTTAGGAGAAATCTGGGCCATCAATGGGAAAGCACTCATGGTCAATGGATGGACCCTGGAAGAACTCCCCACGGAAGTTCCAAATGGAGGCATGGTCTGATTTCGCCAGAATCTATTCATCATGATTATATTTTCGGGGTGACGTGGCGATAGAGGGCCACACCCACATACATCAGAATATATATATATATATATTATAGTTTGGGCCATGTGAGTCGTGGAACTAGGTTCCTGTGAGTGTGGAAGGTCATGGGCGGGTCGACAGCTGCCACATGGCATGATGTGGCATATGACTTAGGTAGCCATGTGGGTGTCGCATGTCAAGTTACATGACGTGGCACTATATGATAGTGCCAAATTTTAAATGGCCATACCTTTTGATCCAGGAATTGCATCAAAGTAAATTTTATATCGTTGGAAATGTCTCAACAAGACAAACAATGCCATTTGGTTTAGGTTTTGAGGAAGTTGAAAAAAATGTCAAAAAATTTAGAACCCGTTTCTGTAACGGGACACTGGAGGTCGTGTCATTTTAGTAACTGCCTCCAACTACCCTTAGCTGGGGATAGGGATAGTTGGGGGTATGTTACATACTCAGAGTAGATGAAGTTGTCAACTCCATCAGAGGATTAGGAGAAAAATTTGAAGATCTTTTCATCATACAAAAGGTCCTGAGATCGCTTCCCTTAAGATATGATGCCAAGGTATCTGCCATAGAAGAAACCAAGAACTTGACGAAGATGACAATGGAAGAATTACATAGCACTCTTCCAGCATACGAAATGAAAATAGATACAAAATATGAACCATCAACCAGACAAGCAGCTTTTAAAATCACAAAGAAGACAAGAAATAAAGAACTCAAGGTTGAAGGAACTCCAAATGATGAATTAGATATAGAAGAAACAACTTTCATCGGGAAGCTCAAAAGAGGAACCGGAAAACACAAAGGTAAGTTACCTTTTAAATGTTTCGATTGTGGCAAAATAGGTCATTATGCTAAGAGATGTCCTTTTAAGGAAAAGAAAAGCTTCCATAGGAAAAAATTATTCTAAAGAAGATAGTAGTTCTTCGGATGAAAGTGACACGAAAGAAGGGGATGCAAGAGAAGTTCTCTTCATAACCCAAGAAAATCAAGATAATGATCATGATGATGAAGAGGTTGATGATTCGGATGATGAAGAACCAAATATGAGAATAGGTTCTTTTCGGGGACTCAGAGAAGATTCAGAGACCGAACAGGAAGATGAAGATCTTCAAGAAAAGTTGAATCATGGTGAAAATGAAAATCCCAAGCTCAGAAATAAAAAAAGAGAATTGAAAAGCCTGCTTGAAAAGTATGATGAAAAATCCATCTCCTTGAAAGGTTGAACTTGAAGAAGCAAGTAGAGTTGAGGAAATAATAAAGACTCACAAGATGAAGAAAGATGAAAAAATAAGAAGATCGCAAGAAGCTGGAAGAGGAAATTGCGACATTAAGGGCTGAAGTTGATAAGCTTAACAAGAACAAGAACAACTCACTACCACTACATAATATTCTCAGTTGTCAAATATCTCTATGTGATAAAAAAAAGTCTTGGTTATAAAGGCACATCATCAAGCAAGAAGGGCACAAGCTTCAAGCCTTTAAAAGAGAAAATTAAAGGAGAATCTAGAAATGTTGTTCCTTTAAGAAGTTTTGTTGATGTTCCCAAGAACATCCATCACAAAGATGATTAGCAATGGATTGAAACTCCTAGACAAAACAACTTTAGAAGATCATCCTACTCTCCCAGGTATGAGAAATTTTTTCATGCTCATTGTTACTCTTGCAGAAATTTTGGACATAAAGCAATCCATTGTAAAATCAATACAAAATATAATTATGTAAGAAACAGAAATGATTACAGATTTGCAAGAAATGACCATAGATCAGGGACTGTTCATGGATCTATCAACAAAAACCGTTATCACTCCCCCCAACTTCCCAGCGCTGAGAGTGGGATTGAAGGAAGGTAACCACAAACCAGGCTTTTAGGTCAGGTAGCAAAGAGCATGTTTGATCACTGAACATATTGACACTAAGAGAAACTACAATCCATTTGAACCACTAATGACTCAAAACACTGTATATTACAAGTGCAATAATCTTGGTCACAAGGCACAGGATTGCAAGCTTGAAAATGCTCCAACCATAAAGACAAAGAAGCCATATATGAAATGGGAAAGGAAAAAGAAGTCAGATTGCAATCTAACAATGATCGTTGAAGATAAAGAAGATGAATGGTACATGGACAGTGTATGCTCGACAAATATGACTGGAGATCAAAACAAATTTGTCATACTAAAAGAAAAAAGTAGTAGTGTTGTGTTTAGAAGTAACTTTTTTGTCAAGATACTTGAAAAAGGTGTAGCAAGCCATGGAAGCAAATATATGAAGCCACGAAATGTATTGCTAGTTAAGGATTTGAAGCAAAATCTTCTCAGTGCTGGCAAGATGTGTGATCAAGGGCATAATATCCTGTTTGAATCTCAGAAGTGCGAAATCAGAGAAGAAGACTCAGGATGATTGGTTGCAACAGCTACCATTAAACCAAACAACATATACGTTCTCGACCAAACAGAGCGGAAGAAAATTGCATCCAAGCAAAAAAGATGTAAGTACAACAAAGAAGGGAAGGATAAGAAAATGGAAGTCCTTTTTAGTGCCATGCATTCAGAGAGAGCAGCCCCAAAGACATAAGTCACCATTTTCCATTGATGTCAAAGGGGGAGAGAAAAGGAAGTGAAGCATTGAGACAAGGGAGCATAAGTAGCATGGAGACAAGGGGAGTATGAGTGTTGACATCAATGACAATGGGGGAGATTGTTGGAAAAATTGTCATTAATGTCAAAGGGTGAATGGGCCAGCATTCGTTTGATGATTTGTGTACACAAATCAAGTGAATTTGGTTGCAAGGACCTCCTAGTTTGGTAGCCCTTCTCTCGCCATTTTGTTTGATAGGTGGCCCATTTTGTGGGTCCCCCTGGTTGGAAAGATATTAATTTTTGAAGTTTGATGCCCCAAATGAATGGGTTGCATCAAAACATGCCCCATTATATTCATGGCTATAATATTCTACTTTTGCCCCAAGGAGGTCAATCTGAATTTCAGATTGTCCCAAATCCAGTATCAAAGTCAGCCATGAAAGGAAAATTTACGATCAAAAAATTGATTTTTTAAAGTGTTTTAAGGCTCCTTTTACGAGTTGGCCCTAATTCCTTCAAGTCGGCTCCAAATTAGACAAGGATTTTCAAAATAAAATTTTATTTCGACTCAGGTCAGCCCCAATATAGCGCCCCTCCCCCACATACACACACACACATCCCCCAATATAGCACCCCCCCTCCCCCCGCATTCAAACACACACACACACACACATATATATATACATATATCCCTCACGTGACAAATCGTGATCTGTGTGAGATTGAAGGAGCAATCTGAGGCAAATTGAAGGGAAATTTGAGAATAGTACTTTGTTGAAGATCTATGAAGGACGTCGAAATTCAAGAAGTGTCTTTTTCTGTGTAAAGTCTTGAACAAGACTGTTTTGATTGGGCTTATCAGTGATCTAATTCAGACTCTCTGAGGCAACGTTAAAAGCAAATTTCAGAGTCTTGTTTTCAGGCCTGTCTTAAGGGTTATCTTGAGAGATCTGCAACTCTCTGAGGCATTTGTGGCCCCCATCTGAGGCCCATTTGGAACCTCTGCCTGAGGCTGATCACGGACCTGTTTTGGGCAAGTCTGAGGCTCCCTATCATCCCATTTGTGGCAGCCATTTCAGCCTGTTTTGAGGCCGTAATTCGGACCCTCAGGCATTCGAAATTTGCCTAAGGCAAAGATTCTTGTGGCAGACTGAAATTAAGGTTCTTCATCTAAGGTTTTAATGTAGCAAAGGTCCTAATTTGTGAGGCTTGTTGACCAGAAGACAATTGAGGCATAATCGCATCTTTTATTGTTGACTGTAGTAGTCCTCTGGTAGCTGATATGATTCTTCTAAACTTCTCTTTGTGATAATACAAGGACGTTAATGCAAGTTTTGAAGAAGGTTGAAGCATTCCTTTGATGCCTATATACATATTTTTGTAGCAGACCTTGATATTCTGGAACAGACTTTTGTAGCAGACCTTTGGTACTTGTCTCCATATTCTTGAGCATACTTTGATATTGGTTTTGAAGGATGTATAAAGCAAAAAGCAGCCTTTGTTGAAGTCTTGAAGCAAGCTATGAAGGAAAGTGTAAGGGCATCTGTGGTAATGATCTAAGGTATAAAGTTTCGCTTTCTTTTGCAGTGATTGTGAATTGTTGTAATTGGGTCATTGTCCCTGGTGTTGAAAATTGGTAGCTCGAGGATAAATTTCCTTGAACAAAATAAAATTTCTGACAATTATGGAGTGATTTTCTAAAAATAGAAAGTCATGTCTAGCATCTCAAGTATGACTTTCCAAAAATAGTAAATCGCCTTGTATCAATTGGTAATCAAGAATAGTTGATGGAAAATCACTCGAATTATCATTAATCAATCCTAATAGTTCAGTTTTGACTTAATTATCAATATTATCATTACTATTATCATTATCCTTATGATACTATGATATTATTATCAAAAAGAAATTCAAGTCACCTTACCTTCATACTTCACACCCCTCTCCTTAATGCTTACATGACTCTATGTTACACTCTCTCTTACTCATTAAAAGACTTGGCATATTCTTCTTTCACACTCATTGAAAGCATGTCATAAAATATTCCTCTAACGCACTCTTTAAATCATATGTTACACTCTCTCTTAAATGCATAAGTTACAAAGACATACGTACCTCTCCTTAAATGGCATTTGTTACCCTCTCTCATTAATGGCATGAGTTACACTCGTCAAGCATGCGAGATTCCTCCATTGAAGGCATGTGTTGCCTCCCTCCATAATGGCTTACGTTACTCTTTCCTATTTGGTATACAAGTTACTCTAAGGCATGCTCCTCCTTTATGGCATGAATTTGTTGTTCCTCCTATATATATGTGCCTCGTATCTTCTCCCCTCACTACTTGTGCATTGTGAGAAGGATTCAAAATTGAGAGAGAGAGAGTTGGAGAGACTTGAAGAAGATTGTGAGGAAGAGAGACTTGGAGAGTAATAGCAGAACTTGAAGGCTGATTCAGTGTTTGCATCAGTTGTTGCTATCAATGATCTTCATGCTACAACTTGTTCATATTTGGGTGAACTCACTCATTCTCTTGATCTCTCATTGTATTTTGTATCTCTGTTGAACAATTGATATCTAATAGAAGAAGAATCTAGTTGGGTTTTCCCCTTGTGGGTTTTTCCGTGGTCATTTGACCTAAATAGATGTCTTCCATTGTGCATTTGGTTTATGTTATATCTACAATTGCTCAACTAATATTGCAGCATAAAAAAGTCTTGTAAGAAGTGATTGTTACATCATAACTTGTTCAGATTTGGGTGAACTTACACATTCTCTTGATCTCTCATTGTACTTTGTATCTTTGTTGAACAATTGATATCTAATAGAAGAAGAATTTGGTTGGGTTTTCCCTTTGTGGGTTTTGCCCTAGTCGTTGGACGTAAATTCTCTATGTTTCATTCTATTCTTGGTTGACTTCATTGTGCATTTGGTTTATGTTCTATCTACAATTTCTTGACTAGTATTGCAGCATAAAAAAGTTTTGTAATAAGTGATTGTTACAAGCTTACAACATAGAACACCAGATTTTAACATGGTATTAGAGATTTGGTGAAGACAAGCCCAAGAAGATAAAGATTTGTCACTTCTTATTTTCTGCTGAAATAAGGAGTCTTTACTTGTTGCTCCTTCCTTGCTGTTGAAATGTTACTTGCTGCTCCTTTAGTGCTGAAATCTTATTTGTTGCTCCTTGCTGTTGAAATCTTACTTGCTGCCCCTTTGAAGATCCTATTTGCTGCTGAAATAAGGAAATCTTATTTTCTGTCCTATTTGTTGCTGAAATAAGAAGATCTTATTTGTTGTCCTATTTGCTGCTGAAACAAGAAGATCTTATTTGTTTTCCTATTTGTTGCTGAAATTTGTTTGACTTGATCAAGATATCTTCATCTTACTTCAAGAATGAAGAGAAGCTGAATGATGCTTCAAATTTTGGTCCATGGAAGGCAAGATTGGATAATGCTCTCGAGGAGCATGATTCACTAGAATATGTTGAAGGTGAGGTAGCAAATCAACTAGAACATTTGAACGCTGCTATCAAGGCTAGATACGAGAAAGGAGAAGTCAAGGATGAAAAACTTATCCTTTTTCTCTTGGTGACCATCTCATCAAACTATGTCTCTAACATAAAGAAATCTGAGGAAATGTATGACAAGTTGATTGGAATGTATAGGTAAACAACTTGAATCAAATCCTTGCTTTGAAGAATCAACTCAAGGACATTAAGATGAACAGAGGAGAGACCATTCAAGCATATGTTAGGATATTCCGACACATAGGAAATAGTTAAGAATAACTTAGTCTAGTGTAGAGTTAGGTAAAGTGTGTTTCTTTACCATGCATTTGTAACTTATAAACTGACGGTCACGATTTGTAGTGATTTGACGGTTATCTCTCACCTCGGTAATTAACGACACACTTGATACGCTGGCTTAACACTCATTGGTCCATGATCTCTATTTAAAGAGCATGGAGGGTCATTTGTCCGGTAACCGTTTATGAGAGAAACATGTGTAACTTTTCTTTTATATTAAAAAATTGCCTGAAGTGGCTGCATTGGCTCATGCCGTGGATTGTTTCCCTCTCTGAGGGTTTTAACCACGTGATAATACTGGTGTACTGATTTGTGACCTGTTTGTGAGTGGTGACCTTTGGTTTTTTTATCTACGGAACTTACCCTGTAAATTCCTACATGGTATCGGAGCTATTTTGACGGCCGCATCCGTTATTGATCCAAATCCGAAGCCAGGTTGACTGCATGCGACTACCATTTTGTAGATCTACTATTTTTGAACATTTATGGGCCTGGAGAACTGCTCTGTTGTGTCCGGAGCGTCTATTACAGTGAGGAACGCCTTTCGTTTCATGCGAAAAGGTTTCATTTGCTTAGCTATATGTCGGTTTAGATGTTGGCATCCTAAAGCATCTATTTTGCGGTTATATTTGTTAACAGTCTGCTTATTTGGTTTTTCTGTTTATTTTCAGTATTAAGGTTTATTTATTTGTCGGATCTATACCCTCTTCTACGTGCTACGTATGCTCTTTGTTGTGCACTCCGTGCCGTCTCGTAAATCAAAAACAAGAAAAAAGGGATTTTTTTGCTACATATGCTCTTTCCCTACGTCTTTGTGTGATCTCGGAAAATTAGAAATAGTGAAAAAAGTGATAGTTTTTGGTAAGTCTAACCGAGAATCTAAAATTCTGCTGTAAGGTTTTGCATTTCATTTTTTTTTTCTCCTTTTTTGTGTTTTTTGTGCAGGAAAAGACATGCACACCGAAGAATAATAATAATAATAATAATCCCACCTTCCTCCTTTCTAAAATAACATGATCCTTTTACTATCTCACTTGGTGAGGGGTTAGTTTATGAGAATAGAGGTCTTGGGTTCAAGTCTTCTTCTCAAGCTTCTTTTGTAAAAAGTTTTTGTTCAAAGGGGTAGTTTTTTTTTTTTAAAGCCGCACTTCATCCCGTTCCCATAACTATTCGGCATCTACAACTCAGTTTTTTCAAAAGGCATAACTTCTTCATCCAGAAGCCGTTTTTCGAGCCATTTTTTTTTTAAACGGTGTAATTTTTCGAGATCTTTCCATTGGAGCAATTAGTTTCAACTTTTATTAACTTCAGTTTAAAAAAAAAATGGAAAGTGCATGCCCGATTATTCTTAACAGCACCAATTATTTCCAATGGCTACCTTACATGGTAGATATACTTAGAAGTAAAGGGCTTTATAGAATAGCCATAGGACAAGAAACTAAACCTTCCAATGATGATAAATTTGCTAAATGGGAAAATAAACAAGATCAAGCACGAGGGTTGATAGGAATGTCCATTTCTCAAGATCTTTGATTTCATATCCTTGACATTGACACCCTTGATGAGGCCTTGGAAAAATCTAAAAAAAAAATTTGGCGTTCAAAATCAAATCCGGGCCCACCAGCTTGAAAATGAGTTGCTTACTTTGGACCCCAATAATTTCTCCTCCATTGAAGATTTTTTGTCCAAATTTAAGACCCTTCGAATTATTTTAGAAGGTTGTGAGATCAAAAAGGATGATGGTAGCCTCATATATTTCATTCTTGAAAAGCTTGGTCCTGCATACTCTGTATTTGTTTCCACCTTCCATTCCACCAGAGAAGCCATAATTTCTTCAGGAACCACCTACAAGAATCCCTCTTTTGATGCATTTTGTGATTCTTTGATAAGAGAACAAGAAAATTTTTTACACCTTGGTCTTATCACTGTTGGAAATGCTTCTAAGAAAGCCTTAGCAGCCCAACAACAACCATATCAAAAGAATCCCAGGAAGCAGTATCCTAAAAAATATGGTCCTAAACCAAACAAGGGCCCTAAGAAATTTCAGTTGCAAACTGAAAAATAAAATCACCAAAATAATAAGACAAATCAAAACAAAGGGAAAACTGACAGAGGAAGACATTGCAACTTTTGCAACCGAGATGGACATCTAGAGTCCAAATGTTTTAAGAAGATGGAAGCCTTAGAAGCGGCAATGAAGAAGCACAACATCAATTTGGAGCACTCTTCACCTTCATCTTCAGACATGGCACTTTCTGCCTGTGGTTGTCAAGCGTCAAGATCTAGTTATGCATTAAATGTATCTTCTTCTTCTCCTTCTCATGACTAGCTAATTGATTCTGGTGCTTCTTACCACATGGCTAAAAATAAATCCATGTTTTCTTCTTTAAATGATTGTAACACCAAACATATTTATGTTGGTGATGATAGATCTCTTAGTGTTGTAGGATCACGGAACCATTCATCTAGATAATGGTGAGTTTAATGATGTACTATGTGTTCCTACCTTGTCATGCAACCTTCTATCTGTTTATCAGATAACTCATTCAGGTGAAGGGAAAATAGTAGAATTCTCACCTCATGATGTTGTAATCAAGGACCTCAAAGATCCTAAACATATTTAAGCTACTGGCATTGCTGATGATTCCACAAGGTTGTATAAGTTTGACAACTTTGGGTCATCATCTCTTCCCTCTATTTTTGTTGCTCATAATGATGATGTGAGCAAACTTTGGCATGAGAGATTTGGTCACTTAAACTATTTCTCTCTTAAAACTCTATGTAAGTAAAATATGGTGATGGGCCTTCCTATGGTATCTTGCTGGGATGGTGTTTTCTCTGGATGTGTACTCGGAAAACATCATCGGGATAGTTTTGACAAACATGCCTCTTGGCACGCTTCAACTCTTTTGCAGCTTGTGCACAGTGATTTATGTCATCCACTGCTTGTTGTTTCTTTCTATGGTTGCAAGTACTTCTTAACTTTCATTGATGATTTTTCCAGACACACTTGGGTGTATTTCTTAAAACTCAAAAGTGAAGTTTTTAACATGTTCTTGGCCTTTAAGGCTTTTTTGAGAAACAATCTAGACATCAAATTCTTAAGTTAAGATCAGACAATGGAGGAGAATATGGTAACAACAAATTTATCAAATTCTGCGCTGAGTATGGCATTCAATTGCAACATATTGTTCCATATACTGCACAACAAAATGGTGTAGGCGAAAGAATGAATCGCACCTTAAAAGAAATGGCTAATTGTATGCTTCAATCCTAAGACTTGGTCTCTCCAATTTTGGGCGAAGCCATTAAGCGTGCAAATTACATAGTAAATGGCACTCCTACTAAGGTTTTAAAGAATATAACTCGAGAAGAAGCTTGGAGCTCAATCAAACTAGATGTAAGTCACTTTCATGTTTTTGGAAGTGATGCTTGGGCCCATATTCCAGATGCGAAACATAAAGCCTTAGAACCTGAGAGTAAAAAATGTATTTTTGTTCGATATTCTGAAGATGTCAAACAATATAGACTTCTTCAAACAAAATCCAAAAATATAATCATTAGAAGAGATGTAAATTTTGATGAAAATATATCGGCCTGCGAACCTAGTTCGGCGGGTGTTCCACCTTTTGGCTGTGAGCTGACAGGTCGACATATGTGCCTCCTCTCTCTCTCTCTTCTATTTTTAAGAGCATTCCTTCTAGTTCATATGATGAAAGCGAGGATGAAAATCCTCCTCCAACTCTTGAAATTATTCCTTTTACTCCACAACTTCCAAGATGGGTCCGCTCTACTCGAGATGTAGCAGGTTCTCTTGCAGGTGACCCTGCCGATCGACAACGTACATGTTCTCGGTTCGAAAGAGCCTCTTCCTTATTGGCTCAAGTTCAAGAAAATATTGATCGAGAAACCTTTGAAAACGCCTCTGGTCATCTAGATTGGGATGAAGCTATGCATGAAGAATATTGTATACTTGGGATCTTGTTCCGCTTCCAAAAGGAAGAAAACTTGTCAGATGTAGATGGGTTTACAAAACAAAGTTTGGACCGGATGGAAAAGTGGGTAGACATAAAGCTCGTCTTGTTGCTAAAGGATTTTCACAAGTTGAAGGCATTGACTATACTGAAACCTTCTCCCCTGTTGCTAAAATGAATTCTATCCGCCTTGTTCTTTCCCTTGTTGCCTCCTTTAAATGGGAATTCCATCAGATGGATGTTAAATCTACCTTCTTACATGGAGATCTTCATGAATAAATCTACATGGAACAACCCCCTGGCTTTATCCAAAAAGACTCCAGCCTTGTTTGTCGCCTTAAGAAGTTTCTCTATGGTCTCAAACAAGCTCCTCAGGCTTGGTATGTCAAAATGGATAGATTTCTATTATATAATGGCTTTTCTAGGTGTCATTATGACAACACTATCTACAGCAAGAAAGTGGGTAAGTCCTTCACCATCCTTGCTCTTTATGTTGATGATCTTATCCTTACTGGTAGTGATCCAAACCATATAAACCATGTGAGGTCTAGCCTCAAAAATAAGTTTGAAATGACAAACTTAGGACACTTACATTATTTCCTTGGTCTTCAAGTGCGAGTCAAGGAAAGCAGCCCTCTCTCGGTCAATGTCACTGTGATCTCTTCCACCACTATCATGGAAGGTGACAACTGCCCTTCTCCCTTTCAGTTTCGAGTCAAGCTTTTAGTCAGATTTACTACCCCTGAAGTTGATGCTACCTTATATCGTCAACTTCTTGGAAAAATTTTGTATCTAACCCATACCCATGTTGACCTTTCCTCTTTGCAGTTAGTTCTATTTGCTCGGTTTATGCACCAACCTCATGGTTGGAGACGGCTAAAGAATGCTTCGATATATTCGAGAGTACAGTTCGATTCGAGATTCATTACAGTGCAAGAGCATCTCTCCCTTGTTGATTGGTTTCAGTTAAGTTGGGGCCAGTGACACGATGATCAACAATCCAGCATAGGATATGTATTCACTCTTGGTTCAAGACCTATTACTTGGTCTTGTAAGAAACAAAGTGCCATCTCCCTTTCTTCAGCAGAAGCAGAGTATCGTGGTGCAGTTGAAGCCAGCAAGGAAGCCATGTGGCTTCGTCAGATCCTGTCTAAATTTGGTCTTCATCAGCAGCATCCAACTACACTTCGGTGTGATAATTAGAGTGCCATTCAGCTATGTAAAGATCCAGTTCAGCATCAACGTATGAAACACATTGAACTCCACATACACTTCATCAGAAAGCTCATTCATGATCGTGTTCTTGAAGTGCAGTATTGTCCGACCAATGATCAAGCAGCCGATATCTTTACGAAGGCTCTCACAGAAGCGAAGTTTACCAAACTTCGATCCATGCTTGGAGTTCAAGAAAGTTGTCATTAAGGGGGGTTAGGCTCTAATGCCTCCTTCCTTCTCCTATTGTGTCACTTTTGTAAATCCTTCAATCCTATCCCAATTTGTTCTTAAGGGGGGATGTTAACTTAGGATATTTCGAAACATAGGAAATAGGCTCCTTTTGTGTCACCTTTGTAAATCCTTCAATCCTATCCCAAGATGTTCTTAAGGGGGGATGTTAGGTTATTTCGACACATAGGAAATAGTTAAGAATAACTTAGTCTAGTGTAGAGTTAGGTAAAGTGTGTTTATTTACCATGTACATTTGAATCCGACAGTCACGATTTGTAGTGATCCGATGGTTATCTCTCACCTCGGTATTAACGGCACTTGATCCTTGGCTTAACACCCGATTGGTCCATGATCTCTATTTAAAGAGCATGGAGGGTCATTTGTCCAGTAACCGTTTATGAGAGAAACCTATGTAACTTTTCTTTTATATTAATAAATTCCCTAAAGTGGCCGCGTTGGCTCAGGGTGTGGACTGTTTCCCTCTTTGAGGGTTTTAACCACGTGATTATACTGGTGTACTGATTTGTGATCTGTTTGTGAGCGGTGACCTTTGGTTCTTGATCTATGGAACTTACCCTATAAATTCCTATAGCATACTTCATGAGGATATCAAAAATCAAGGATCAGGATTTTGTTGTCAAAAGTTGGTGTTGATTACGCTTAGTGGTCTTTCTCCAACTTGGAAAACTTTTATTACTACCATCAACAACAATGACAAGTTTCCCACATTTGATGAGCTCCTAGGAAAGTGCAGTCAAGAAGAGAATGGAATGATTTCCAAAGGAAGAATTCCCAAGCATGAAGAGGGAGAACCTACTTCCTCGTTGTCCAAGACAAGAAGCAGAAAGAAAGAAGATGTCATCACTTATCAAGAAAGCCTACCCCCAAATCCAACAATTCCTATAAATGGAGCAAGGACTTATCAAAAGTTTAATGCTACAACTGCCATAAGAATGGCCACTATGCTTGTGACTGTCCAGAAAACAGAAAAGCACCAAGATCCAACAACAACAATTGTAGCAACACCTTAGATATGATTATAGAAGAAGAAGAGAAGCACCTGTCATTATTCCAAGACTTCGAGGAACCAAAGGTATGATAATAATGCGGTTGAGACACAATTAGAGTACTTTCTCGCTTCTACTCTTTCTAGTTTCTCTCTTGCAAATTCTTATGATAATTGGTTGGTTGATCGTGGTGCTTCAAGACACTTTATTGGTTACAAAGAAGTTCTCTCAAATAAGGTTGAGAGGGAGAGAGATTTGAAAATTATACTTGGAGATAACTCTACATATCCTATAAAGGGATTTGGTTTTGTTTCTTTTCATCTGGATCAATGTAAAACTATATCTCTTCAAGAAATTTTGTTTGTAGCTGGTTTGAAAAAGAATTTTGTATTTATATCTACCTTAGAAGATAAAGGAATGAATTTTGCTTTCATAAATGGAAAATTTCTCACCTGGTCAATGAGATCTAGCATGAGAGATGCCTTCACTTTGGGATCGAGATTTGAAGGTCTTTATAAATTCAATGGAAGACCAATCCATGCGTTGATTCATGACAGCCATCATCAATGTGAACTTTGGCACCGAAGGTTCACACATATGCACTATAAAGCATTGCCTCATGTGAGAAAGATGGTTTCGGGAATGCCAAAGATTAGAGTGGATCATGATGGGGTCTAACAAGGGTGCGCAAGTGGAAAGCATGTACAGGGACCATTCCCTTCAAGAAAAAACAAAACCAGTCAGGTACTTCATCTTATACATTTTGATTTATGTCAACCTATGCCTGTAACTTCTCTTGGTGGCTACTTGTATTATATAATCTTTGTGGATGATTTTTCTCGCAAAACATGGATTTTCTTTTTGAAAAACAAAAGTCAAACAATTAACATGCTCAGAGACTTTAAAGCTCTGGTACAAAAACAAACTAGAAAGCCAATCAAAATCTTTAGATTTGACAATGAAGGAGAGTTCACTTCAAATGATTCCATTGAATTCTTCAAAGAAGTTGGAATCAGGAAAGAGACCACTATAGCATATAACCCAAAACAAAATGGTGTGGCCAAAAGAAAGAACAGAACTATCATGGAAACAGTCAAAGCTATGTTGCATTATCAGAAGCTACCAAAGTTTTTATGGGGAGAAGCTGCTAACACTGTTGTCTATGTCCAAAATAGATCTCCACACCGAGCCTTAAACAACAAGACTCCCAAAGAAGTCTTCATTGGTGAAAAGCCTAAGGTTGGGCACTTGAGGATCTTTGGATGCCCTCTCTACTTTCATGTGCCAAAGGAAAATAGGAACAAGTTGGAAGCTTTAGGTAGAAAAGGTACGTTTGTCGGTTATTGTGAAAATTCTAAAACTTACAGAATATACGTGTCTGGTCAAAGAACTATAGAATTTAGCAAAGATGCAACATTTGATGAAAATGCAGCTCTTGGAAAGGCAAGGGACACTCCTCCTCCTGCTAATGTTGAAAGTCAAGATGATGCCTTAGATGCTCAAGAAGATCCTGAACATGAGCCTGATCTTGTTGATGAACCCATGGAACCCATGTATCCCTTGGATCCTCCTCCATGTGATCCTCCTACTAGAAAGATACCATTATGGCTTTGTGACACTCTACAAGATGTTGATAGACATGTTGCCCACTAAGGAACCTTCGGAGAAAGGAAGAAACCATTTCGGTTTCGGGATACACTGTAGCCATGAGCAACATTATTTAGGCTAAACCATGCACGTTTGAAGAAGCAATGCAAAATCAAGTATAGAAAGATGCAATGGTCGAAGAATATGAGTCCATCATACATAATGATGTATGGGAAGTAGATCCAAGACCCCAAGGCAAGTTTGTTGTGACTTCTAAAAGGTTGTTCAGAATTTAACAGGTTGCAAATGGTAGTATTGAAAAATATAAAGCTATATTTGTGGCTATAGGTTTCTCTCAGAAAGAGGGAATAAACTATGATGAGATTTTTGTACCTGTTGCTCAATATACATCCGATCTATTATGGCTCTAGCTGCAAGCCAGCGATGGACTCTTCACCAAATGGATGTGAAAACTTCTTTTCTGCATGGCTTCCTCAAGGAAGAAGTATTTGTGGAGCAACCACAAGGCTTTGAAGTACATGACAGGAAAATTCATGTGTGTAGACTGAAGAAAGCTCTCTATGGATTGAAGCAAGCCCCAAGAGCCTGGCATGCTCGCATTGATAGCTTCTTGATGAAGCTTGGTTTTACCAAAAGGAATGGTAATCCAAATCTCTACTTCAAAATAGTCCAAGGTATGCCTTTGATTTTGGTATTATATGTTGACCACTTATTCTTGACAAGTGGAGAACCTCTTATCCTCTAGTGTAAGAGGGAGTTAGCTTCAAAATTTGAAATGGAAGATCTTCATTTGATGCACTACTTTCTAGGCCTACAGGAATGGCAGAGACCTAGTGAGATTTTCCTTTCTCAAGGAAAATATGTTGTCAAGCTTCTGGAAATATTTGGTATGACAGAATGTAAGTCCATAAATACTTCAATGGAAATGAATTTCAAAATGTTATGCGGTCAAGTTGTAGGACTTGATTTGGTTAATCCTTCTAAGTATCAACAACTGATTGGGGCATTGATGTTCTTAGTGAACATTAGATCAAACATATGTCTTGTGGTCAATACTCGAAGCCAATATATGATTAAGTATGCACACTAGATTGTTGCAAAGCATGTGTTGAGATACACCTGTATGGGACCATCAATCTTGGATTGAGATTTACTGCCAAATATGTGAGACTACATGGATACTCTGATGTTGATTGGGCTGGTAACTCTGCTGACAGAAAGAGCACATTTGGATGTTGCTTTAGCTTGGGATCTGCCATGATATCTTGGATGAGCAGAAAACAAACGTTTGTAGCCCTTAGCACGACTGAAGTCAAGTACATTGTTGCTCGCATAGCTAGTTGTGAGGTCGTATGGCTAAGGAAGATCTTTGGAGAGTTGTTTGAGCATGTACTAGATACGACAGTAATATACTGAGACAATATCAGTAGGATTCGACTTCAAAAAATCTCGTATTCCATGACAAGTCTAAGCACATTGAGATTAAATATCACTATATCCAAGATATGGTGCAGGGAGGAGCAGTGAGACTTAGTTGTGCGCGATCCTTGTCATGTGTTTACAAGTGGTAATCCCCCCAAGCCTGTGTCAATATGGGAAGATTAGCGGATATAGGGTGATATATGAGTCTCCCCTATGATAATTCTTCTTCATTAGGTTGAGACATCATTGTTCCAGAGCAGAGATGAACAAAGATGAGTAGAGAAAGCAAAGATCTTTGAAAGAAATTCCTCCGTAGTTGAGAGGGAGTGTTGAAAATTGGTAGCTCAGGGATGAATATCCTTAACTAAAATTTCATTTCTAACAATTCTGGAGTGACTTTCTAAAAATAGAAAGTCAAGTCTAGCATCTCAAGTATCACTTTCCAAAAATAGTAAATCACCTTGTATTAATTGGTAATCAAGTATAGTTGATGGAAAATCACTCAACTTATCACTAATCAATACTAATAGTTCAATTTTGACTTAATTATCAATACTATAATTACTATTATCCAGCGTTACAAGAATTGTCGAGCAATCGCGAGTCTAAATTGGCTCGCCCTCCAAAAGATCTTATTCAAAACTCTGTCAGTCGAACTCACGTTGACCGAGTTTGACTCGTGACTCGGCAATTAGATACGATTCTGATGATTTATGCAATTTCGGTGCTGCAATTTATTCAATTTCGATTCTTGGTCCAAGTTTAGGGTTGTCACATTCTAAAAAGAAACGATGCCCTTCCTAATTTCATTTTTCACTGCTCATGATACGCCAAGAAGGTAATTACATTTCTCAAAGACGCTGAAAAGGTATACAGAGGGGCGACAGGCATAGTTATTTTCAAAGGCCAACATATTTTCAGTTGGGTTGATAATCGTCCTTCATGTTAATATTTGCTGGTATGTAGTCACTATCTCTGCGATTTTTCTTTCTAGCCAAGAATGTTCGTATATGTCGTCGTGCTCAGTGCTATGATTTTATGTTGAATGTGGAAGAGTCAAGACATATTGATCTACCTTTGTGGGCTTTCAAAACCAAATAAAAAAAATAACTTTCAAATTTGACATCTTTTAAATTTTTAAAGCTTAAAAAAATTAATTAATTAAAACTTGCCTCGATTTCAATTGTCTTCCGCTTTCCAACAGTGTCTTCTCCTTCTTGGGAGCTCTACTTTTAAACACAGATTCCAGGGCAAACCCTTTCTTCTTCACTAACTTTGGCAATCTCCTACATGCCTAAAACTTAGGTTTTGATATTCTACTTTACCTATGTACACACATATTGAGCAAAAGAAATGGAGAGAATAATAAACAATAAACACCACATATTATTAATAATGTTGTAGCACTTACAACACAGAGTTATCCCAAAGTACGCTACCCATATTATTTATTATATAACAAGCATATTTATTATATTTGCCATGATTCGAGACTATTAAATTTTAATGCAACACTACTCTAGAGTCTATACAAGGCTTTCACTTTGGCTTGTAGGGCCCATTTGTGCAACTTTTCACGGTCTAACCAAATAAATAAGTTTTTCCTTCAAATTTATTGTCTTGACTCCTCATTTAAATTTTAATCTGTACCTAGAAAAATATGTGAATCAAGTAAAAGGCTATGACGAGAATCATAGCATTAGGACAAAAAAAAAGTTTTTAACTTTATATTACATAGTACAAAGTTCAAACATATATGGAATTTTTAATTTTAATTTTTTATTGTCTTTTACAGGAGCCAAATTAAAGTTTAAACAGAAGGCACGACTCCAAATATTAACAGAAGCCACAATTTAAACACAAGTCTAAAACAACAACAATGTCGAGGGAGAAGGACTTTGCTTGGGCTTATTGTGACAAGATTCCCGGAGACCCCAAGCTCCTTTGTAAAATTTGCAAAGCGAAATGTACTTGAGGTATTTATAGATTCAAGTACCACCTTGCAGAGATACTCGGCCATGATATAGGTCTCTGCAACAAGGTTGACGAAAATGTCAAACACCAAGCAACCTTGGCCCTTGATATGTTGAGTCAGCATAATGCCAAAAAAGCAAAGCAAAATAAAGAAATGGGAACTCTTGGAGTTGACAAATTTTCTTCCAATAACCCCTTGTCATCTCCCTTCGTTGAATCCTCAATGTCATTCCCAAGTTTCCCACACATGCCTCCAAGTCCAAGTCAAACCCAAGGCCAAATGAATCCTCCTGCATTCAACACTAGAGGTGGAAACATAAACACTTTTTTCTCTCCGCACAAAACCCAGTTCCCAACCTACCTTGGATGCCACTGGTTGGAAAGAAAATATCCATAGTCCGACAAGGAAGGCCATTGCTAACTTCTGGTACTATTCTAACATACCTTTCCACTGTGCCAAAAGTCCTTATTGGCAATCTTTGATTGATGTTGTTGATGTTGTAGATTCAAGGTTCAAAGCCCCTTCATCAGAGAGCCTTAGGACAGATTTGTTGTTAGAGAGTGTTGAAGATGTCATGCTTGTGCTATCTGAGTTTCATTCATCATGGATAGAAACAGGGTGCACCATCATGGGTGATGGATGGACACATCAGAGGAATAGAACTTTAATAAATTTCCTTGTATCTTGTCCAGTGAGCACAATGTTTCTCAAATCAGTGGATGCCTCAGACAAGGTTAAAACTGCCCAACTTATTTGTGAAATGATGAAGTCGTTCAAGAAGTGGGAGAAGAACATGTTGTTCAAAATGTCACCGACAGTGCACCTAATTATATGGCTGCTGATAGACTTTTTGAGATTAGGCATCCCACTATTTTTTGGACCTCTTGTGCTGCCCATTTGCATAGATTTAATGTTTGAGGACATTGGTAAGCTTCATTAGATACATGAGGTTGTGGAGAAGGCAAAACTCATAACCAAATACCCATACAACCACACTGTTGTCCTAAACACCATGAGAAAATACACTGAAGGTAAAGAAATTGTTCGACCTGCAGTGACTAGATTTGCAACAAATTTCATATCTTTGCAATCTATGGTTGAGAAAAATATAAATTTAAAGGAGGATGTTCTTGGGACATGAGTGGATGGCATCTAAACATTCCAAGGCCCTTGAAGGCATTGAAATTGTTGCACTTGTGTTTAATGACGATTTCTAGAAAGATGTCGAAGATATTATTGTTGGGATAGAGTCCCTTTATTATTATATTTTTATAATTTAATCAATTTTATAAATTATTATATATTATTCATCTATCCCTTCCCCTTATTTTAATATTATTCCCTTTATTAAGGTTAATTTTATAATTTATTCAATTTACTAAATTATTATAATAATTGTTTACCCTTCTAAATAATATTTTTAATAATTAAAACTTTTAAATTCTCTAACTAATTAAGTAATTAACGGCTAGTTTTAACAGCTATCACCGGGCAATGATGCATCCTTCTATTTATTCAATGAGATCAATCTCCTTCTTCACCTTGTCCTAAGGATGAACCACATTAGTTGGTTCGAAACGTCGACCAAATCCTTATTATGTGATTAATCCGAAAGACATTATTCTACATTATGGATCACAAAAGTCTTTAACATTATTACCCTTTACGGAAAGGGAATGGCTGATAAGGCTCGTCAATTTGAACGGGCTCGACTACAAGTGGCTAAGAAGAAATCTGATCTCACGTTCCTTAAACAATGTAGGGATGCATCATTAATTTCGGTTTTTGCTCGTATTTCCCACCCTCTTAACTTCTCTTTTAATAAACCCATTTTTCTTAAAACCAGTCTCGCTCTACTTAGATCGGAGATTGGTAAATTACGAAGAGATCTGGATTTTATTACCCGTAGGCTTTTCTCTCTCCATCTGGGTCTAGCATATAGCATTTCGCCGTATCATTGAAGCATATTGGATGGTGTTTCTGTAGGTAAGGCGATGCGAGTGGAAGAGATTTCGAAGAAGAAGCACGCGTTAAAGTTTGGGAAGCTCTTGACTTTTCTTTCTTCGGATTCTCTGGCCTCCACGTGCATGATGAATTCCAGAATTAGCAATGAGCAGATCTTTGCCCTCAGCTCGTGGGTTGGGAGGCAGTCTTCCGATTCTTCCTCGGGTTTTTCGATTTCACCCTCTTCATCTACGATTTTGGAGTCTTCATTGGAGCAGCCCTCGTCGTCTAGGGTTGGAAAACCGGGTGGCTGTAATGATAATTTTATTTCAAATTCTGCGACGGCATCTCCTTCGATCAGGACTGACGTTGTGTTCTCAGCTTCGGATTCATAAGAGATTAGCAGGGATCAACCCTCGTTCCAGAATGTAATGGCCTGCAACTCTTCTTCCTCGGTTCCTGCTTTTTCGAGTAACGTGGAATATTCTTCGTCAATAGGATTGTACTCTGCCTTTGCCATTGTTATTCGTCCGATCCAGGAAATGACCAAATTCGAGCATAAACCGTCGATGGGTTCTGCTTCATGCCTCTCTCCTGACTCTAGTTTGATGGTCGGTTCCAGTTCTGCTATGGAAGTGTTGTCTCACTCCCGAGGGCTTTCGGATCCTGTTGCAGACAGCTTGGTAGCTCTTCCCAACTACGGCGTCACCAGCTCAGAGTTCAACAACGTGGTAGCTCTTCCCAGCAGCGTTGTCACCAGCTCGAAATTCGGTAAGGTCTCAAGAGATGATATTGTTTACCCCAATTTAATTATTATTAACTTCTCACCTAACCTCCTTTCTAATAACTGCGTAATTCGTAACAATGGTGAGAAACTCTTAAATTCTAATTTGATTTTGAATGATAATAATAATTTCATTGCAAACAATTCGGATTGTAATTTAATAAGTGAGAATAATTTAATAATAGAGAATAAGGATAAAATTATTTATGATGGGGACTATAACAATGATAGAGCTAACACCGAAAATAGTTCTCTTATCATTAATAACAAAACTAGTATTAATAATAATAATAATATAGGGAATTATAATAATAACCAAATTAACCTTAATAATAACAATATTATAGATAATAATAATAATAGCCATATTAACATTAATAATAATAAGTCTGTGGATTTCAAAAATGTCATTAACTTGTCCTCTTTGAGCTTTGATTCTTATGTTTTTCGTCTTCTCAATAAAGGGCTTAATTTTTCCATGGCCCCTAGGAAGATCCCTGTTGCTGACATTCTCTGCAACCTAGAGTATGGTATCAAAGATCTCCCGGAGCTTATTAAGGAAACTATTAGGTAAGACTGCTCCATTATTCTTAGGAAGGCCAAGCCTCCGAGAATTAATTTGAGTAGGTATGAGTTTCTTGCCCTTAAATCCCTTAGAACCAACCCTGACATTGTTATCCTTAAGGCGGATAAGGGTGGTGCTATTGTTATTTTGGATAAGTCGGACTATGTCAGCAAGATGGTTGACCATCTTTCCCTGAGTGGTAGCTATGTTAAGCTTAAGAAGCATTCCCTTAAATCTATCTCTAAGAAGATTGCCCTCGCCATTAAGTCTGATCCCTCTCTTAATCCCCTCTCGAGAAAAGTTATTGAGAGTAATCCCCTTCCCCCTAAGATTTATGGCCTTCCAAAGATTCATAAGCCTGGGGTCCCTTTAAGACCTATTGTTAACACAATAAGTAGGCCTTCTTATCATCTAGCTAAATTCTTAGCCCGTAAGCTTAAACCCTCGGTGGGGCTTACTGATTCTTTTGTGAAGGACTCTGCTTCTTTTATAAAGGAATGGAAAGACATTAGGTTGAACCCGGGGGATTTATTAGTTAGTTTCGATGTTGTCTCCTTATTTACCAAAATCCCCATCCCGGAAGCCATTGAGGTCATTAAGCGGGTTACGGACGAGGACACTTCTAAGTTGGTTGGCCTGTGTCTCACCTTGACTTTTTTTAGTTTCCAAGGTGAGTTCTATGAACAAACCTGCAGAGTGGCCATGGGTTCCCCTCTTTCCCTTGTTGTAGCTAACCCATTTATGGAAGATTTTGAAATGAAGGCTTTGACCTCAGCTCAACTTCGCCCAAAGAAGTGGAATAGGTTCATGGATGATACCTGTGTCATTTGGCCCCATGGTCGGGATAAGTTAGATTTGTTTCTTGATGACCTGAATTCCCAGTCCGATTACATCAAATTCACGATGGAAGTTGAGGTGGATGGCTGCCTTCCCTTCTTAGATATTCTTCACTCTAGAAGGGAAGATGGTTCTATCTCTCACCAAGTTTTCCACAAGAAGACTACACTGAGCAGTATCTTCATGCTGATTCTCATCATTTTCCTGCTCAGAAATTTGGTGTTCTCTGCACTCTGGCTACCCGGGCTCTTAGAATATCTGATGATAGCCATTTGGAGTCAGAGAAATCGCATCTTTTGGATGTGTTTGAGATTAATGGGTACAGCAGATCTCAAGGTCTGAAGGCCTTTCAAAAAGCCGCTAAAGGCTCAAGAGACATATCTAAGTTAGATTTGTTTCTTGATCACCTGAATTCCCAGTCTGATTACATCAAATTCACGATGAAAGTTGAGGTGGATGGCTGCCTTCTCTTCTTAGATATTCTTCTCTCCAGAAGGGAAGATGGTTCTATCTCTCACCAAGTTTTCTGCAAGAAGACTCACACTGAGCAGTATCTTCATGCTGATTCTCATCATTTTCCTGCTCAAAAATTTGGTGTTCTCTGCACTCTGGCTACCCAAGCTCTTAGAATATCTGATGATAGCCATTTGGAGTCAAAGAAATCGCATCTTCTGGATGTGTTTGAGATTAATGGGTACAGCAAATCTCAAGGTCTGAAGGCCTTTCAAAAAGCCGCTAAAGGCTCAAGAGACAAATCTTCTCATTTGGATCCTATCTCCAAGGTGAATCTCCCATTTATCCAAGGGACCTCTGATAGGATTGCCCATGTCCTTAGGAGAAATAATGTTGCCTCTTCTTTTAGACCTCTCTGTACTATCACGAATTCTCTCGGATCAGATAAGGACCCTATAGACCCAAAGGACATGAAAGGCGTGTACTTAGTACCTTGCTCCTAAGTACTTAGTGGTACTTCCTATATTGGGAAAACTGGTCGATCCATTAGACAGAGAATCCTTGAGCATGCTGCAGACATTAGGCACAGTAGATTCCATCATGTCACCATGTTTGCATTGAAGATTCCAAAGTCATTGCCCAGGTGGATCGCTTCAATCATAGAAAGCTGAGGGAGGCTATTAAAATTGAGAGACATCCTAAAAATCTCAACAGAGATGATGGGTGGAAATTAAGTAAGATCTGGATTCCAGCCCTCTCTAGGTGATTCGGCCCCCTAGGTGTTGTTCTTTTGTCTCTAATTTTTCCTCGTCCCTTTGTTTTGTTTTTCCTCTTCTGTTTGTATCATTTTCTCTGGTTTATGTTTTTTATGCCATTTCCTCTTGTTTATGTTTTTTATGCCATTTCCTCTTGTTTAGATTTTTTTTTTTTTTTTTTTTTAATAGATATTTGATGTGATTTAATTTTTTTCCCCTTTCCGCTCATTTTTAAATTTTCACCCACCCCCCCCCCTTTTTATATTTTTCATTTACCCCCTCCCCCCTATTTTAATATTATTCCCCTTATTATTATATTTTTATAATTTAATCAATTTTATAAATTATTTTATATTATTCATCTATCC
Source organism: Pinus albicaulis (assembly GCA_034641835.2). NCBI lineage: Eukaryota > Viridiplantae > Streptophyta > Pinopsida > Pinales > Pinaceae > Pinus > Pinus albicaulis. The sequence continues at coordinate 145,668,887 of CM076573.1, forward strand.
CTTCCCCTTATTTTAATATTATTCACTTTATTAAGGTTAATTTTATAATTTATTCAATTTGCTAAATTATTATAATAATCGTTGACCCTTCTAGATAATATTTTTAATAATTAAAACTTTTAAATTCTCTAACTAATTAACGGCTAGTTTTAACAGCTATCACCGGGCAATGATGCATCCTTCTATTTATTCAATGAGATCAATCTCCTTCATCACCTTGTCCTGAGGATGAACCACATTAGTTGATTCGAAACGTCGACTAAATCCTTATTATGTGATTAATCCGAAAGACATTATTCTACATTATGGATCACAAAAATCTTAGATCTAACATACTTCAAGTCTTTTAACTTTTTCATTTTTAAAATTTCATTTCAAGCTTCTTTTTATTTTCAATGTTTCATATTTCTTTAAATTTTAAAGCTTGAACTTTCAAGATGGTTGATGGTGACAAACCCACTATGGATTACATTTATGAGGCGATGGATCACGCAAAGGAGGGCATCAAAAGAAGATATGGATATGAGGAGGCAAAGTATATGCCTCTTTGGGACATTATTGATGCACGTTGGAATAGGCAATTGCATTCCCCCTTACATGTTGTTGGGTACTTCTTAAACCCACAGTAGTTTTATGATAAGAGCAAATTTAACAAGGATGGGTAGGTTGGAAGAGGACTTATGACATGCATTGAAAAGTACTTCCTTGATCCAGAATTTCAAAGTCGTGTCTTTGCCCAACTACAAAATTATAGGTCGCCAACTAAATTATTTTCCTATACCAGTGCTATACGAGAAAGGTCTAAGATGTTGCCAAGTACCCTTTGAGGCTTGAATGCTTCATCAATTCATTAAATTTGTTTAAACTTTATTTTGTATGTTAAATGTTTTATTAAATTTTGTTGTCTTTTTAAGTTTTTACTATTTAGTATTTAGTACTTCTACTCACGAACCCTTTCCACTTGCTAGGTCTTTGGTGGCAAAACTTTGGTAGTGATACGCCAGATTTGAAGAGATTCGCCATTCGAATCTTAAATCAATCATGCAGTGCTATAGGTTGTGAGTGCAATTGGAGCATGTTTGAGAAAATACTTTATAAGAAGAGCAATCGATTGACACAAAAGCGCTTAAACGACCTTGTATTTGTCCATTACAATCTACGACTTTGCAACAAGCAAATACAAGGTGAGAGCCTGAATTTGAAGGTTTCATTATCTGATTTGCACTTTAAAGTTCAAACTTTGATTAACATTTCAATGTCTCATGATAATGACAGGTTTGGATCATTCACCAATCGATCTCGAAGATATAGATCTACAAACTACAAATGCAGTAGATTGCGTCCAATTAGAGGAGGATCCTCTTTTAAGCCTACATGACTTGGAGAACTTTGAGAGTCAAGCAAGCGAAGGAGTGGAAGGAATCACATCTAGTTCTCACTCTTAAGAGTCTTAGACTCTTAGTTACTGATTTTTTTCTAATTAGTATGCAGTGTTTTGTAAACTGTTAGAAGCAGATGCCTCTGGTTCTATGTAGTCACTGGTTAGGAGTCAAGACTCAGTACTTCGGATCATGTTTGGACTCATAACATATATAAGATACTTATTCATTCATAATATTTTGGACATCTATTGATATGATGCATTGTTTGGACATGGCTTTATTGAATACAAATTTTTTAATTTTTTTTTAAATTCAACATATGTGTATATTTTTATTTATTGAATTCACCGATTTTTTCCCGATCCAATCAAAACTCTTCGCTCTTTTTCCTCATCGATTTATTGTCGATTCCGAGTCTAGTAACATTGCTATTATCATTATCCTTATGATACTATGATATTATTATCAAAAACAAATTCAAGTCACCTTACCTTCATACTTGGCACCCCTCTCTCCATAATCTCTCGCATGACTCTAAGTTACACTCTCCCTTACTCTCTCATTAAAAGACTTGGCATATTCCTCTTACACACTCATTGAAGGCATGCTATAAATTATTCCTCTTATGCACTCTTTAAAGCATATGTTACACTCTCTCTTGAATGCATAAGTTACAAAGACATGTGTACCTTTCCTTAAATGGCATGAGTTACACTTTATAAAAGGGCATGAGTTACACTTGCCAAGACATGCAAAATTCCTCCATTGAAGGCATGCATTGCCTCTCTCCATAATGGCTTAAGTTACACTTTCCTATTTGGCATACGAATTACTCTAAGGCATGCTCTTTCTTTATGGCATGAATTGGTTGCTCCTCCCATATATATGTGGCTCATATCTTCTCCCCCCGCTACTTGTGCATTGTGAAAGAAGGATTAATTGACAGAGAGAGATGGAGAGACTTAAAGAAGATTGTGAGGAAGAGAGACTTGGAAAGTAAAAGCAGAACTTGAAGGTTGATTCATTGTTTGCATCAGTTGTTGCTATCAGTGATCTTCATGCTACAACTTGTTCAGATTTGGGTGAACTTACTCATTCTCTTGATCTCTCATTGTACTTTATATCTTTGTTGAACAATTGATATCTAATAGAAGAATAATTTGGTTGGGTTTTACCCTTGTGGGTCTTGCCCTGGTCATTTGACCTAAATTCTCTGTCTCATTTTGTTCTTGGTTGTCTTCCATTGTGCATTTGGTTTATGTTCTATCTACAATTGCTCAACTAATATTGCAGCATAAAGAAGTATTGTAATAAGTAATTGTTACATCATAGCTTGTTCAGATTTGGGTAAACTTACTCAATTCTCTTGATATCTCATTGTATTTTGTATCTTTGTCGAACAATTGATATGTAATAGAAGAAGAATCTGGTTGGGTTTTCCCCTTGTGGATTTTTCCCTAGTCATTTGACCTAAATTCTCTTTGTCTCATTATCTTCTTGGTTGTCTTCCATTGTGCATTTGGTTTATGTTCTATCTACAATTGCTCAACTAATATTGCAGCATAAAAAAGTTTTGTAATAAGTGATTGTTATAGTATAGAACATCAGATTTCAACACCTAGTATGGGAGCCCAAGACTTTTGATTTATCTTTTATTATAAAGGGTGGCAAGGTGGTGGCGGTGCTAGGGAAGGAAGTTGTAGCTTCCTTCAGGAGGTTGTCGCTTCAAGTAGGCGCTGGTAAATCTTGGGGTTGTAGCCCTTCCATTTGCATTTGGTAAATCCGAAAGTTATAGCTTCCCTTCATATATATATATGTGTGTGTGTGTGTGTGTGTGTGTTAATGCTTTTGATACTAAATTATACCGAAAAGTCCCCCTCTCAGTATTTCCAACAATAACAAAGTGGTGGCCCAGACCATATATATATATAGTGTGTGTGTGTGTGTGTGTTCTTTTGATGTGATGTTATTGGTTAATACTTTTGATACTAAATTGTAACGAAAAGTGAAATATTGATTCACCCCCCTTCTCAGTACTTCCAACAATAACAAAGTGGTGGCCCAAACCATTGAGCTTCGGAGAGTTATAGCCTCAAGGCTTGAGGCCCCAAACCCTCGATTTCAACAAGATAACCAATACTAGAACAAGTTTGAGTTATGCATTCATTCACGAGCTTTAGAGATCAACTGTGGACATAAATACGCAAATTCTCATGTTCATCGTGAACATAATAATGGAAAGCATAGTCTAGACATGCATTAGATCCATTAACATAAAAGATATCATTCCAATAATGTGCATAAGAGTGAGCCCCACAACTCAAACATTCATTTACATTCATCAACACACAATATTTTGCTCCATTCACAACATAAAAAGGAGCATCACAGTTCATAAGTCAATATGCATGAGTACTTTACACTTATTTGTGTTTTTAATAATGGCTGGCAACTGAAGGAGGGACTTCAACTCTCCGCCCAACCATAGGCCAGCTACATCGTAAACTTTCTTGCAACTGACCACCCCCATGACCTCCAAATCTAAGGGAATTTCTTGCTCAAGGAATTCAAACCAAAAGCTTGGTAAACACTCAATAGATGGAGTCCATTGTCCAGGTGTTTTCTCAACTTCCCTCTGGCAGTAAACACCACAGTGACACACTTACTCCTCATAGTTTAATCACAAGGCTTCACCCAAGGTACAGATGGGGCATTGCTCAATCCAGGAGGTCAAGTCCATTGTCCAGATGATCTCTCGGTTATCTTTACAAAGCAAGCACCACAGGGGTCTGCAATCCATTATCTAGGTGGTTAACAGCTCTGTTTAGCAAGCACCATAATGACTCAAATTGCCCTGTCCAGGTGGTTAACAGCTATACATCCAGCACCACAGTAATTTTGTCATCCACTAAACATTCCACTAACCAGTCACACTTGGACATGTCGCCTAAAGTGTACACCTAAGGCGCAACGCTCAGAGAAGGGGTTGTCACTATGATCCCTACTCACTCTATTTAGACTCTCTCCTAGCTAAGTCAAGGGGGGTATTCCCTAAAGACGATGATGAGGGGAAAACTTGTTGGAACAACAAGTCCTAAGAGATAATGGTCAAGATCACTACTTCTCTAAGCAACTTGAATTGAGTTTAATTAGCAAGCGTGTTTGTGAAACAAGCAAAGTATATCTTAAAAAGATGAGGCAATAGCAATATTAGCAGATATAGACCAGTGCCTTATAAACGATGCTCAACACATATCATATCACTTGCACAATGTGAAAAGTTTCAAGTTACTAGATAAGCATTGTTGCAAGAAGAATGTTAGTACACGAGATCAAGATAACCAAAAATATGAGCAATAGACAAATTTGAGAGCGATTGCAAGGGAAAAATTTATGTTTCCAAATAATAATGACATTCAAAGTACAATAAGTTTGCAATCATAAAGTAAGCCCGAAATTCTAATTATAATGATCAAATACAAGATGAGAATGCAATGAAAAAAGTACTATCAAGCAATAGCAAATGAGATTGCTAAGCAAGAAATTGAATTACTCTAAAATGCACTTTAATGATAAGATCTAAAATGATGAATGCAAGAGAAGTAAGATACTACACGAGATGTAAAGGTTAGTGTCAAGATTTAAGTTAAGAGAGAATTAGTGAGTTAGTGAGCTCTCCCTTTTGAATAAGGATAAAAGGATGCCAAAGGTTTACGAATATAAAATTTAAATACCCCTACAAAAAGTGTTAATGAGAGGAATAATTTCAAAATGATTTTACTAAATTATTAAAATGAAAAAATTCCTCCCAAAAAGGGAAATTTAATGATGATTATAATATATAATAGTGAAATTTTCCCACCAATGAGTTAACCCCTTTTTCAAAGATATGGATAAGGGAAAAATTTACAAGTTTATTAGAAGGATTTTTTCCCAAATCAAATCATTTCCTTTTAACTAACACATCAAAGAAATTTAATATAAAATAATTTCAATTTTTGAATATTTCTCTTGAGAAGAGGAACAACTTTCCAAAATGACATACGCTCCAAAATAAAAATTAAAAATGACATCAAAACCCAAGGAGCAAAAAGTTTCGAAATTTTCAAAATGTAAATTCCAAGCTTAAATCGATTTTCCCTCACAAAAATATGATTTCTACTTCTTTGCAAAGGAAAAATCATTCAAAGCAATTCACAAAAGAATGAGACGGACCCTTTGCAAGATTTGACTTCAGAAAAAAAATTTCTCAAATACTATAGATATATTGGCTCACAGATTTGCTTAAGGTTGAGGAAAATGCGTCTAGAATTAATGCTTCAGCTTTACCACACCTACAAAAGGGAAAGAATTTGATTTGAAAATTAGTTTTTTTAAACGAAAATTTAATTTTCTCAAACCCTTCAGGGATTTACGATTAGAAAAAAAATAAAAAATACAAAAAGATGAGACTCCTGCTAAGCTTGCGGCATAGAGAGATGTCCTTTCAGAAAATTAAATTCGATTTCTTGACTCTTTAAAAAAAAATACGACCTCTTAAGGAATTTGTTCCTAAATTCAAAACCTTCAAGTATTTGCAAAATCAAATTTCAAAGAAAATGAATGGGCTTTAACTGTAGCCATCGGGGATGAAGGAAAATTGTTTCAGATCTGACGATATCCGATTTAGAAGACAAGAGAAAACCCTATTCACAATCAAGAGAAAATCGTAGAAGGGATATGCCTGCAACAATCCACCTAAGTTAAATTTTAGATGGAAAAATTGGAGAAATAGCTCAGAATTTATTTGCAAATTTCTTAGATATGAAACCCTCGCCAAAATTTATGAGATTGCAGTGAAAGAAGGGTTCCTTTGAAATAAAATGCTTCAAACTTGATTCAAAAATCCACAAAAATGGCCTGCGACTGAGATAGAAAATACCTTGAAATAAAAATCATGTGTAGAGTGGCTTTAGAAATAGCAAATAGATCAATTAAAGCTGAATGAGTTAAAAAAATGGAGATAAATAATTTAGATGAGGCACTAACCAAGAAACACCGCAAGAAAGTATTCGTTAGATAAGTCTTGGGATTCAAGCAAGAAGGCTCTTCAGATCTTATGCCTTGGGAGTTGGTTGGTCCAACTGAGGACCTCCCCTCACGCCCAAGTTTTTGAATATAAAAGGATCTCTGCACACTCAAGATCAAGTTGTTAGATCAATAGACATAAAATAGCAATATAATCCTCAAGAATTAGAGATACATGTTAATTCAATTAAATTAAAATGCTAATTTAGATCCAATAATCAATGCAAGATACCTGTGCAATAAATTATTCCACAAAGGCTAATGATCAACAACTTCTAAAATATTATTCAGTATTGCCATAAGAAGTAGGAGAGAAACACCACCATCAACGAAAACACCATCAACGGTTAGTTGTTTCTAACCGTTTTCTTTTCCTCTCCTACATCTATTTAAACTTAACGACTGATCTAATCTCTCACCTAGACCTGATGATGAACCACACTGGTTGGTTCGAAACGCGTCGACTTTGTTCATGATAATGTGATTATTACCGAAAGATTTCTTCATATTTATTGATGGATCACAGAAGCCAAAAATCTATTAACACCAAAGACTTTTGCATTATTATTATTCCAGAAAAAAATTACAAGAGAGGGAGCCAATACACGATCCAAAGACTGCATGTCTTGAGAAGCAAATGACTTCTAATTTATAGATAAATCCTCCAAGTGGAAAACAGCAGCTAGTTGGTTTGATCCCCGTCAAAATAATCTCAATCGTTGATGATATTTGATCATCCTTTAATCTTCACCGTCGAAAATCCTTATTTTTGAGAAATTTTCGAATTTATCTTTTAATCCATTTTTTATTAGCTCATAATTAATTATTTTGAGCTAATTTCATCAAAAATTTGACTTTGACTTAACCACCAAGGCCCAAGGGTCCAATTTTTCTTGAAATTTCCAATATTCCCTTGGTGGGGGACCTCCAAAAATTAATTTCTATAATACCCACGAATTTTTCCACTTAGAGAATTTAATTTCTCTAATATTTTAATTTTCACTCTAATTAATTAAATTTTTGGCTTAGGATTTTAATTAAAATTTACCGGAAAAATTTAACTAGAAAATTTAATTAATCGACACTTGAGGGGATTAATAATTTTTCAACCCTCTAATATTTTAGCCATGGTTTCTAAATATGAAGGACCATGCACCAAAATATTTTTTACAAAAGATAATTACAATTTCAAGCCTCAAAGGGAGAACACCCTTTCGTTATAAACCCTCAATTAATTACCCAATTCTGCGACTCAATATGATCTAGTAGACCAAGTGATTTGTAATAAAATAATTTATCCAATTAGCTTAAATTATTCCCAAATCACTTTTACAAAAGACTCTACTAAAACACTAGGACTCACCTAAGACCTTGACAATAAATTCCACCCTAGCTTTGGGGTGAAGCTGAAGGGAAAAACTTTGTCGATCATCCGTGTATAGAAACACAGATGAATCAATGAGACGAAAAACCTCCTAAGATGAAATTTGTCGCCAAAAGAATAGGCTTACCTAGGTTGTTACATACACATATGGTCTTACTAGCATCATTTACATTAACATTTTGCATAATTGGTTTACAACTTTGACAAACTTACAACATATGATGATGAATCCAGGATGATCTGAATGCTTGAGTATGATGGAATTCCTTTTGCGAAAAAGTGCACTATTATGAGGTAGTTGACACGAAGTGGTCAACAGGACACACATAGTCCAGCAACCTCAAAACATCAATACAAGGGACAAAACCCCAATTCCAAAGCAAAAGCATCAACCTTGACTCCAACATCACTCCATGCTCAACATCCAAGTAAATCTTCTCCCCGGTCACATTTTGCTCCTTTCATTGTTGTCTCCCCATTTCTCCCATGTTTTTCTAGTTCTCTCTAGTTCTCACGTCTCTTCGTGTGTCTGCGAAGATGCAAAGCTTCGCCTGCCCTCATGTTGCGAATCAAGAAAACATGGGCATTTTCCCCTGTTCAATCACGTCTTTGCCAAGTGTCAAGTGGTCGCTCAATTTTTTATGCAATCTCCTCTATCTTCGAGGGTAAGGACACTGTCCTAACCTCTCCACTCTCCCATTTCTCTGCTCTTCCTTAGAGTTGGATCCACGTGTCTCTACATTCATGCCAACATTCGATATATTTATTATTTTCAATCTAAGGTACTAGGAATCGGATCCAGATCCACCAGTTTTTGAAAAGCTAAGATCTGGATGCGACAGAGAAACGGCAAGTACAAACAATATAAATATAGTTTTAAAATTTTAAAAACAAACTATTTATATAAAAATAATATAATTTATTATTATTATAAAATAATATATTTAGATTAATAACCTTATTATTAATGTATATTTAATATTAATTATTATGAATATAATTATTATATATATAATTAATATTTTTAATTGATAGTCTTATCATTTATGATTAATGTATTATTTATAAATTATAAGTATTTCATCTTAATTATTAGGACAAGTTTACATTAATTATTTCTTATTATATAAGTTACTTTATAAACCATGTCATTTTAACACATTACATTTAACATGTTACTTTAATATTCCTTCATATAAACTTTACTTTTTAAGTTTTGAATGGTTGATACAGTTCACATTTAATATAACTATGCCAAATGGCCATGGTTTATAAACATTACTTTTTACATATTTAAAAAACCATGTCACTTTAACACGTTACATTTGATATGTTACTTTAACATTTCTCGATATAAACTTTACTTTTTACGTTTTCAATGGTTTATAAAGTTCACTTATAATATAACCATTCCAAAAGACCATGGTTTATCAACATTAATCTTTATATATTTAAAAATATATGTTGAAGAATCATTTTTTAACTCTAAAAAGCAAAACCACAAGAGTTAAATGCTCGAACTCTCTTGATCCTTCAGTTATGTGAGGACATGTCAACCCAAAGGAAATACAGAGAGTGAATAATTTAGGATAACACAACTCATCACGAGGAAATGCAAATACTGGCAGGAAGGTAAGGCCCAAAATGCTGATCCATCTGCCTGTAATAGCGAGATCATAGAAATTCGATTTTCAGTTTTACATTAACCGTAACCGTTGAAAAAGCCTTTGCTGGCAGAGTAATCCATTTACCAGCATGAAACCCAAAAATAATCATTGTCTGGTCTATCGAGTTGATGCAAGTAATACGGTGTTGTTGTTGACCTATCATCCATACGAATCCTGGGTGGATCCCAACGGATCCGGATCCGAATCCCATTGTAATGAAGGTGTGCAAGCCTCCAGTGCCATAACTCTGTTTGAAAAGTTGTATAGTGTAAAAACCAATAGAAAAAGCTTTCCTTGAAGTTCTCCTTCCAGATAAGTACCTTTCCATCAACAAATTCCACCTTGAACCCTTTGTCTTCCATTGCTGAAATGGACACAAGGTTCTTCTTCAAATTAGGTACATACAACAAATCTTGTAATCGGATGACTTGACCTTGAGATAAATGGAGGGTCACAGTCCCTGTCCCTTTCACGAGATAGGTGGCATTATCTCCAAATATAATTTCCGGATTAGTATCCTTCTCAACCAAATCAGAAAGGGCTTATTTATAACTAGTGAGGTGCCTTGAAGCACCACTATCAATCAACCAGACATCCAGGGTGTCGGGTGGAGATGCAGCAGAGAGGGCAGATACAAGAATAAATTCATTTCTCTTACTATCAACAACATTAGACTCATCGTATCTGGAATTTCTTGACCTCTTGAAAGGTTGCCCATTACATTACGGTCAGAGGGAGCCTTCCCTTTTCCTTGGAACTTGTTGTTCCTGCCATTCCTTCTCAAGTTGTTGTTTTCCTCATCCCTGGGAGAGTCCCTTCTATTAGGACACTCTCTTGCATCAGGGCACCAGTCTTGTTACAAGTTTAACATCTTCCCTTCCTTCCTTTGGGCCCCACTCTACCATGGTTTTTCTTCTTTGCATGAGCGGCGAAAGCAGTAGGGTCACTTCCATTACCATTAGAGGCATACCCCATCATTCTTGTTTCCTCTTGAGTGCATCTCGTCAATATTTCATCAAAATCAGGAATCACATTATTATTAAGAATAGTGGTATTGAATAGATGCCAATCACAGGGGAGACCTTCAAGTGCAATAAGAACCATCTCTCGATCAGATACTGCTTCCCCAATAGCTAGGAGGTTATTCCTGATTTCAGTGAGCCTCATAAAATAGGATTGAATAGATTCATCCTTACCCTTCTTGATATTCTTCAATTGATTTTTGAAGAAGAGGATTTGATTAGCATTGCTAGCCCTGAACATGCTCACCAGCTTGTCATACATCTCCTTAGATGTCTTCAGCTCAGAAATGTAAGCAACCAAGTGCTTATGAATAGAATCCCAGATAATCATCTTTGCTTTGATTTCCCCTTTTCTATACTTCGTCTTCGTGGCAGCAGTTGCATTTGATGGAGGCTCTTGAATATTCCCTTGTACATAGTCCATGACATTTTGATCTTCTAGCGCCAAATCCAAGGACATCTTCCATGCATGATAATCGGACTTATCAGTGAATTTATCGTCAGCCTTGAAACCCTTGTAGGTTGAGGAGGCCATTTTTCCTTGATAGGATTTCTTCCTTCAGAGATAGCTTCTAAGACCAACTTGGACTCTTGGACTTTGCCTTCACCTCAGCTCTGCTTCCATGTTGAATTTAGATAACAATGGTGTTCTATGCTTGATGCACTTTTACTTCAATCTTTCTTAGGCCCGATACAAAATAGCAATCACATAAACATGAAAGTAAAATGATGATAGAACACAATAATAGATCAATAGAAGACAAGCCAAATATAGATCAGATTTACTATTCCTTTTGTCCAGCAAAGATATGAGATATTGTGGTGTTACGGCAATCAACAGGATGCTTCAACCAGTAAAGTCTTTCTCGGTCAACTAGCACTTTCATGTGTCACACCCACAGCCCTCAAAGACAGCGCATCACAAGTCAACACAAGTCAAAACAGGGACAGCGCAGAAAAGTCAACACAGGCAGCTTCAAAAAATTCAACGCAGCAAACTAGGGTTTCGGTCAAATAGCCCATAATTCCTCGATTTTAGTGCCCAGTTGTACGGCCTCCTAAAATCGGAATTTCTGCAAAAGACGGAGGTCAAACGACCAAGGGTTGACCACAGTCAACGTTGGTCAACACTGCAGTAGAAAAGCCCTAAACATATCAGCACAAAAAATAGAAAGCCCTAAACAGATCAGCGCAGAAAACAACAGCTTCGCGCTACACGTGTGAGGGAAAAAGGCCTCATAAGGCTATCAAATCAATCAGATCACAATGAAAGAATGTGTGATGAGATGATGAGAAAATGACCTCCAAGTCTCTCCAATTTATATTCATCAATGAGGGTGTGTGACACATCTCTTAGGCATGTGGGATAAATCTGGCCGACCTTGCACATGTGGAAAATAAATTCAAAATCAATGTCTGTTCATCCGATCAAGATGATGTTTCGATCAATCTTGCACCTCTCTGAAAGAGGAATCCAACAAAAATATGACCATCATCATATGAGCAGTGCAACATGGAGTTTGGACCTAGTTGCCCAAAATTAACACAGAAGCAGCCACAAATGCATTGTAGACACAAGCCTTATTGCATGTCTCCATTCCACCGCAATGAAAATGTATCAAAGCAGGAAAGTGAAGCATAGTAATAGGAAATAACCATATCAATGACAATTACACAACTGGAATGCCATTCCTAAACAAAACCACCAACTGTCCATATTTTCAATTATGACACATTCTTGGAATTATAGTAGATAAAGAAGCCATTAAAAGGGAAAATAATAAAAAAGACAGAAACGGTGAGGCACAATTAACACAAGATGTACAAACAAACACCTCTATGAGACTTGGTCTACACTACTCTCCTTAGGACTTGGCACATGCAGCATCTCTAATTCTTAAATGTATATTTCTTAACTAACTTTTGATAGTATGATAGAAATTGGATTTATTTTGGTGGAATGTACTTAGTCGTTCTGCTTTCGCTAGATTATGCTGCAAGTTGTTTCACCCCGATTAGTTAGTTGTATTGTCATTGCATGATATACAGCCTCATCACTTAGTTTTGTTTTGTGTTGTGATGACACATTCTTCGAATTATTGTAGAGAAGGATGCCGCCACTGAAGCCTAAAGGAAAGAAGATGATGATGAGCAAAGAGAGGAAGCATAGAACACAAGACGGACATCAAGAAATGCATCCTGAAGAGCAAATCTTTAAACATCAGCATAACAGGACTTCACACACAACCTTCCACAGTGCTTGGCATATAAAGCAACTTTACTATTACAGTCTCCTACTTCATATGTAATTCAGCACTATCTATAATCATGGAATATATTTGTCAGCATAATAGAACTATGAAATTGAGTTTGTTTTGGTGGGCACGTACTCAGTTGTTCTGATCTTTGCTTTAATTATTCTATTTTGTTCTTTCACCATGCTTATTAGTTGGTAATTTCCTTTGTTACTGCCTGGCGCATGCATGCACATACACATCCTCAGAAATAACCTGATAGGCAAACCCCATAAACAGTGGTCATTCCCCAAGCCAACATATGGGTGCTCAGATTAGTCTGGTATTGGAGTGCAGAAGAGTCTACGCAGAAACATTCCTCTCCTAAGTTGCAAGAAACACCAAAATGTTTGGAAGAATCTGGAATGGGTACGGCTAGATACATGACCCCCGGAAAATGGAAACATCAGCCAAAATGCCATTTGTGTGTGTGTATAATTTTTTTACAAATAAGTTAAGAACATGTTATCTTGCAAGAAAAAAAGAACGAGACACATAAATAACATTTTAGAAGGAAAACCCAGTCAATATTAACTCTCATAGATGATTACATGATTCAAAATCCAAAATTATCCTTTAAAGATGATGCTGTACATCCAAGATACGAAAATCACCCTTTATACATATGAGGTTTTACATCCAAAATCAACCTTTATATGTGGCTATATGTGCTGAAAATGAAATAAAACACGAGCTAATGACAAGTACAACTACATATCTTATAATCTCCATCTTCATCTTCATTAACAAAGATAGAACAAGGTGTTTCTTTAGCAGAACTAGAGCATGGATTGATTAGAGATAAATTAGTTTGTGTATTGCTTAGAAATAAAATTTAGTGATATAGAAGGGCCCTACACCCTTTTTGGGTGCTTGAGTGAGCTCACAAAAGAAAAAATATAACGGAAATGGGGCAGATTTGGGATGAAACGCCACCAAAATGTTTTGGCAGCATTTCCAAATCGGGAAATGCCACCAGGCATTTTGGCAGTGTTTCGGGTAATGGTATGCCAGCTCGGAAGCCATTTCCTGCAACATAGCTCCTCTCAATTCCACTATGGATAAAACTCCCAGCTCTACCAATTGAGTTCTAGAAAGATTCAATTTTGAATAAACTGAGAATGCTTTAAGCTATTTCTTGATGCTCTAGAATGTAACTCCAGAATGCACAAAATTACTATACAAGATGCCAGAGTCTTGAGAGACATAAACCTAAAAATACTATTTCCATTCTTGATAAAGCTGCAGATTCTAGACTACACCAAGTAGGATCCTTTGAACATGAGAGCGGTTCATTCAAGTGCTAAAACTGTTTTACACAGAGTCATCTTGACCAAATATGCCTGAAACTCCAAAAGCCAACAAAGGATGCAGCTAAAGAACATTCGAAGAAGCAAAACCCAGCTCTCATCAATGTTCCACCAAGTCCCCTGGAGGTGGGAGCGAGGGGGCGAGGGAGCGCGGGAGCGGCCTATGCAAAAGCTCCCTACCAATTTTCACGAAACGTGGGGGGACGTCGGGGTCATAAAAATTATAAAATTTAATATTTATAATGTAACTATATTTTTGCAAGGAATGTATATACAGTCATCATACACTTGCATCATGAAAGATAAATCATAAATGATAAAATTACAAATCGATGAATGATGAATCATATAATTGAAACAAATTTAAAAGTTAAAAGTTAAAACATACATCATGCAATCATGCATGTAAGTTTGTAAGTTTGTAACTATATAATCATTAATGTAACTACTAACAATGTACAATGAAAATAAAGTTTAAGATATCATATGACATATTATGTCAAGATTCAAAATAGAGTTTAAACTGAAGTTTACAACTCAAGTCTGAAACATAAAACTTAAACGCAAATAAGTTATGTCTGAAACATAAAACATAAAACATAACATATGAATATCAAATGATATCATCATACTGATAAATGAGCATAAATGCTCAAGTTAATGCCCCACTAGTCTCTTCATCCAACTTCTGCACGAATATATCAAGATCAACCATGTCACCATCTGAATCAGAATCACTTGGATTCTCAAATATGCTAAGTGGCACATCAACTTTTAACACGAAACCATAAACTAAAAGGGGCGGTGAGGGGACGTGAGGGGGCGTGAAGGGGGGTGTGAGGGGGCGTGAAAGGGGGTGTGCGGGGGCGTGAGGGAAACGTCCCCTACAAGTCCCCAAGACCCCGGAGCGCGATGGGGCGAGGAATCTAGACCCCTAGGTGGGGGGGCGAGACCCCGTGTAACACTAGCTCTCATTCTACCACTCAAATTGCAGGAGAATCTTTATTAAAAATGTCTCCAATAGAACCTTGAGGAACTCTAGAAAAAGAAGACAGCCCAAGGACCCTTTACAATTAGCCTATTAATTTAAGTTAACCATAGTATGTTCTATGCTTAGAGCAGTTTACTTCAATCTTTCTTATTAGCCCAATTCAATTTCAGATTTGCAATCACACAACCATTGAAAGTAAATGTTGATAGA
Organism: Pinus albicaulis; assembly: GCA_034641835.2. Taxonomy (NCBI): domain Eukaryota; kingdom Viridiplantae; phylum Streptophyta; class Pinopsida; order Pinales; family Pinaceae; genus Pinus; species Pinus albicaulis. The sequence goes on from CM076573.1 coordinate 145,684,214, forward strand.
ACATAAAATAAATCGACAGAAGACAAGCCAAGACAAGAGACACAAATATTCTTTGAAATTCTTCTTCTTCAGCAGAGAGAGATAAAATATCTTTTACAGCAGTCAAAAGGATGCCCTAGCCAGCAAAAGTCTTCACTGGTCAAACCAGCACTTCAACCTCCATTCAAGCTCAGTCAAACTTGGTCAAATTTGGCCTTCAGTCAAAGTCATACTCGGCCCAAAACAGTCCACAAAACTGGTCAACGCAGAAGTCAAACTCTGCAGTGAAAGTCAATGTTTGACCTCGATTTATGTGCCTCCAACTGTGGTCAAAGTCAATGTTTGACCATGATTTCTGCGCCTCCAGCTGCGGTCTCTCTAGATTGGATTTTCTGTCTCAAAAACGCACTCAAACAGTGAGAGTTGACCCAAAGTCAACGTTGGTCAATGCTGCCAGAAAAGCCCTTAAAACAGTCCGAAAATGCAGCTTCCTGATTCACACGTGTGGAGGAGAAAGAGAAGCCTCTAAGGCTAACAAACCAATCAGATGAGAGAGATGTGTGAGATGAATGAATGATGAAATGAGCATCATGTCTCTCCTTTTAATATCCATGACTGTGGGTGTGTGACACAACTTTTGGGGCTTGTGAACTTACCTTACAATTTTGGCCGACCATGACAAATTGCATATGTGTGGAAACATAAATTCAAAATACAAGTTCTGCTCATCCAAACAAGATGATCTTTAGACCAATCTTGCACCTCTCCAAAAGAGCAATCCAACAAAAATATCATCTCCATCATATGAGCAGTGCAACATGGAATTTTGCCCTAGTTGCCAAATTTAACAGGTTTTACATCTAAAATCAACCTTTATATGTGGCTATATGTGCTGAAAATGAAATAAAACACAAGCTAATGGCAAGTACAACTACATATCTTATAATCGCCATCTTCATCTTCATTAACAAAGATAGAACAAGATGTTTCTTTAGCAGAACTAGAGCATGGATTGATTAGAGATAAATTAGTTTGTGGATTGATTAGAAATAAAATTTAGTGATATAGAAAGGCCCTACTCCCTTTTTGGGTGCTTGAGTGAGCTCACAGAAGCAAAAAAAATAACGGAAATGAGGCAGATTTGGGTCGAAATGCCACCAAAAATTTTTGGCAGCATTTCCAAATCAGGAAATGCCACCAGGCATTTTGGCAGCATCTTGGGTACTGGTATGTCAGCTCGGGAGCAATTTCCTGCAACATAGCTCATCTCAATTCCACTATGGATAAAACTCCCAGCTCTACCAATTGAGTTCTAGAATGATTCAATTTGGAATAAACTGAGAATCCTTTAAGCTATTTATTGATGCTCTAGAATGTAACTCCAGAATGCACAAAATTACTATACAAGATGCCAGAGTCTTGATAGACATAAACCTAAAAATATTATTTCCATTCTTGATAAAGCTGCAGATTCTAGACTACACCAAGTAGGATCCTTTGAACATGAGAGCGGTTCATTCAAGTGCTAAAACTGTTTTATACAGAGTCATCTTGACCAAATATGCCTGAAAATCCAAAAGCCAACAAAGGATGCAGAGCTAAAGAACATTCGAAGAAGCAAAACCCAGCTCTCATTCTACCACTCAAATTGCAGGAGAATCTTCATGAAAAAAAGTCTCCAACAGAACCTTGAGGAACTCTAGAAAAACAAGACAGCCCAAGGACCCTGTACAGTTGGCCTCGACCCATTTAAAGCTCTTCAAGACTAAGATTTGAAGAGAGGACAAAGAACCACACATTTTTTCAAGAAACATTTAGAGCATGCAAAGGAAAAGATTCCAACAGTTGCTTCTCCTTCGTTGGAAAGCACTTTAAACAGAGCAGGCTCCAAAACAAGATTCACAACCTGGGCTAAAGAGCAGGACCTTGATGGGACAAACAAAAGTAGAGAAAAAAAAAAGACCATCCAAGGAAGGGCCAAGAGAACCATATTTGATGTAATTACACTTAATAAGTGAATTTAATACTGTCCTGGCCCAGAAGTAAATCATGAACATAAACACTGATTGTGGTCATCCATCCATCTAATGATGGAAACAAATCCAAAAGTGCAGAGAAAAAAAGGCCATCCAAGGAAGGACCAGGAAACTCATATTTGATATGACTAGCATTTGCACTGAGAGGTGCAAAGGAACGCCGAATGTCGATAGGGGTACTGGGCAATGTGGAAAGTAATAGTTCGTACATTATTTTGTGTAATATTTTGGGGTTGTACAAAGTTCTATAAGTAAAATGATCACAATTATCGTATCATAGGCTTAATAAAAAGTTGTTCCGCTGGAATTGAAGCAAGACTGGAACGATTTGACTCAAATCTGAAAGGCAAGGCCCTGATCCACGCAAGGAGGCAGGACAAGAGAGGGTGGGGCTCTCGCTCTGGGAGCTACACGGTGGCGCAGGGATATGCTAAATTAAAGGAATTACCGCACATCCCGCCCTATCCAGCGATTTGGAAAGGACTGTGGAGGCAGAAGACCATCCTGAAAATCGATTTCTTCATCTGGCTCTTGTGCCATAACAGAGTTTTGACAGAGGATAGGCTTAAGAAAAGGGGATTCCATGGGCCCTCTAGGTGCTCGATGTGCTTTGAAAATGAGGAGAATGCCCACCATCTAATGCTGGACTGTAATTTCGCTAAAGAAATCTGGGGAGAGGCGCTGGGACCTTGGGGAAATGATGTTGCGACCCCCTCCTCCATCGCAGATCTGTTTGCTAACTGGTTGCACAGCTATTCGGGAGGCTTCCCAAACAACGATAGTTTTAAGGCAGCTTGGCTTTCCTTGCCAAAGATTGTTTGTTGGCAAATCTGGCTGGAAAGAAATAAGAGAATCTTTCAAGGAAAAGTGCAGAATGCTAAGATAATCATGGCCAAGATCAAGAGCCTGCTGAAAGAAAATTTGGGCGAACAGCTTGAGGAAAAAAATGTAAGCCGTCAGGATTTGGAGTGGGGCGGTATGATGGGCCTTCAATTTTCTGTGGCAGTAAGACAGAGTAGGATCGACAAAGAATGGAAAAACAGACTTAATGAGAATGATTTCTCCACTTGGATCAATAAGCAGTCCACATATTCTTTATTCTTCGACGGTGCTGCAAAAGGCAATCCCGGAAAAGCCGGAGCGGGAGGTGTCATCAAGAATTTGGAGGGCAACATAGAGCACAGTTATGCCTGGGGCTTGGGCCACAATACCAACACCCAAGCAGAAGCACTGGCCCTGCTGCAAGGCCTCGAGCAAGTCAAGGAATTCGGCATCAAAGAAGCGAATGTTATTGGCGACTCCCAATCCTTAATAAAAATTATTGTGGACAACATTGTTCCTCAGGACCTCAGGGTAGCAAGAATGGTTACACGAATTAAAAAACTGATTAAATCTCTTCAAAGTGTTATCTTCTTCCATGTTTTGTGGGAAAATAACAAGGACGCGGATTTGGGAGCCAATAAAGCTGCTCTTCTTTCTGCCAGCACTCTTTTAAGAGACGGGAACGAAGAGTGGGATCCGATCCCTTAGTTTCTGGTCCTCATGTTTTATTGCATTTTATTGCAGCAGTTTGTTCATATTCACAAGTTAGGGAAAATCAATTGATTCGATTACCAAATGTAAGAAGCATCAGCATATAAGTATCCGGGTAATAGAGTTCCTGATAGACGAGGAAAATTGGACTTTGGTTCCAAATTTTGTAATCCGATCTAAGGCATTCAAGCCAAGCTTTTAATATAAAACTATAACCGTTTCTGTAAAAAAAAAGATAGGCTTAATACCTAGTTTACCTAGTTGTGAGACTGGCGGGACAGTAACATTGATACCTTAGATTTATGCCCAGGAATTAAAAATATGTTAACATTTTGTACTCAAGACAGACCTTGATGCATAATTTGGAAATGACAATCAAATTAATAGTGTGCTGGTCTGATGCAGGCTATAATTTTTATTTGTTAGAAAACAGGCTTCCTGCAGCAATTGAAGCAATTCTCCTCAGTTGAGTGCCTAATAAACACTAAGTTATATTTAAGCACTGAGCTTCGCCAACTCTAAATCAAACTATCGACATTTAGAGAGTTATTGCTATAACAGATAATATAATTCATTCATAGTCAAGGTACATTACGCAATTGGCATAAAAGTTTTTTGGAAGACTCTCACAAAGGAACAGGGTCCCAATTCATGGCTAGGTTTTTGTGAAGGAGATTCAAATCAAACCCAGAGATCATAATCTGGATTGAACATGGCATTCAGGCACATACGGAGTATTCGCTAACAAACAAGCTGCTACCAGAATCATTGGATCGATCCTACATCACACCTTATTTCTTGGAGTACTCTTGTGGTTATTTTCTGTAATGTTAATCCAGACCAACTTTCTAATGCTTCAATTTACAGTCCATAAAAATTGGGATGCTTTCAATAGGTGTCACTACAACATCCTCATCTGCAATCTCTTATCCACATGCTACAAAATGTTGCTTGAGGTGTTCCTGAGGGACTTCAATTGGTAACAGAGAAAATATTTCAAAAGAAGTTTCATTATAAAAAGAATATGAGCAAAATACAGGATGCCATAACTATAGATTATAGTTTTAAAAAAAATTATGTTGGTCTCCGAATTGGTTTTCCTCCTTGTAACCTCTTACAAATTTGCTTCACAAAATATAGAGTACCCTGTTTTGTTACATGCTCTTAAAGCTGTCTTGAAAAAGTTAAAAAAAAAAAAAAACTGTGCGCTTTATTTGCCAAATTGTACTGCTATTTTCAACCATTTTAAGCATCTTAAGCCACAGAGCTCTTAAGCCGCATGGGAGGTAGCTAGAAACGAAGATTCTATAATTCCATTCCACCCTCTCAAACTATTTGGGGCGAATTTTTGCCATATATGTATCTGAATATTGTCAAGCTCAAACCAATAGAGTGTCTTCAAATTTTAATTGTATTCCAAAGCCACTTTTTACCTGCTAAATTTTTGTAGGAAAGTTTAGTAGTGAGCGTTCCCATGAATGGCATTGACCCCAAGTAAATTAAGAGTATTCAATACATATACTCTGTTAACCAAATATGCCTGCACTCGTTGCTCTCTTAAGGTTGGCTGTAGTTATTTTAACCAATATGTTTCATATTTTCGTTTGCAAGGGATATAGGCATCCGTAGAAATTAACCTAGCAAGCCCAAGAATATTACTATTAAGAACCTGTATTAGGCATTCTTCCTGTGATATTGCAATTGTCCTTTTTAGTTAGCCAGCTCTTTGCTCAGGTAGGTAAGGTCCTGATGCTAGAGCCCTGCTAAATTATCGTAAAACACTGTGAACTTTGAAGCAAAATATTTACTTTAGTTTGACCAACAAGAAAACATGTTGAGCTAAGCATCCTTTTTCATTTAGAAATAAAAGCCAGTAAATCTCTGCTACAATGTTCCATGCCAAAAGACAGACTTACAAGCAGCTAGCCTGAGTTCATAAACCATTAATGAGAAAATTTGAATTACAGTTCTCATTTCAAATCCTTGTAACTTGTAAGAGTACAAATAAAAGACTGCAATTTTCCTTTTAGTTCTTTGTCTCCATTTAAATTCTATACATATAAGGAGTGAAATCCTTCATTTAACTTTCAATCATCTGATGTTCCATTACTAATCAATAAACATGTATATAGAGAATAGTGTATCATGGAGATAGGGTTTTCCCTCCCTGGATAAGGTTGACAAGCATCTCCACTTTGGCTCTGATATCCCAAAAAATCTATATCCTTCCTATAAATATTCATCTTCGCTGAGAATGTAAACAAGAATCCATAGCCATTTTCATAATCAGAGGGCCCAGAAAGTAGCTAGTATGTAACTCTGACTCCTTGATATCTTAAAATTTCTCCGATAAGCTCACCTCTACCGGAACCCACATACCTTCCACAGATCTTGTAGTCCCGGATAAAAAGGAAAGTGGGAACTTCTGTGACATTCATCTGTCTCAGAAGCTCCATGCATTCTTCATTCTCATCTCCATTCATCCTTGCAAAAAACCACATTGTAAGTCATTCTCTTGGCCAGCCTGACTATAGTTGGGTAAACTTTGACACAAGGCCCGTAATTCTTCCAACATCCAGAACAACCAACTTGTGGTCCTTTGTATGTTCTTTGAGTAATGCTTCCACATCTTGCCTATTATGGAGCTGTTGAATAGGACCATCATTGTCACCATAGTAGAGGACATCACCCTCCAACTGGTTTGGGCCAATGACTTCTTCTTCATGAATCTTCACCATGTTCTTGTAAAAGCTAAAAGGGGGACATAAGTTATGTTTTTTCTTTCCTTTTTCTTTCTTGCACAGAGCTCATTAGTCTGCTCAGACTCATCTCCAATTACTAGAATGAATCTCACTTCTGGGAAAATCCCGCTGAGGTCAGCCATGAATGGGTATATTCTTTTGTTGTAATAGTTGTGACTTGCTGCATATTCCACCACTACAAGCTTGTTCTCTGCAAGCCTGAGGGCTTCATCAAATTCATGTACTGTATGAACCTTCAGCACCCTTTCATCATTTATGTTTATTTCAATCTCGATCAATTGGGAACCGCTCAAAGCAGCTCTGAAAATGGGCACCTATTTGAATTTAAAATTGTCCACAATGAGGCCATCTATGGTGCAATCATTAACAGGCTTGCTTCTGTAAGTCAGTTTGATAGTGTCGAAGATCTGCTTGAATGTATGAAGAGGGAGCACTGAAAATGTCTTCACGCTCTCTTCTTTGACTGGATCAAAATATTTCCACATAAAGCTAGCGATAGATTGCATTTTGGGATGCGTGGCTCCCAATGTTGGCCTACAATATTGATTTTTCACTTTGATTTTGAAATGGTTCATATGTTATACTTTATGGCTCCTCAGATCTCCAGATCTCTCGTCTTTGAATGCTCTTAATAAAGCTCTTTGTCCATGGTGCGTTGGGCAAAGTCGATGTTGTAGAATGGAACACTAATGGAGCATCTTTGTAGCTAAAGGGAGGAGGCCTTAGATGTCTTTCAGAACATTAAATATGTTTTCCATCTCGACATTGTGGCTTTCAACATATTAATTTCTGACCTTAACAAGGAAGCCAGTGAAACTTTAATTCCAACCGTCGGAAGCAAAAATATAATGTAATATAGCTATTCAACATATTATTACAATAACCTCACGCTAAGGTCGTACTTTGTTTCAAGAAGGAATGCAACCACGACACAGCAGCGTCCATCAATTACTTTTCTACAGTTTTCATTGCAGTGGCGAAATTACGAAAATTTGTGTAAGAAAAACCACCTTCCTTAACTGCAGCAATCGCACTCTCCCCCAATTTTATCACTCTTCTCTTCATCTTTGCACCTTCCTTGCCCGTCACTACTATCTCCACAACCCTCTTAATCTCAGTCATGTCAATTATTGATGTTCCATCCACTGTAGAGGTAGTGTTTGCTTAAGCAAAGACAAGCCAATTTTCCAGACATGGACCATATAACTTTGGTTCAGAAACTGATCTCCAAAATAAGGCCAGCATAACATGGGTATCCCCATGGTGATGCTCTCCAACGCTGAATTCCATCCACAATGTGTCAAAAAACAAGCAATTGAACGATGAGAAAGTACCCTCAATTGCGGACACCACAACACCAAACACCCCCACTGGCTCTGATGGATGCGCTCTACGAACCCTGGAGGGAAGGTGACCTCGCTACCTTGTAGCAGATCAGGGCACACAACCCAAAGAAATGGTCTCTCTGTAGCCTCCAACCCAAGTGAAAGCTATTGGAACTATGTCTCGCTTAACACACTCAAGCTGCGAAATGAGGTGTAGATCACAGACTGCCTGGACTGCCTATCCAACCAATCCAGGCATTCCCCTTCCTCTGCCCAAAATCCTGTTCTGATTTCCAATCCGACTCCCGACTTCGAATTTATAAGGGCTGAGGGAATCAATGGACCTACTGGACAGACTGAACCTCCATTCTCAACCACACTGCTGATGGTGGGGGCTTCAAGATGATGGAAGGAATTAAAGATGACCCAACCTATTTCCTTGGGTAACCTGGACATAGAAATAAAAATTCCTGAAAATATTTATTTCCTTTCACAGAATGGTTCAAGTCCCGGAAACCCTATATTAAGTCCTGCCCAATTTCTATGGTTGCAAAAGATTCGGACATTTGGAGAAGTAGACAAACCGAAAGATATCGGAAAGGCAAATTAGATATCAGCCGAGAAAATGTTTGAATGATTATCACGTTGCGGAATTATGAAAGGGAGACGCCATTTTTTGTGTAATTCAGTGATGGGGAAATTTTGAGAAATTCAAGCTGAGGGTACCTTGGGTATGGCTATTGCAGATAAAAATATAGTAGGTAGGAAGGAAATTATGTAAGCATCTGTCGCTTGCACCTGCCACTGCGCCGGGCCATTTGGAGATTCAAATCAAACCCAGAGATCATGATCCAGATCAAAAATGGCTTTCGGGCGAGTATTCCCTAACAAACAAGCTGCTACCAAAATCGCAGGTGCCATACTAAAGCAATTCTGATGGAGTGCCCTTATGTGGCGGACGACGAATCTAGGAACAGTGTCCCCAGGTAAAACCTCATAATAAAACGCCTTCAGCATAATTAAATGCTTAACTAGTCATTTTAATACTGTCGTGGCCCAGAACTAAATCATGAACATAAACACTGATTGTGGTCATCCATCCATGTAATGACGGAAAAAAATTCAAAAATGCAGAGAAAAAAAAGACTATCCAAGGAAGGGCCAGGAGAATCATAATTGATGTAATCTGTCCTATTGACCTATTTCAGTTATTGGAGGGCATTAAAATTATTACTTATTTCCTTCTTTCTTTTAAAACCATCAGATAAAGGCCCCACAAACCATCCCCCAAGAAAAAAGGTGTTTAAGGGTTATTTCATGGTAGATGATCAAGCATTGGATGTTTCCCAGTGCACTCGAAGGTGTCAAACCCTGATAAGTGAAAAACTTGGAATCAGAAAGTCCAGTAGTTTTCCTTTGTCTTGTGGTGTTTGATGTAACCTGCAGCATAATTAAACGCTCAATAAGATATTTTAATACTGTCCTGGCCCAGAAGTAAATCGTGAACATAAACACTGATTGTGGTCATCCGTCCATGTAATGATGGAAAAAAAATACAAAAAATGCAGAGAAAAAAAAGGCCATCCAAGGAAGGGCCAGGAGAATCAAATTTGATGCAATCTGTCTGTAATGAGCTATGATAATTTTGACCTAGGGTTTCATAGGAAAACTAGGGCTTCCAACAGAATTTTCCCTTATTCAACAATGTAATACACAGTAACAGCTCAATTGAATAAACATTACATTTCTCTGTCGCATAAGCGATCCAAATGTTTAATCTAGTACTCTTATAACATAGTATAGGGCCTATCCCGATGGAGCAATCTAGGGCTTCCTGCGCCAAAACCCCTGCCGCCACTGTGTTTTCCGCGGCCGCGGCTGTTGCAGCGGCGCCCCCCAACGCTCTGAATCTTAAAATCATCCGCCTTCGCCAGGAGATTCCTTTCCTGCTGCGGAATGCTAACGAGACAGCAGCAGCACCCTCCAATCTCCTACTTGGAGCCGTCAACAGCTGCATGAAGAGCCCGTTCGGGCCTCAAGACTTCTTCAATCAGATTCACAAGAGTCAGATTCCTGTTTCGTCCGCCGATGCAATTGCTACCTACTTTGATTTGCAGCAAAGCGCTGCCATTCTCTGCAAGAATGGACAGGACAGGCTGAGTGTTGGCCTCTTCCCCTGTCTGGCCGCCGCAGCCTTGGGACACACTGCTCTGCTGGATCCAAGCGTCGGCATTCCTTATTCAGTTGCTTTCAAAGCCAAATGCCCTCTGCATCTAGGGAATCCAGGAATCTCCTCAGTTCAGAAGCTAGCTTTTTCAGATCTTTCAGCTTCCGCTTACCAGATCCAGATCTCTCTTTTAACAGGAGGAACAAAACTGCTCTGGGTTCACGCCACGAATCTGGTGCAGGACATTCTCCAAGATCTCGAACACAGCTTGGGGATTCCCTCAAATCTCATGAGGCTTCTTCACGGAGGTAAACAACTTGATGTTTCTTTACCCCTGTCTCATTACAATATCAATAAAGATGCTACAGTTATGCTCTCCCTTCGTTTGAGAGGAGGAGCTGTTGGGCAAACCTCCTCGGCTCCTTCCTTCTCCTACAAGGATGCGGTTCATTCGCAGCCACCCAAGAGAGCCACTCAATCAGCTGAGGCTCCCAAGCCTTTCCTGGTGGACAAAAGGGAGGATTCCCCTTCCATTGAGATTTCCCATCCATCTTTGGAGGACCAATTTCAAACATTTGCAGAAAAGGCTATCATTTGCAGGTTTAATGGCCTATGGCCTCGAACTGCAGATCTCTATCAGTGGATCCATTCCAACTGGACCAACAATTGCAAGGTTCTCTTTTGTTCGAAAGGCTTCTTCATTGTGGCCTTTGCTTTCAGTGAAGACTATCAGAAGGCTTTAACGGAAGGCCCCTGGTTCTGGGGATCAGCTGGGCTCTTCCTAACTCCTTGGTTTCCATATTTCGACCCCTCCTCTGCTGTCATCACCAGACTTCCCATTTGGGTCAGGCTTCCAAATCTTCCTGCGCACCTCTGGCACTTTGCAGTCTTCCAAGGAATTGGGAACACTCTAGGCCGCTTCCTGGCCACAGACGCCTCAAGGGGGGAGCAAGGTATATACACATATGGCAGAATTTGTGCAGAAATAGATATCAATAATGGGCTTCCTGATAAGATAATTCTCAAAATTGGGGACTTCCATTGGACCCAAACCTTAGATTATGAGAATACAGCCTTTCGGTGTCGTCACTGCCATCAGACGGGACATCTCCAAAACTCATGTGCCACATTCCTCGGCAAAACGAAGATTAAAAAAGGGAAATCCAAATCAAAGAGTTGGAAGCCATGTGTTCCTCCTCCCATGGACGACATTGACTCCTTTAGCTCGGACGAGGAGGAAAAAGATGCAAATGAAGAAAATGATGAGCCGGCAAAGGACCCCCCCTCAGCCAGCCCTATGGATCTTTCGGCATCGCAGATATCGCAGAAACGTTCACAAGCGCCTTCTTCCTCGGATTCAGATAAGGAGGCCTCTCCTTCAGAACAAAATTGTCTACAATTGGTTCCTGTCCAGTCAGATCCCAATGGCTGGGTTAAAGTCAGCAAAAAAAAAGTGAAAAAATGTCGTTTGGAGGTTCCTACCCAATCTGGGTAGACCCCTTGTCTCGCTTTATGCTTTCAGTTCCCCTTGTTCCCCCTGTCACTTTCTGCTTGTTCTAGATTGCTTTTAGGAGTTGAGGTTGATATCTATCATTTCCAGCTCCCCTGTTTCTTTTCTTTGCTTTCTGGCAAAGATCTGCTTGTGCTATATGGTTTTTCTTAATAGAATTAGTCTTATTCAAAAAAAAAAAAAAGCCAGTCCTTCAACAATAAGAAATACCAATTAATGCACTATTCTGTGTCCAGGGGTTCAATAGTTCTCAACCGAAATTCAACTGAGTAGGTACTGATTACAACTTAAGTCGGAATCCTTCCTGTTATCGCACGAGGTCTCCCTAAAGTAAAGTCCGCACCTATCGAGGGGGAAGAACTATGGACACAAACAAGTAAAATTGCCCACTGTCACTTTAGCAATTTTGCCCATTCACTCCTAGGCTAGATCTTTAAACCTAGGGGGGGGCTTCCCTATGTTAAAACTCAATTCTAAACCTGCCGTTGGTATGGTGAATAGCAAAAATCAAAGAGGACTGAATTATTTGATCCCTTCAAATATGCTAGTATGCCAATTTAGGAGTATTTCACGACTGCGTTTGAACAAATGATGCATCAACATGTAGCAGCCATATACATATGTAAACGACATTCACTCAAGTACCATTTTCTTAATACCATTCAGATGCTTGCCAATTTGTAACATAACATGAATCTTATTTTGTTCAAATGTCACACACCAAAGGGTTAATGCACCATCAATTGATTAAAACGTTTTCCCAATGTATCATATGAAATTTGTGTGAAATGTCTTAATATTTCATGTAAATAATCATCTTCAAAGGAAACAGCATGAAACATCTTATGAAATGATGAAAAAATTTAAGGAACCAATTTTCTGAGTATCAAAAACATCCCAAAGAAAATGACCATTGCACTATCGACTTCATTTGCCCGAGTAACTGTTTTTTTTTTTTTTAAATCCAATGAAAATTCGATTTAGGATTGCATATGTATGCGATTCCTCATATGTTGTGCGATGTTAGAACAAGTTTAGAATCCAACAAATGAGCATTCGAAAATGGCATTCGGCATTCAAGTAGTAAAAATATGTAGCATCAAAAGAAATTATTTGCAATTGCACCAATCTTTGTAATATTTCAAGATGCCTGTTATTCATTTTAGGGTTTGAAATTCAGAGTTTAATTCCCCGATTAAATTCAGAGTCGCAAATGTTATCAATTAACCGAAGCTTGCAAATTTATGCTACCTCAAAGGTATGAAATTCAAACCTGTAGAAATAAAACAATGCTGCTGAAGATGAACCTGCAGGTGGACTAAGAGAAAGGCGAGCCAATTGGCTTTCACTTCATTGCTGCCGAGCCGACCTCTAAGTCGAGTTGCAGGGTTGAGAAGGGGCTTGATTGACTGGCCTATTTGTATGAAGAGTCTGGCAGCAAGGGAATGAGTGCCACAAAGCTTGTGAAAAACTGCCTGTAGCTGCGGGCTTGATGCCCTGAATTGGCTCAAACGATGGCTCAATGACAGCAAGCGGCAAGAGAGGAGCTTTGGTGCTTCGATGGCTTGCTCGAAAATAAAAGGCGCGGCCTCAAGCCGGAGTAACCAGGACAGAGAGCAACGAAACGCCAAAATTGAAAAGGACTCGGCTTTGGAAAAAGTGGCCAATGTGCAGAGTGTAGAGCAAGGGGTTCGACGGAAAAGGTATTGTATGCCAACGGTGTCGGTTGGGATCTGCGCCCTTAACTTGCGAGTAATGGTTGACAAGCCGTGTGGCCAAGCTGCAAGTTCGATGATATTCAGTGGGGAGAAAGGAAAAAGAAAGGGGTCGATATCCTTACTTGTAATGTTTCTTATTATAATTTTTTATATCTTATTTTTTTTAATTATAAATCTATAAAAAGTAAAAATAAAAATAAAAAGCAACTAATTTTAAATAAAGTGAAACCCAAAAAATTAAATAAAGATATAAGAAAAGATAATTTATTTATATTTATTTCTACTTATTGATCACAAAGCACGTTAAAAGGAATGTTGAGTATAATGATGTTCGTATAATGCGAGAAAACCAAACGGTTTCCTATAAACGGTCTCATATAAAAGATACAATGCATGAAGTATAAAAGATACAGTGCATGAACATAAAAGATACAATGTATGAAATGCCCTAGCGGAGAAGATCGAGAAGCTAATAGGTCTGGGGATTAGACCCATCTCTCCTAACATCCAAGGTTGAAAGAAGAACACTAAAGAAAACTCATCAAAGTTTGTTGGCCCAATGAAGAGCCGGTGGAAAGTGCAAATTGTCTGCTAAATTGTTGCATGGGGGAGTTCGCACGTTGTTGAGGTTTGGAGGACCTACTCCGTCTCCCAGGAAAGGATTTGCTGCTGAGATCTCGTGTGGCGGGGTGAGGTCCCACGGATCCTCACTGATCTAGAGTTTGGATATGTACTAGTATCAATCGGTCTCTTGGTGCCCTTGTCTGAAGGTAGTACCCTAAAAAATGTTATGATCCCCTGTGTGGGGTTTGGTCTGATGGGAGGTTGAAGAATATGTGCTCGAAACCTCCTTAGAGCCTCCTACATATATAGGGCCAAACATCTCTGATCGAAATACCTGGAAAAGTCGGCGAGGGTCTAAGAATCTTAGAACAAGTAATGGAACCTTCCTCTGATCTTGTAATAGACAAGGCATCTAAAAATGAAGTGCAACTCGGTCTCCACTTCTTGTAAATGACATACCTGGAAGATTTTGTCTGGTTTATCAATCTGGTGGTTCGTCTCTACCCAAAGTCTATGAGAACCTACTATGAACTGGCCTAAAGGAATGTGAAGAGCATGCATTCGGTGGCAAAACGTATATTGGGGTCAAACAATGAACCTGTCTCTCAACTCCAAGAAGTGCTCAACGTAGAAGGCCATCTTTGGGTGCAACCCCCTCCCCCCCCCCAAAACCCCCCTGGCGGAGGATTGACCCAAGTGACCTGGATGAAATGTTAGTAGATGTCCTCTCTAATGATCTTGTTCGCCTCCTGTCTAGTAGGTAAGAGGTGATCAGGAGCATCTAAGGAATATCGGAAAGGGGGGGACGATCCAACTAAATGCCCACTGACTCTAAGAGATTTGAAACTCCTATAAACCAACATCTGGCTCGAACCGAGGGAGTAGAATAGGCAATAGTATCATTAGAGAAATATGCCAAGTAAGGATAAAGCCTCGAACACGATGCAAGAATGAAACCAATCTGAAGATTGTCTCAAGCCGAAAGGGTTGAGCTCCAAACTCTGCAAGGATGATGTGCTGAGGTACTGTCTGTTTGCATCTAATGATGTGGCAGAGAAGAAGAATTTTGACTCTCTCAACTGAAGCCCACTCTGAATCAAGTAAAGACAGTCCCCAAATCTCTTAGCCATATAGAACAGTGGGACGGATCAAGGTTTCCATGAGGCTAATTTTCGACAAGATGTCCTAGAAGTGATATCGAAAGCATTGTCTCTCGAGAAGGGCTAAGGATCCATATCCTTTGTTGATCTAAGGTTGAAGTGTTGGTCACAAACTGAAGCGGGGACCTAAGAATTGTACCCCCAAGTAAGTATACGTGTTGGTGATCTCAGCCTCCTCCTCTCTGAATAGGAAGTGAAGGTCTGAATTTTTCTTCACCCCATTGAAGATCATAACCTTAGTTTTATCCAGGTTGACCATCAACTGTCGAAGATCACAAAATAGAGCTAAGGCATCCAACTGCCTCTGTAATCATTTTGGGGATGAGGAGAGAAGGACCACGTCATCAACAAAGAGTATAATTGAAATCAGAACTTGGTGAAGAAGGCAACCATCGATGTCCTTGATATGCTCTTGTATAAATGCCTCCAACTCATCAATATAGATCCCAAACAGAGTAGGGGACATTGGAAAACCATGTTTAACCCCAATAGTGCTTCAGATGAAATCAGACATCCCATGATTCGTGTGAAGACGACTAAGGACAGACTCATATAGGCGCATAATAGCTATCAATAGGGTCACAGAGATGCCAATATCTCTGAGTTTCTGGAATAAGGCTTCCCTCGTAACAAAGTCAAAAGCTTTCTGAAAATATAAGAAACAATAGTAGACTTTCGAAGAGCGGTGTCGTGCCTCCTCAATCACGGCGCGAAGGGTGAAGATGTGGTCAATGGTCTGATGATTCGGTCGAAAACATGTGTGTACCCTCGCTCTAAGTTGTCTCTACTTAAGGTCACTGGAGAGTTTCCTATGTAAAACAGTAGCATACAACTTTGAGAATATGTGGGCCACCATGATCATTCTATAGTTATTGGGATTTGAGTTGGAACCTAATTTGTGGATCAGATGAATGATGTGGTGTGCCCATGTCGGTGGAAAACCTTCACGAACTACATGGTCGAAGAGATCAACCAAGTAGCTAACCAACGCACGAGAACCATGCTTAAAGAACTCTGCTTGGTAGCCTTCCTCATCAACTGCTTTATTGTTGTTCATCACCCAAATGGCCTCTCTAATATCTTTGTCTAAGAATAGGTAACGGGAAGAGGGTGGGGAGGTAACATGAATTTGGGTCTGCCCGGAAATATCATAAAGGTTGTAAGTGTGAGAGAACATGGAAGCAGGGTCGAGGATAGATGGGAGAGGGGAGCATCAGGGAAGGATGGTATGCCATAATTGTTTAGGGGAGTGGCCAAGGAGAGCAGAAAGCTCTCGTCTTATATGAGAGACAAAGAGTTGTTTCTTGCGACGGAGGAGACGATGATAAGAAGATTTGAGGTCAGAGTAGAAGGGTTGAGAGTGGGTGAAAGCGTATCTAAGTTCTCGATGTAGAGCCTTGCATTCGTCATCATACCATTTGTTCGTGGGGCAAGATCCAACTTTTGGGGAGATGGAAGTGGAACGAGCGGAGTGGGGGGAGGATTTGAGTGTTGCTTCCCAAATGGCAGATGAAAGACAAGTGTATTTAGTGGAAGCAAAATCAAGCACAGAGAATTGGGTCTCCAATGGGAGCATCTTGTGTAGGGTAGAGGAGAAGATGTCAGGGTCGCCCTCGTCAAATCGAAAGGTGGTTCATGGTGGGCCCTAAGTGGAAGGATGGGGTGGAAGGGTAGGGTCAAACTAGAGAGAGAAGGAAAAAAGTGCATGATCGGAAATGGGGTGGGGGAGATCGATATATGGAGAATAAAAGAGAGTGAGTTATGGCTAGCGAGGACATAATTAACTACACTCGCACCCCCGCCATATGGTCAGCATGTGAAAAAGCAAGAGTTTGGGAAACAAGGGAGACCATTTAAAATCAACAACTCCTAGGATTCCTCCAACTACAATAGATGCTTACCATAAATTGTAGTGGGCCCCACAGCATCATCTGACATTCGGAGAAGCCCTACTGAATCTAGATCTATCCTCTAAGTACAAAACACATCCTTTGATCAATTGTGGAGAGGGATCTGAAGATCTCTAGTATGAGCATTGAAGTCACCTAGGAGGATGACTTCCCCATCAACAGAGTATTGGGTGATGTCGGTGTACAAGTCTATAAAGGGGTCCCCATTTGAGCCATTATGGATGGAAAATGGTGAAGAGGCTAGGGGAAAGTAACAAACTGCAATGTAGATGTCCCTCGGAAGAGAGACCCTGACACTAATTTGAATCCACATAAACCTGGCAAACTCATCCTCGGCTACCAAAGATACCCTATTCCAGAGTAAGTCACTAGCCCAACAAGCAACTTCACATGATCCTCTAACCCCTCCCGAGCTCCTCATCTCTTGTTTGTAAACTGAGAACCAATGGTAACTTGCAATATCTGGGATAGGTTGAACAGGGCTCGCATGAGTCTTGGTCATGAAGAGGATGTTCACTGGTTCAATAGTGTCATATAAGAGTCTCGATGATGACCAGAAAAATCCATTTCCATTCCAACATCAGATATAAATGTTTGTACCTTGTCTTATCCCTAAGCAGGCTCGTCATTTAGAACCTCCAGTTCGGGGTTCCCACCCAAGAAAGAAGGAGTCCCAAATGATTGCCCGAAGATTCCTGATAACTGCCCATTTCCTTGCCTCTCGTGCTACCATAACCTATTCTTTGGATTGTTTAAGTTCCATAACATGTGCTCAGGTGAGGTCCTCGTCCAAGAAAATTTTGTTGGGAAGAGAATAAAACTTTCACTTAGCCCTGAGGGCGCGGAGTCGATCGGATGCAATTCAAAAGCCGAGGAAGAGAGTAGAGTTGTAGCCCAGCCAGGCTCTATCCAGAGCTATATCGGGGAGGCTAAGGGTATCCATAAGGAACCTATCCCCCACTTCCATAGGCTCCGGAGAGGGGTGAGGTAAGGGGAGATCTCTCCCTCACTCGTTGCTCTGTTGAACCGATCTCGAAGACGATTTCTCACGTTGAAAGCTTTGATCTCTGTCCACTAGAGAACATGTATGCATGCAAGGAAAACTCAATGGCAGAGAAATAATTAACAGTTACCTAGAGAGTGTCAGAGGACTCGAACACCAGAGGGACTCGAAGAATTGGTTGGCTCTTGCATGTAGTTGGTAAGTTTTTGGTAATTTTGGTAAAGACTACTAGCGTAAAGTAAGAAAGATTAAAACTAGCAACTGCCCCAAAAAGGTACGCCCATACATTGTTAAATTGGAAAAAGCTAAAGCTTGGTTTCATAATCGTGTAAATAATATTGATGTATTAAATTTTAAATTTTAGTGTTTTATTGCAAACCAATATTGGTTGAAGCTTGGTCAAATTTCTTAATTAAAAGGAAAGAACTTTTATTGCAAATCCTTACTAAACTCAACAATGTGGTTGTAACAACTACGAGCAGAAGGTGCCAGAGATGTTGTGATTCTTGACTCATGACTTGTCAAGTTTGAACTTTTCGAACATTGCCTTTGGAACATTCAAGATATAAAGCAGAGCTATTGTAAACTTTATTTGTAATGTCTAGTGTTGGGTTGATTATAATATTTTCATTGAAATAATAAATGTAGTTACCTCTATAAATATTTGGTTTAAAGAAGGTATTATAGCTATTAGCAAAAGAAACATATCTGCATTTTTTATCTTGTTAAGTTTTTATTTAGACCAGCATTTCCATAATGTATGCTTATTATGTAGGTGAATTGTTTTTTAGCCATCAATGAAGTTCTAAGTTCTAATTTAGAAGTCATAATTCATGTAATGTAGGGGTTCTCTACTTACAAAAATCCTTACGGAGAATGATCCTTTTGGCCTAATGAAGAAGTATGTTCAAGATTTAGAGAAGTGTTGTTCAAAAAGTGTTCAATATTGTAGGGATGTTGTTATCCATCTTTCAAAGCAGTTGTTTGAAATACATATAAATCATGAAGATCCACATTTTCAGCAGAGATGAAAATCGGTCAACTCTAAAACAATCAAATATTTGGAGCAATTTCATTCCATTGTTAATGAACATTTTTCTTAAATTCAACTTACGTATTTGAGGCTTTCAAATTTCTGAAGCAAAATGAGTATAATTTTTTGCTTAGAAACAATTGATTACACATTGCCTCTGTCCAGAAATGATAAAGAAAATCATGGCAATCACTGCTTGGCCCCAAAAACTAAGTTAAGTTCTTTGCATGGAGCATAATTAAACAATCAATTAGATTTGGAGGCCATAGGAAACAACGATGCAATAATAACAATAGTAGCAACAACAACAACAAAGGTAGATGAGGTGGACGCCAGATTAGTCCACCCAATCTTCCCAAGGAATCGAGATGGGTTGAACAACTACTAAACCCTTGTGCAATAGATATGGCCAAGAATAACATTATTCACATTCAAAATATCATATGGCTCCTCCACGACCTTGCATCAATCTCAGGTGATGTAAACCATAGGCTTGCAACACATGGGCTGAGAGCTTTCACTGCCAAGATCATACATTCAGGTGTGTCTCTTCTTTGCCCCTAATTCCTCTCTACAGATACAAAGTTGTTTCACATGGCTCTCGTCAAGTTTCATGAGGTAAGTCCATGTATCAGTTATTATACACCATAGCCAATAAATATATGCTCGAATCCTTTGAATACCAGGCCAATAAATGTCTTTGTGTAATAAACATTGTGTTTCTCATGGAATACAATGGCCCACGTTCATAGAGGCATTGGCCAGAAGACCAGTTGGGCCTCCTAGTCTCCTAAGGCTAACTATCATAGAAGACACCCTTGAGGCACCCTTTTTAGCCGACCCTCCTTCCAATGACTTCCATAACCATTTGAAGAGACATGCAAAGACTTTGAACCTTGATATAGAAGTCAGCGTCATTGCACGACCCCTAGATTCCCTCACCAGGGAAAGCCCTAGGGATCAAAGAAGATGAGGCATTAGCTATTTGTGCACAATTTCATCTTCATCGACTCTTAGGGGAGGGATTGGACAAAAATGAAGGAAAAGACAATCAGTTAACATCAGTTCCCCCTCATGACAAGTTCATCAAATTCATAAAGGACCTAAATCCCCTAGTGTTTTTCTTGAGTGATAATTATATATACCATTCATCTCTTGATTTCATGGAAAGATTTAAGAACTTTTTAGATCATGTATGTAGATTCTTGGATTCAACCAATGTATGTTTCAAGGGGAGAGAGTGCGAAGAGAGGCGTATGGTTGAAGGCGAGGTTGGCATGGGGTTAGCTATTAATGTAGCATATGATGTTGTGTCTCATGTGGAGAGAAATGGGAGCCACTTGATTTGGGTCAATAGAGTTAGAGAAGGGGGATTTATGTGTGAAATCCCTAGTGACAAAATAATTGATTGTGCAAGAGACATGCTTCATAAACATAATTCAAATCAGGAGACACGTTTGGAGGATGGACGTATTTCTTTGTATTGGAAGAGTCATCCTATGACCTTTTTCTCTTTGTGGAAACCATCTTGGAATGAGCCTACATGAGAAAACTCCTTGTTTCATTAATATTCTTCAAATGTTATGCATTTTTTTGTCATTAACTTTTATATTCTTGTTTCATATTATCATACATATAAATGTACATAATATTTGGTCCCTTGAATTTTCCTTGGGCTCAAATTCAATGCTTACATTTAACTCATAACATAAAGGTTACAAATAATAAAGAAAAAATGAAAAGTTGCATCCATTTATCATTTGATGCTTAATTAAAATAATTGTGTTGTAGTTTCACCCAAGAACCTTAACATCATTGTTGATCGTTTTACCTTCACTTTATATATACAAGGCGTAGTCTACCTATTATATGTTTTGGAGATTTTATGGGCATATTTTTCGGTAGATTTACACAGAATCCAACAAGGATTTATTCCAATTATATGCAAGTGAATTGATCTCATTCAAACCAGATAATTATGTTTTGGTCAACGTTCTTGAAGAGAAAACTACAACTTTTTATCCCAGTAGAGTGCAAAAACAGGGGGACTTTGCTTTCCCACTACTAGTATGTTGGTGTAGGTTTGTTTGATGTTGATCTTGTTGTTGAATCTCGAGGAGGGGTTTGCAGAATGCCATAACCATTTGAATCTTCCATTCCCTGCAACGACAATGCTTTTAAGAGAGCCAAAATACCTGCCAGGAACACCAACCATACTCTTATCTGTAGCACCTTTTCAACCCCTTTTGCAATTAGAACAACGAACAATACTAGTCATATTCCAACTTACAATCCAGTATATTAACCCCGAAAATTTTGAAAAGCTATAAGATAGGAAGCCCAAACAATGAACTCACGGGAAATGTATTGTAGGATGCCTATAATTGCTATCATTTCAACAACAGTTTGTTCCCTGCAAAAATTTATGAAAATCACTTTATCACATAAACACTTGAAAACTTACTAACCTTTAAGAACAATCCATAGGCAACGTGAGCATTTTTCACATGCAGAGTTCTCCCTGGACATAATCTAGGAACTAAAAATAGAACAAAATTTTCTCACTTAAGTGTTTGGTCTGATGTGTAAGAAATAGATATTGAATCCTATAGTAATATGGTCCTCAGTCATTGGATTATTGCTACCAATCTAAATTTAAAGTACTTTATCATAAATTGTTTCTAGAAATAAAAGCACAAGGTTAATATATAATGCCATGGTAAGTTGGCATAACTACAAAACACAAAATGAAAATAATCCAGTTCATCAAGGCACATATGAGAATAATTGTTAACATATAGACCATGATGATCACAAATTAGAAAATAGTGAACTACAAGACTAGACTTCCTAATTGATTTCCTAGGCCACGGTGAAAATGGTGCTTATGGTGCAGAACTCCCAAGTCATGGCAAAAACTTAGGTGCCTAATAAGATTTGCAACATTTAAAAATAATACGACATTTGAAATAACAAAAAACAAATATTTCTTTCTCTTCCTGCTAATCATGCAAAGGAGGTTCTTTGTCTTTAATCTTAGTGCAAGGTCTTCTTAAAGATACCCTTAAACATGGATGCCTCATAAGTTGAAGGGAATATATTTTCAAAATGTAAGAAGAGTGGACTACATAATATCTCAAATAAGCCAAACCCTATGCAACATGAATTAATGGTCAACAAAAATTGCACCTTGTCTACGAACCAACACTGTAGGGAGCATGGATTTGTTCCCCACCTGAATATCAAGAAAAACAAGTTTCTAGAGATGTACATGTAGAAAACCATTATATGGTTCACTCCAGTTTTAAGAAGCCTTCCCTCTGCTAGCTTGGGCAATGGAGGCAATTTTCTAAGTTTTGAATGGTTTTCTCTTCATGGTTTGGGTACTTGATTTTCAAAAAGGCCTTAATTAAGGGGTAAATACTTCAAATAAGTATTTATATGACCTTTATTGGAAGATATTAATTAAGGGACAAACACTTTCAATAAGATTTTAGATGACCCCATTTGATAAGGATAGATATGTTCAACAATATTTTATAAGACCCCATCTGATAGGGGTCCATAGTTTCAACAAGACTCCTTACCTTGTCATGACATACTAAACAGGAAGGAAACAAAGGAGCAAAAAATATCATTCACCATATAGAACCACGGAATTTCACAAATGTTTCAAAATAATAATAAAAAATAAATAGGAAAGCTATGCTTATATAAATTACAACACCTGACTGAAAGATAAATAATTTATGCATCGTATAGGAAAGAAGTACAACACAATTTTCCTTGAAACAGAAGCTCGAGGCCTTGGGAGCTTAGTTGTAGTCTTAGTGGAATGGATAGGATGACATATTTGTCCCGTTTAAAAACCACAGAGTTAATACTTTGAAAAACCAAATGAAATGGAAAAAGATGAAGGAACAATCTACACAAGTTAGGGGACCATGACACACCCTATCACCTACCTCAAGCTTTATTAGAGTGTTCATGATGCCAAACCCCCGGTCTGGATCATCAAACATTTCTAAAAACTTGGGAAATGAGATACTTTAAAATTTCATCCTCTCCATGAACTTCCATCATGCCACTGAATCCTTCTAATGGAAGATAGACTGCCCTTAACAGTCTAATTAAGAATTTGCATCTAGCTTCCCAATTTGTGCACCAATACCCCTTGTTGAACACCACACTAAAGCATCAAAAGCATAACGCTTTCTCTTCTCTGGGAACCTACACAAATGGAAGCAATAATGGCATAAAACAAGCCCAAATCCACTCTGCATGATCTTGTCCCATCCAATACATTTAACACTCTTTCATTCACCACCTTGACAATTCCTTGGAATGTTTATAGTTTGAGAAGATGGAGCAATCTCTGTAAATTTGTTCAAGAGTTAATTTGAGGATGGTTTTCTCCGATACACCACTACTAGATTGAGAAATGCGCACTTTTGTTTTAGTTAATTCCTTTTTTAGAAGATTTATATCACAAACATTCAATCTAGTTAGCCTTTGGAAGCTTCTAATATCTAGAGTGCATGACAAATATTGTCCAAGTGTGGTTTTTACACTTTCTCTTGTAAACCTACCTTGCTTAACAACCAATATTCCTTCTTCAAAGCTCGCATTACCATTTCCCGTCTGTAACTGAGCTTCAGAACCTCCATGTTGGTATGCTATTATAATAATTGAAGAAATTCATTTAGGCCTCTTATGGAGATGATTTAAATGTGTAATAACATCATATAATTCCACCTTATTTGTCATTTTGAAAACCTATTTCAAAGCTTTCTTAGCTTCTACAGTTTCTCCAACACCCAAAATGCCACCACTTGGTTAAGTTGAGCACGCCAGTGATTAGATCAAATAGAAAGCATCTTGTTACTGCATCTTTGGGGGCACACCCACATTTCCAAACAACCCTCCAAGATTGTACAATGCATCCATATGATCTCCCTTCAGGTCTATGGTTTTTTGAAACTCTTGTATGACTCTCATCCTCCCCCATGGCATGCACAACCTACCCAATATCACAATGTGCATCAACATAATCAACCCTAAAAAATATAGCCTCGTCCAGAGCCTTTTCCATAGCTCTATACTCACCCACCCCAATATTCCTTCTTCAAAGCTCGCATTACCATTTCCCGTCTGTAACTGAGCTTCAGAACCTCCATGTTGGTATGCTATTCTAATAATTGAAGAAATTCATTTAGGCCTCTTATGGAGATGATTTAAATGTGTAATAACATCATATAATTCCACCTTATTTGTCATTTTGAAAACCTATTTCAAAGCTTTCTTAGCTTCTACAGTTTCTCCAACACCCAAAATGCCACCACTTGGTTAAGTTGAGCACGCCAGTGATTAGATCAAATAGAAAGCATCTTGTTACTGCATCTTTGGGGGCACACCCACATTTCCAAACAACCCTCCAAGATTGTACAATGCATCCATATGATCTCCCTTCAGGTCTATGGTTTTTTGAAACTCTTGTATGACTCTCATCCTCCCCCATGGCATGCACAACCTACCCAATATCACAATGTGCATCAACATAATCAACCCTAAAAAATATAGCCTTGTCCAGAGCCTTTTCCATAGCTCTATACTCACCCACCCCAAAAAGTGCACTACCAAGACGTTTCAGTGCCCTGTAATGGGTTGAGCAAAGAATTGTTGCCTCTTTGTAGCTGCACTGTATCATATGTTATAATCCACCTTTGTATTTTTTGTATTGAAAGCAAATGGCATTCTTCCTAAGAAAAGCAACAGATATGCATGCACCATAGAACTGAAACTACCCTATTTCCTAATGATTGTAAAAGAAAAATAAATGCCCAAGTATAGGGTAAGAACATACCAAAAGTGAGTGCTTATAAAAACAACGAGGAATACTCATTGAGGCGTGAAGCGAAGATATTCATTCATGTCCTCTAATTATGTGGTCTTCTGCCTGCAATTCAACACTCAAGCAAAGATCAACCATTGAATTCCCTCACATGCAACTAGGAAGGTTTCATTACATGTCTCTAACAGCCCGGGGGTGCATTGCCGCCTTGTTTGGGATTTCTTCCCAATCTAATCATTTGGGTCCATCATGTCTTTCATGGAGCCAATCCTCCAAGCTACATATTAACTCATTTACAAGTATTTTCTCTGTCCCAAATAATCATCAACCGAGCAGAGGAACCAAATTCTCATGGAATTCATGGTTTCCTAAAGTCTACATTTTTGCTATAAACTCTTTCTTGGCTTCAGGTCCCTTTTGTTGTAATTTATTTACAGCCATTGTTGATCCATTGCTTATTTTACCTTTGTATACCATTCCAAAACCTCCATTACCAATAACATACGAGTCAGAAAATGTTTGTGAACGTAAACTGCACACTTTTGAAGAAATTCATTGTTTTGAAGCCTGGAGAGAACCTGCCACTAGTATTTTATTTCAGGATAATAAATTCCACTTCCATTGGGTTACTTCTGGAGGCCTCCTTCCTCATATATAAGGTGAGAAGTCCACAAATTAGAATAACATAGTGGATATAAATTGAGTTGAACCTGATGATCCTATTTGAGTCAAACTTGCCACCTCTGGATGAAGGGTGGTAAGGAAATCTTAAGGGGTAGAGGCCCGTCGACGTAGAAAATAAGAAACGATTTGAATGAAGGGGCCTATTGATGGTTCGATCCCTGAAGAAATGATTTGAATGTAAGGGTCCATCGACGGTTTGATCCCTGGCAGGGCAAGTCTGAGGGGCATAGTAGATGCGGGAGGGGCGTCGCATTGAACTACAATGATGATTCCATGAGTAAATTTGTTATTTGATGGAGGAGGACGAAAATAGAGCCTTGTGTGATTGGATGGATTTTCCAAGTCCAACCCCGCAGAAGAATGCCTATCGATATGTATGTATGTATATATATATATATATATAATTTATCTAAATTAATTTTAAATCTAAATAAAACCAAAAAATTCTAGCTCTAAAATTAAATTATAAACTCAAAATAAAATCTAATTAGAATTTAACTCTAATATATAGTTTAAATCTATTCTATAATTAAGATTTAAATTTAAAACCGAATGAAATATAATATCCAAAAATACAAACCTCAAATAAAATAAATCTAAAAAAATCTAACTTCGATTTTTTTTTAATCTTAAACAAACAAGAAAATTTAAAATTTAATCTAATTTAAATTTAAACTCAATAAAAAATCTAGAAATCTATAGCAAAAGAAAATAAAACTTGTTATGTACTTGATTAATGAGGTAACCTTTGAGTTGATGATTAACCTCCAAACTGGTAGCACTAGATTTCCGCCAGCTAGGGTATAGGAGAAAAATAAAAAACTCAAACCTTCTTAACACTCATTTACTCCAATGTGATAATGTGAATCCAATCTGCTTGGAATTCCAAATGAAAATCAAATACCCAAAATAAAGATAAACAGAAGAGCTAAAAAAGAAATGCTATCAAAATTTTATTATTCCCATAAAAGATTTGATGTTTAGAGTAAGGATACCTCTAACCCGTAAGTTACAATGCCATGGGAGAAAGCTCATGGTAATCAAACTTTTTGATATGATTAAGATAAAATAATGATAAAGTGGGTTTTTTCTTTTTTTTCTTTTCTTTTTTTTTTTTTTTATAAAGAAGATCAAATTAAATAATAAAAATGAGTTAAACACTTTGAAACTTTTAGAAAAATATAGAATTAGTTGTGTTCATTTGACTAAGTAATTCTTTTACATTAAGTTTTTCAATATAAAATTAGTTGTGTTCATTTGATCAACCAATTCTTTTAGATTAATTTTTTCTTCTTCTTTTTTGAACATGGGCAAATTACAATTTCTCATGTGTGTGTTAGTAATCTCAATACATAAGGAAAAAGCTCCAAATAAATGTTGATGTAGACCATGGAATATCATGTAGCTCTTCATATTGGTTGACAAGACAGACAAAGTCCTAGCTTAACACCTTCAATAACAGGTCCAACAACAAGTGGTTAGACACCAACATAGATAGGGTAAATTAATCACATGAAACTTACCTAATGTTACTAAATTACTTAAGAACCTAACCAAGGGGACAACCTTATCTTTGTTATGCATGCCTTTGGGATAAAAAACAAAGTATTTCCCAAGTCTTCTAAGTTTGAATACGTGGATGATTTTTTTTATTTTTTATTTTTTTATTTTTATTTATTTATTTTTAATACAAGGAAAATAAGGGATAACGTATGGATTAAAATCCATGGGTATAAAGTTTGTTGAGGGTATAGTTTTGTATTACTACCTGATCAAACTGTAGCTAGGAACTTTATTTGCAAAGCCTTGTGAGAGTAAGCTCTTTCTACTTCGGTTTGCACTCACTTCCCCTTCCTTTTATTTATTATTATTTTATTTCATTTCATTTTTTTGAAGTCCTCTTTCTTTGGATAGGCATTCTGCTCTTAGGACTTTGAGGGAGGGAGGTGGGGGAATGATGAAATAAAAACTTTTGAGTTTACTTTTCTCTTTATCTCTTTAGCCATTTATTTGGCTTGATTTGACCTTTTTTTTGTTATGACCCTCTTTGGATGATCTTTGGTATGTCAACCATAAATTAAGGGAATTGTGGATGGAATGGAGAGGAAAGGGATTTAATAGAAAGGGTTAAATATAGAAGGGGTATGAACACGCTACCCAACTTGATTTCCAAGTAGTACCCAGTGGTATAGCTTAAAAGTATACTTACCCAAAATTTATTATATCCCAATGGTTAGAAGTAGTAACATGGTAACATTTTTATTAAGTTAAAAGTGAGAAAGAATCCTTCTTATGCTACTATCTAAACAATAAGATGAAAGCTTGGAATCATTTTCAGATGAAGAAACTAAGCAATGAAAGCATACCAACCATCGGTCAAAGTAACACAAAGCATCATCTAGCACATCCGAGATCAAGGGAAAGGGGAAACGATACACCATTGCGAATGATCGATGAACACCATGAATGTAACTAATGAGTGGAGAAAAGCAACAGATCTAAGATGACATGAGATCTCGTCCGAACAACAACAAACCACACCAAGTGTGTCTTTATGGGAGTTTCCTGATGAGAAACACTTCCTATAATAATCCACAAACTAGAAGAATAAATGAAATTAATCTAGTTACCAGTCTTAGGAGGACTGCGTCAGGTTCCTACTTCAGAAAAATTCCAGTTACTTCATAAAGGTGCTACTTCGAATTTCTTATAGAATCATCGTTTTGTTGAATCTAATACAGATTGACCGAGTGGTTTCAGGGGTGGTCCTACTAACTCAAGGGTGAGGCCGAGTTTCCTTAAATGGATTGTATTCCCTCATAAATTTATCTCAATACCTCAATAATGTCCTCAATACCTTATAGATGATCTTACTCCCTTGGGAATTCTTGACTTATTTCCCTAGGAGCATGCACTATATGTTACAAAGAATTAAAGGTCTATGGTCAGCGAAATCCTTCTTAGTCTCTGTTTTAGGAGCCGAAATACTTCAATAATTCTTTGTTTTATTATAATATATGGCCAATCTCCCAAATGGTGTCATAATGGATCAGAGAACTACTTCAATGGTGAAATCAATCATCGGGATTTTGTCTTCCTCACAAACATGACAATATTTTTCCTCATATTGTTCTGGTTCTACCTTTGAATGAACCTGCAAGGAATCAACCTCATAATAATTTAGTTTTTGCCTAAGTAAAAATACCTCTAATCTTAGAAGAAATTTGGATGCCTTTACAAA
Organism: Pinus albicaulis; assembly: GCA_034641835.2. Lineage (NCBI taxonomy): Eukaryota > Viridiplantae > Streptophyta > Pinopsida > Pinales > Pinaceae > Pinus > Pinus albicaulis. The sequence continues at coordinate 145,712,690 of CM076573.1, forward strand.
ATATTGTGTTCCTCCTTTCTATAGATAATTCCCTATTTCGAGAACAAGGTAGAAAAGTGGCTATGTAGGGTGGGATCACGTCCATCAAAACTAATCAAAGGAGAAAAGGGGTATTAAACCCTCAAATCATCAGGCTCAAAGAAAAACAGAGACAAATTGATCCAATTCGGGATGATCAAAATGATTATATCTCTCTGGTATTTATAAATTTCTTTGTGGGGGTTTCTCCTTCGTAATTAATTGAGAGGGGTTCATGTCAACACCAAACTTTGGGATTTTTACCCCAGCTGCCCCAAAACTCACCCCATGTTGTCCAAACATGTATTAATTTGGGTTTTCCCCTTTATCGAAGACTACAGCCTATGGGGATTGATAAAATACTTGATCCTCCCTTGGCAATTAATCCGTAGGGAACATTGCAATCTCCCCTTCTCGACATTGCTTGTCCTCGAGAAATTGTATGTATGGGTGTTGCATAATGTTCCCCTTCATCAAAATTTCCACCCATGCATATCCTACATGGATTTCGTCACTTTAAGTTCTATGAGTGCCATGTCTGCTAGCACCATTGCCATCATTTCCCAGTTTCCCCATTCTCATGGTATGTTCATGATCATCTTCTATGTATTCTAAATTGGTTGTAGGCTTGGATTTGCGATCATAGGATATAGTGTTACCAATAATTATTTTATTGTGCAAATCTTCAGGCTCCACAAATACTTCAGGAAGTGAGATTACTATATGACTCCTCTTTTCTAACATACTTGGTTTAGTTTTACCTGATTGAATCTCTTCCTTCTTATAGGAAGCCAAAGGGTTCTCTTCCTTTACCCGTTCCTCAGGTTCCTGGCCACCTACCATTTGGAAAGTTTGGTGATGTTCTTCCCATTTTTGTTTGGGTCTTATAGCTCCTAGGGCTTTAAAGTTACCTCTAGGCATCAATTCAATTCCAATGGGAGATGGAGTAAAATTATTGTGATGACTCTCCTTAACTACATGATTCACTTGCTCCTTGTCTGACATTACTTTAAATAGTTGTTTCTTCTTCAAATGTGTGTTTGACACAAGTGATATAGACCCTTCATCATGTTGAATTTGTATAGCATTTCCTTTGTCTTCCTACTCTTCATATTTGGGCTTGCTCTCTCCCTTTGTATAATCAGTTGATGTTGTTTTTTGTTTACACTTAGCAACTTCTAATAATTCAAAGTTGGGCATGTGTTTAGTTTTAAAGTCTCTAGATGTAATATCCCTCATTTTTGTGAGTGCAAAAATTACTAAGGAGCTGTCCCATTTTGTTGAATTTATATAAAAAGTCAATTAGAATTAATAAAAAAAACAGGGAGGGAAAATATTATTTTATTAGAGAATGGCGACAAAATAGTATTTTTATTGGAGAATGGTGGCAAAACATTATTTTATTTGAAAATGGCAGCAAATTATTATTTTATTGAAATGGCGCCGAAAATTCAATTAGTGGAATGTGGCCCCCACCAAAAAAATAATACTAAAAATGGGGGATCTAGAAGCTTGGAAAGACTCGGTAGAAAATAATAAAAGGAGGGTGGACAGGTTTGCAAAGGATTTATTCCATTCCTTTCATATTTAATTGACATTGAAAATAAACTCAAGCTAGTTTCAAACTTAATAATTTCAAGCGAAACTCTAGGATAACTTTGGTGGACTTCGAGTGCCACCCTAGTTAGCTCTCAAGGGAAGATCACTCCACGTCTCCCATTTGTGTTTATTGTAGGGTTATATAAATTTCCAAATCAAGAGACCGAGTTGATACATATTTGCATTTAGAATTTGGAGACTAGTTTATAGAGAGTTTTTAATGGATTTCCCATGCCAAATTAGAGGGATGAATTCTCAATTTATGTGTGCCAAAGATCACAAGGTACCAAGCATGAGTTACGTTTCTAGATCTAGTGCCAAGGACAAATTTATTAAGGGCGAGTTGTTTCATGCACATTGAAACTCCCTTCATAATTTCCAATGCCAAAAGAGGAGTCGATATCTGTCCTTAAGGAGGCTAAATTGTTATTAAAGAGGGAGGACAAATTTATAGGGTTCATGCATTTTATTTCCAAGAGGTCGAGAAGTATAGGTGGACATCTTACAAAGTGAACATGGAACCAATTTCAAATGGAGAGGGTTGATTTCTAAATTGAAGGAGCCAACTGATATATTTATACCCATATTCACAATAATTCAAGATTTGAAGTATATTCTTGGGCCTAGTTTTCTATAGTTGTTTATCTATTGAGAAGGTTGAATTGGTCCTAGAGATTCAACAAATAAACTAGTCTGATTTCTTATCAGTTTGGAGAAATTTCCAGACTTCCTAGGTCATTCTTGTGTCAATTTAGATGGTTGTAATAGACCTCACGTAATATTCCAAATTTAAATTTATAGTAGATAATAGATGCATGAACTAAGCTATAGCAAATATTTTTTTTTGCATGAGCACCAGCTAATAAAACACAAGAAATAGGGCGAATAACTGAGTCATTTTATTAATGTGGAGAAATAAGTACATAATGGGTAAGAACCATGGAACTTGGGGATTGCTATGCAAGTTATGAAAACCCCAAGTGAAATCTCGTTGACCCAAGAGGTGGAAATGGTCCCAAAATAAACTGTGTCCTCCAATAATTTATGTTGCTGACTACTAAATGGAACTAGTCCTCCTACTTAAAATAATGCCTAGAATGATCTAAAATTGTAGTTGCAAACTCCTCTCCTCAAACCCAAAAATACCCATAAAAGGTTTGACCTGTCTCCAAGCCAAAGTTGAACCCACAAAATGGTGCAAATTCCCCTATTAGTCAAGAATTCTCCCTGCTATAAGATTGAGAATGTTAGGCTCGAATGTCGCCTAGAAAATTTTGTAAAATTAGTTGGAGCCTCCTCTCAAGAAACCCACAAAAACCCACAAATGGTTTGGGTTGAATCCACCAACCCCTAGTGACCCCCAACAACTGTAAATTACCCAATTTGGCCAGGAAATGCCCCACACAACTAATACTATCGAATTAAGCCCAAATTCACCACTGGAAATCTCCCCCAACTCTAGATAAATTATCCCCTAAGGAATGCCTCTAATCTCTAGACCTTATCTCTCCTCAACCTCTATTCCTCCATCCCCTATGCAAACCTACCAAAGACCCCTGCACACTTCCAAAAATGTAGAATTTCGGCCCCAAGAATTCTCTCAAACTCAACCCTATTAATCACCACAAAATCTCCAGCTAAATTAGGGGAAAACCCCTACAAATATTCTCGTGATCGACCCCTGCATAATTAATCTCCCCTTAAGTAATTTGATCCACTTTTGCGCCTTGAAATAAAAAAATATTAGCTGAAATAACATGCAAATATGCCCAATGGAAACTCTAAATTGAGCTCCCCAAATTGCCTCACTAGGGAGACAATCGAAGTTCTCTGAAATTAGGGGAGAATTCCCACTTGGAAATTCCTTGTGTTGAACAACATGGTTGTCTTAGCTAAGCAACTTAAGAGAGCTAATGTTAAATTATAAAATGATCAAATATGTACCAAATGAGATCTTCCTTAATTTATTTATAATTGTTGGCCTCTATCTCCCTTGGTGGCCCTCACTTTACACTATTTCACCCCCTTTCTTTTTCTCTCTCTTTCTCTACAGTTGCACATTCCCTTTTTCTCTCTCTTGTGGCTCCCACCGACCAATGAGATGCAATCTTGCCTTTTCACCCAAGCTCCTCAAGCTGAAATCATCTACAAAACTTGAACCACAAAATATATTTTTGCCTAGCACCTCCCCAATAAACTGCGTTAATCTCCTCAAATGAAAAAATCAAAATTGGGGATATTAGAGTCCTCCCTACCAAAAATTGCTTGTCCTCAAGCAATGCATGAACAAACACCCTCTATAATTGTTGATCCCCACTAAACTGCAAACTATGCCAGGGTCCCAAATGTGCCAATGAATCATCCCTAACCTCTGCACTGTCCTTTCATGAAGGAAAACCTCAATACCAGGATCCCAAGCCATCATGTCCAACGTGAAGCTCCCCTTTCTCCACTCATTATCCTATTAGGTATAAGTACCAAAATCCATTTGCATACCATCAATGAGTAGGGCATCATGATCGTGATAATGTGTCACTTTGTCCAACTCCTTGTTAAGTTTCCCTACTAAGTGGTCCATCTCATACACTCTAAGAGTAAATTGTTGAAGATACCACCCAATCCCTGTAGAGATAAAGTCTCGCTCACATGAGCTTCCCCTAATATCTACTTGCTGATGCGCTCGCCACATTGATGAAGTCCCCCATGCCATTAATGAAAGACTAAAGCCCAATGGAAGATCTGAATGATCTCCCCCTGTAGAAAGCAACTCACACCCAAGTTTATATGTAATTCCAAGTCTTGTGATGCTCAGATCCCATGCTGGTCTAAAAAGGGTGCCACCATGTTGTCGTTGCGCAAATCTGACCATGACGGTCTGCCCATCATGCACAAGTTGTATCCTCCTCTCCTAGGACCTAATGGTAATATATATATATATATATATATATATATATATATATATATATATATATATATATATATATATATAGCCCCCATGCATCTAGCCAAGACATATCCATGATGTCACAACCTACCCATCCAACACTCACCCTGAACGGTCATAGAAGAAGCGAGGAAAATCAACCTTGCCATGCAAAAAAGGCCTCAATGCTCCCAACATGTCAAGCCAAGTGTGAGTTGGGTCATCATCTGCCCTAATCCCGCTCATCACGAAACAAAGTGTCCCATCAACCAACCAAATCCCTGGTTCCCAGATCTAGAATCACTGCGAGTTAGTCTTGACAGTTGTTGGTGCCAACTTGTGCCATGTCTCGAGTCCCTGTGTGTAATCAATATATGGACTCCCTACATCACGAACCAATCCAGTGTGTGCGAAACTACCCAACGTCGGCCATACCATGCAGTGGGATTTATTGTCCTGCCTCATGAAAGCACTCCCCAATATTGCCTAGAGTTTAAACATATGTCTACAAGTAAGGTCCATCAACCACTGTAGATGATCCTGAGACACTTGAGAATGTATCTCCAAAAGGGGGTCATGCATCTCCCCGAGTGTGGGCTCAAGGGTGGTGCAAGTGTTACCTTTGTAGAAGATCAGACTACCCCTGTGCATGCATCCACCAACTCGTGCCCTGACCATATGCCACAACTGGAAAGCCTCTCTCCAGATGCACTGTGTGTCGTCCAGCTATCTCAAATGATCCTCCTAGGTCTTGTTTATTGTGATGCGAGCATCAAGAGATGATATCCAGGTCCCCTATGTTAGCGTGCAATGTTGGAGAGTGATAAATGGAAGCTCATGGTTGGCCTTGTGATCAACTCACTCTCCAAATCTGAGTGTTCCAAACCCAATGGTGTGCTTGATTCCCTCTTCAAGAGATATCTCTAGCGACAACACTTCAACAACCTATTGTACATCATCATGCTCTGTTGCACTCAAATATGTACCCCCACACTCCTCTGCATAACACTGAATTCCGTGGCACAACTCCATGCACCACTGGATACCAACGCTTAATTTCATGCCACCATGTACCACATGGCATCCCATATGTTCCCATGCATCCAAAAGTCTATTAGGACACCCACCAAAATGTGATATACACCTCCTTAGTTGTCCTTGTACACCTGAGTGGCCCAAATCCTCACATACAATCGAGAATAACGCTATCGTGCCAAACCTTAATAGCTCTTGTGCCCAATACATCGATGAGAGAGAAACGTCTCCTTATGATGTACTGTCTGGTGGCCTGACGATGCCACCTCCTCCTACCAACTCCTGCCATAGTAGGCTAATCATCCTACCATATCATGTACACCCAACATGCCATGACAACTCATGAAATATGATTTCCCCCTTGTCAATCCTTCCTGATGAATAGGTGTGTACGCACAAACACCCATTCCATCATGCAATTACTATCATCACCTTCCGACCCCACGATGTGATGGATAATCTCACCTGCATCCCAACAACAGTCTGGCCTACGAGCCCGTCTGGTAATCCACAACCTCTACTAAATTATGGACATCGATGCATCTAACCGGATACCAACTCAATATATCTTGCCATCCAAACCCAAAAGAGGGATCAAATGCACGATAATGTTGTAAGACCCATTGATGTATGCTTGAAGGGACTATCATATGAAAGTATGAATAATTTGTTGGTTTCCAATGCATCCGATTGCTCCTCATTGATGGCTAACTCCAAGGATGGTTGTTCATCCTCCTCCACCATGGGCACAACATGAGCCACTAAATTCCCATCCACAGATAACTCATCATGCATAACATCCTCAACAATCAGCGATAGGTAGCTACTGTCTGGAAACTATGTCATAGATCTAGATTCCTTTGTATCTATCGACTCCTCATCAATGGTGTATATGTCTCCCGAAACCTCATCGACCTGTTGTGTACTGCCATCACCTAAAAATTCGGGTATGGCCCTGTACACCTCATCAATGGATCCCTAAAAAATGGATGACACATCATCCATGGGTGCCATCTCATCAACAGATGGCCCTTTGAGTGCACCTTAAGTGTATGCTATACTCTATCCACTACGGTGTCAACCAGAGAAACCAAAGGGATCTCCAACAAGGGTGACTCCTTTGTCACAATTGACACATCGACATGCTCCTCACACTCTTGTGTGCCCACAATCTCATGCTCAACCTCCTCCTTAGGCTCTTCATATCTAAATCCTGACCTTTACCAACAAAAGCTCCTCCTCGTCTCACCCTCTAACTATCCATGTCCTGTCTTCTCCTCCTGGTCTCACCGTCTAGCTATCCATGTCCTGTATGCTCCTTTTGAGGAGATTCAGTGCCCTGATTATGTCAATTTTCCCCACACAACGTAGATGCATGCACCCCATGCCCTGCACACTTCTAGTGTATTTGATGTAAGGATGAGGATGGATATTGTCCGACACCTTACTCAAGTGGGCCAATCTCTCATCGTTCCAGCGGATTCCACCCTAAAATTCCTGCGTACTAAATCTTCCTTGAGCCATGGGTTGTCTATGGTTTAACCTGTCACTATGCATACATGCCCAAATCTTCCATGATCTAGTTGGATACCCCAAAACTAGCCAAGATCATGGATCTGATACCATTGTAATGTTCCAAATTTAAATTTATAGTAGATAATAGATGCAAGAACTAAGCTATAGAATTTTTTTTTTCTACACAGGCACCAGTCAACGAAACAAAAGAAATAGGGCGAATAACTGAGTTGTTTGATTAATGTGGAGAACTGAGTACATAATGAGTAAGAACAATGGAACTTAGGCTTGATATGCAAGCTATGCAAACCCCAAGTGAAATCCCGCTGGCCCAAGTGGTGGAAATGGTCCCAGAATAAACTACGTCCTCCTCTTGCAATTTATGCTGCTGACTGTTGAATGGAATTGGTCTTCCTACTCAAAATAATATTTGAAATGCTCTGAAATTGCAGATGCAAGCTCCTTTACTCAAACAAAAAAATACTTAGAAAAGGTTTGGCCTATCTCCAAGCCAAAGTTGAACCCACAAATTGATGCAAATTCCCCTGCTAACCAATAATTCGCTTGTTATAAGAATGAGGATTTGAGGCCCGAATATCACTCGGAAAATTCGGTCAAATTAGTGGGATACTCCTGTCAATAAACCCATAGAAACCTATAAAGGGTTTGGGTTGAATCCACCAACCCCCGGTGACACCCAACAAGTGAAAATTACCCCCAAGTTGGCCAGAAAATGCTCCACAAAACTGATACTTTTGAACTAATCACAAATCCACCATTGGAAGTCTCCCCCAATTCTAGCTAAATTCTACCCCGAGGAATACCTCCAATATTTGGCCCTTATCTCTCCTTAACCTCTATTCCTCCAGCCCTACGTAAGCCTGTCTAAGACCCCTACAAACTTCTAGAAATGTAGAATTTTGGCCCCAAGAATTCTCTTAAACTCAACCCTGCTAATCACCACAAAATCTCTAGCAAAATTAGGGGAAAACCCCTGCAGATCCTCTGGTTCTCTACTCCTCCGTAATTAATCTCCCCACAAGAAATTCAAACCACTTATGCGCCTTGGAAGAAAATTGTACCTACTAAAATAACCTGCAAATACGCCCAATGAAAACTCTGAATTAAGCTCCCAAAATTTCCACACTCGGGAGACTCTTGAAGTTCTCCGAAATGAGGGTGGAATTCCCGCTTGAAATTCCTTGTGTTGTACAACACAATTGCCTTGGCTAAGAAGCTCAAGAGAACTAATGTTAACTTATAAAATGATCAAATATGTCCCAAATGAGAGCCTTGCTCTATTTATAAATGTTGGCCTCTCTCTCCCTTGGTGGCCCCCACTTTCAACTAGTTCACCCCCTTTATTTGTCTCTCTCTTGCTCCACAAGTGTGCATTACCTTTTTCTCTCTCTTGTGGCCCCCACCTACCAATGAGCTACAATCTTTCCTTTTCACCCAAGCTCCTCAAGCCGAAATAATCTCCAAAACTCGAACTGCAAAATTGTGTTATGCCTAGCACCTCCCCAGTAAACTTTGTTAATCTACTCAAATGAAAAATCAAAATTGGGGATATTACACCTCAAGAAAAACGAGTTAAAGGCATCTTGCACCTCTGCGTAGAGTTGAACTTGGGAACCAAATTATACCTTTGTTCATGTGTTTTAATATGTGAAAATTGTATGTGTTCCAAGACCAAATCTCTCACTAAACAGTGCTCTACTATTGTTGATACAATTTATCATTCTGAAATGATTATCCAAAATATATTTTAGCTCTCAAATTTAAAAGAAATTCATTGTGCTATTGTTGCTGGTGCAATTTCATAATTTTATGAGTTTTAATAAGTATTTTGTATGGGAATTTTATTTAGTGATGATTGTACATACAAGAAAAATCATGAAATCGCCTACAACACTATGCCATCATGTGTTTGACAAAATACCCCACTAAAAGACTCATTGAAACTTAATTAAAACTCATAAATTTTAAGTGCAAATTGGGCATATTTCAGTTGGGAACATTACATTAAAAGTAGAACATGGTCTGATACACTAACTCTGCACATTGTGAGGTCCTAAAAAGTATTCAGTTATCATTAGTTGGTCATGAAAATTTGAATCAGTCTTATCCAAGTTAGATATTTGATTCGTCTGAGATGTTGGAGCATGTTCTTTGATCTCTACCTCTTCTAACTCCTGTCCACTTGATCCTGTATCATCACAATATGTTCTTGCATGATATTTGAGTTTATCAAATTCTAATTCTTCAAGATTGAATATGGGTTTAGATCCAAAAGTATTCATTGGACGACTTAAACTAGCATATTGTTTCTGCATATACTCAGGTTTTGTATATTTTATGACTGAATTAGGATTAAACATTTGCTTGCAATTATATTATGGTTGTGTGTCACTCATTTTAGGCACTTTATCCCTGTTATTTTCACCATTTGTGCATTCCTTTTCGTCTGCCCTCATTGAGGGGGAATAGTCCAACCCTTTTTCTCCTACAAGATTCTCATCCTTCTCAAATAACTTTTCTGGCTTTCTGGACTGCTTCTTTTCATGTCTTTTCTAGCGACAATAATATTTGCATTTTTTTTCTTGCACACTCTCCTTGAGCTTTGTAGTTTCATTTCTTCCTGATACAAGCCATGCTTCAACTTTAAAAACAACGCAGTCTTCCCCTCATTAGGTATACCAGTGTATGTATCTATGATTCCTCTAAGTGTCTGAAGATCGACATCAACAATGCGCATTTCCCTATCCATGTTTCCAATGTCTGCACGCATTGGGGTATATCGAGGGGGAAAAATATTCTTTGCACTAGATATTTCCTTTGTGAATTTATTATTCCCCGATTGAAAATAGATTGAGAAAAGGGTAGATGTAACTTAGGTAAACAAGTGTTTTTCCCCATATTTTTCATTGCTACCATAAGTTAGATATCTTGAGAATAACTGTGATGCAAAAGACTGTACTTAAGACCTTTCCGTTGGAATGGTTTACCCTACTCCAGAGTTGAATTTTCATTACACAAGTCATCAAACTACTGACTAGGACTGCTAGTGTTTGTTTCTGGTGATCTCTTACTGTTGGTACTCTTGCACCACTAGTGTTTCACTTGAACTCATCCATATTTTCTCCTGTAGTTTTACATGACATTGAATGTGTACATGCTTAGATTGAGTAAGCACTTTTATGACTGAATTCACTATGTTGGAATGTTTTTCCTCAACATATGTACTGAAGTGGCTAGTTATATTCCTTTCGTCTATTAACACTGCCTTTGCTGGACTTACTTATGCCTTGTTATCTCTATGTGGATGACATACAACAACTCCAATGACTTTTGTTTCACTTTTATATATACCACTCATATTATACTTATCAACTGTACATGTGATCACAAAGTCATCAACACAAAATGCATCTTCTTTCTCATCATTGTATATACTTAGAAAATCATGCCCCAATTCAGAAGGGCCTTTTGTGGTGAAGTCCAATTGGTGCATCATTTCTCCCTTTTGGATGACAACTTCAACAATTTCGGGTTCAGAAGTAGATAGTATAACCATTGAAGCATCACCATGCACATTTTCTATTGAATAACACCACAATGATGCCTTGTCTTCTCCACTTTTCCTCCTAAAATAACTATGGGTTCTAAGGTCTACAACCTTCTCTTGATAGTGTTATACATACTTGATGAAACATGTAGTATTTCCAAAGTCAACACTTATTTCCAATGAATCATGGCTAACCAATACTTCATCATTGTTAGCATGAACTGTATTATCCCTTTCATCCAACGAGATATATTGTTTGATATCATCACTAGTGTGCCTCTTATCCTCTAACTTAGGTTCTCGATCTATCTTGGAATGCCTCATAAGTTGAAGGCAATATACTTTCAAAATGTAAGAAGCATGGACTACATAATCTCTCAAACAAGCCAAACCCTATGCAACATGAATGAATGGTAAAAAAAATTACCCCTTGTTTACGAACCAACACTGTAGGGAGAATGGATCTGTTCCCCACCTGAATGTCAAGAAAAAGAAGTTTCTAAAGATGGACATGTAGAAATCCATTATATGGTTCACTCCGGTTTTAGGAAGCCTTCCCTCTGCTAGCTTAGGCAATGGAGGCAATTTTATAAGCTCTGAATGGTTTTCTCTTCATGGTTTGGGTACTTTATTTTCAGAAAGGCTTTTATTGGAAGGCCTTAATTAAGGGGTAAATAATTCAAATGAGTATTTATATGAACTTTATTGGAAGATATTAATTAAGGATAAACACTTTCAATAAGATTTTAGATGACCCCATCTGATAAGGATGGATACGTTCAACAAGACTTTAGAAGACCCCATCTTATAGGGGTCCATATTTTCAACAAGACTCCTTACCTTGTCAAGACATACTAAACATGACGGAAACAAAGGAGCATAAAATATCATTCACCATATAGAACCACGAAACTTCGTAAATGTTTAAAAAAAAAAAGAAAAAGAAGGAAAGTTACGCTTATATAAATTACAACACCTGACTGAAAGATAAATAATTTATGCATCGTATAGGAATTAGAACAAAATTTTCCTTGAAACAAAAGCTCAAGGCCTTGGGAGCTTAGTTGTAGTCTCACTGGAATGGACAGGATGACATATTCGCCATGTTTAAAAAATCAAAAACTTAATACTTTGACAAACCAAGTGAAATGGAAAAAGATGAAGGAACAAACTATACAAGTTAGGGGACCATGAGACACCCTATCACCTACCTCAAGCTTTACTAGGGTGTTCATGATGCCAACCCCCCCATCTAGGTCATCAAACATTTTTTAAAACTTGGGAAATGAGATACTTTCCAGTTTCATCCTCTCCACGAAATTCCATCCTGTCACTGACTCCTTCTAATGGAAGCTAGCCTGCCCTTAATAGTCCAATTAAGAATTTGCATCTAGCTTCCCAATTTGTGCACCAATATCCCTTGTTGACCACCACACTAAAGCATCAAAATCATAATGCTTTCTCTTCTCTCGAGAACATGCACAAATGGAAGCAATAATGGCATAAAACAATCCCAAGTCCACTCTGCACGATTTTGTCCCATTCAATACACCTAACACTCTTTCATTCACCACCTTGACAACTCCTTGGAATGATTCTAGTTTGAGAACATGGAGAAACCTCTGTAAATTTGTTCAAGAGTTGATTTGAGGATGGTTTTCTCCGATACACCACTGTCAGATTGAGAAATGCGCACTTTTGTTTTAGTTAATTCCTTTTTTAGAAGATTTATATCACAAACATTCAATCTAGTTAGCCTTTGGAAGCTTCTAATGTCTAGAGTGCATGACAAATATTGTCCAAGTGTGGTTTTTACACTTGCTCTTGTAAACCTACCTTGCTTAACAACCAATATTCCTTCTTCAAAGCTCGCATTACCAATTCCCATATGTAACTGAGCTTCAGAACCTCCATGCTAGTATGCTCTTCTAATAATTGAAGAAATTCATTTAGGCCTCTTCTGGAGATGATTTAAATTTGTAATAACATCATATAATTCCACCTTATTTGTCATTTTGAAAACCTATTTCAAAGCTTTCTTAGCTTCTATAGTTTCTCCAACACCCAACAATGCCACCACTTTGTTGTGCTGAGCACGCCAGTGATTAGGCCAGATAGCAAGAATCTTGTTACTGCAGCTCTTTGGGGGCATACCCGCATCTCCAAACAACCCTCCAAGATTATACAATGCATCCATATGATCTCCCTTCATGTCTATGGTTTTTTGAAACTTTTGTATGACTCTAATCCTCCCCCATGGCATGCACAACCTACCCAATATCACAATGTGCATCAACATAATCAACCCTAAAAAATATAGCCTCGTACAGAGCCTTTTCCATAGGTCTATACTCACCCACCCCAAAAAGTGCATTGCCAAGAAGTTTCAACGCCCTGTAATGGGTTGTGCAAAGAATTGTTGCCTCTTAGTAGCTGCATTGTATCATATGTTATAATCCACCTTTGTATTTTTCGTATTGAATGCATAATGGAATTTTTCCTAAGAAAAACAACAAATATGCATGCACCAGAGAACTGGTACTACCTTATTTCCTATTGATTGTAAAAGAAAATAAATGCCCAAGTATAGGGTAAGAACATACCAAAAGTGAGTTCGTATAAAAAAAAAATGAGGAATACTCAGTGAGGCGTGAAGCGAAGATATTCATTGATGTCCTCTATTTTTGTGGTCTTCTCCCTGCAATTCAACACTGAAGCAAAGATCAACCATTGAATTCCCTCACATGCAACTAGGAAGGTTTCATTACCTGTCTCTAACAACCCGGGGGTGGATTTCCACCTTGTTTGGGATTTCTTCCCAATCTAATCATTTGGGTCCATCATGTTTTTCATGGAGCCAATCCTCCAAGCTACCATTGGACATTAACTCATATACATGTATTTTCTCTGTCCCAAATAATCATCAATCGAGCAGAGGAACCAAATTCTCATGGAATTCATGGTTTCCTAAAGTCTGCATTTTTGCTATAAACTCTTTCTCGGCTTCAAGTCCCTTTTGTTGTAATTTCTTTACGGACATTATTGATCCATTGCTTAGTTTACCTTTGTATACCGTTCCAAAACCTCCATTACCGACAACATATGAGTCAGAAAATGTTTGTGAATGTAAACTGCACACTTTTGAAGAAATTCATTGTTTGAAGCCTGGAGAGAACCTGCCACTATTATTTTTTTTCAGGATAATAAATTCCACTTCCATTGGGTTACTTCTGGAGGCCTCATTCCTCATATATAAGTTGAGAAGTCCACAAATTATAATAACATAATGGATATCAATTGAGTTAAACCTGATGATCCAATTTGAGTGAAACCTGCCACCTCTGGATGAAGAGTGGCGAGGAAATCTTGAGGGGTAGAGGCCCATCGACGTAGAAAATAAGAAATGATTTGAATGAAAGGGCCTATTGAGGGTTCGATCCCTAAAGAAATGATTTGAATGAAAGGGTCCATCAATGGTTTGATCCCTGATGGGGGAAGCCTGAGGGGCGTAGTAGAGGCGGGAGGGGCGTCACATTTTACTACAATGATGATTCCACGAGTAAATTTGTTATTTGATGGAGGAGGACGAAAATAGAACCTTGTTTGATTGGATGGATTTGCCAAGTCCAACCCTGCATAGGAACACCTATCTACGTAAATAAAAATAAAATAAAATGTAATAATATTTATCTAAATTAATTTTAAATCTAAATAAAACCAAAAAAATCTAGCTCTAAAATTAAATTCCAAATTCAAAATAAAATCTGATTAGAATTTAACTCTAATATATAATTTAAATCAGTTCTAAAATTAAGATTTAAATTTAAAACCAAATAAAATATAAAGTCCAAAAATTCTAACCTCAAATAAAATAAATCTAATTTTAAATCTAAAAAATCTAACTTAGATTTTTTTTTTTAAATCTTAAACAAACAAGGAAATTTAAAATTCAATCTGATTTAAATTTAAACTCATTAAAAAATCTAGAAATCTATAGCAAAAGAAAATAAAACTTGTTAGGTACTTGATTAATGAGTTGATGATTAAGCTCCAAACTGATTGTCTCGATTTCCGCCAGCTAAGGTATAGGAGAAAAAAAAAACTCGAATTCCTTCCGCTTACTCATTTACTCTAATGTCATAATGTGAATTCCTTCCGCTTGGAATTCCAAATGAAAATCAAATACACAAAATAAGATAAACAGGAAAGCTAAAGCAGAAATGCGAGCAAAATTTTATTATTCCCATAAAAGATTTGATGTTGAACAAGATAGGGTGCCTTCCTTTTATAGAGTAAGGATACCTCTAACCCGTAAGTTACAATTCCATAGGCAAATCCAATGCCATGGGAGAATGCTCATGGTAATCAAACTCTTAGATATGATTAAGATAAAATAATAATAAAGTATTTTTCTTTTTTCTAAAAGATCAAATTAAATAATAATGAGGAGTTAAACACTTTGAAACTTTTAGAAAAATATAGAATTAGTTGTGAACAACTAATTCTTTTACATTAAGTTTTTCAATATAGAATTAGTTGTGTTCATTTGATCAACTAATTCTTTTACATTAATTTTTTCTTCTTCTTTTTTGCACATGGGTAAATTACAATTTCTTATTTGTGTATTAGTAATCTCAATATATAAGGAAAAAGCTCCAAATAAATGTTGATGTAGACCATGGAATATCATGTAGCTCTTCATATTGGTTGATAAGACAGACAAAGACCTAACTTAGCACCTTCAATAATATGTCCAACTTCAACAAGTGGTTAGACACCAACATAGATAGGATAAATTAATCACATGAAACTTACCCAATGTTACTAAATTACTTAAGAACCTAACCAAGGGGACAACCTTACTTTTGTTATGCATGCCTTTGGGATAAAACACAAAGTATTTCCCAAGTCTTCTAAGTTCGAATAGGTGGATGATGATATTTTTTTATTTTTTTTCTTCTTTTTTTTTTTTTAAATTTTTTTTACAAGGAAATTAAGGGATAACGTATGGATTAAAATCCATGGGTATAAAGTTTGTTGAGGGTATAGTTTTGGTTCTACTAGCCGATCAAATTGTAGCTAGGAACTTTATTTGCAAAGCCTTGTGAGAGTAAGCTCTTTCAACTTCGGTTTGCACTCACTTCCCCTTCTATTTATTTATAATTATTTTGATTTCATTTCATTTTTTTTATGTCCTCTTTCTTTGGAAAGGCATTATGCTCTTAGGACTTTGAGGGAGGGAGGTGGGCGAATGATGAAGTATAATCTTTTGAGCTTATTTTTCTCTTTAGCTTTTTAGCCCTTTATCTGGCTTGATTTGACCTTTTTTTTTATGACCTTCTTTGGATGATCTTTGGTATGTCAACCATATATTAAGGGAAATGTGGATGGAATGGAAATGAAAGGGATTTAATGGAAAGGGTTAAATATAGAAGGGGTATGAACATGCATTGATAGGGTTCATGCATTTTGATTTCTAAACTGAAGGAGCCAACTAATATATGTATACCCAAATTCACAGCAGTTCAAGATTTGAAGTATATTCTTGGGCCTTGTTTTCTACAGTTGGTTATCTATTGAGAAGGTTTAATTGGTCTTGGAGATTCGACAAATAAACTAGTCTGATTTCTTATCAGTTTGGAGAAATTTCCAGACTTGCTAGGTCATTCTTGTGTCAATTTAGGTGGTTGTAACATACCTCATGTAATATTCCAAATTTAAATTTATAGTAGATAATAGATGCATAAACTAAGCTATGGCAAAAAAAGAAATTGCACAAGCACCAGTCAATACAACATAAGAAATAGGGCAAATAACTGAGTCATTTTATTAATGTTTAGAACTAAGTACATAATGAGTAAGAACAATGGAACTTGGGATTTCTATGCAAGTTATGCAAATCCCAAGTGAAATCTCATTGACCCAAGTGGTGGAAATGGTCCAAAAATAAACCATGTCCTCCAATAATTTTTGTTGCTGACTACTGAATGGAACTGGTCATCCTACTCAAAATAATGCCTAGATGCTCTAAAATTGTAGTTGCAAGCTCCTCTCCTCAAACCCAAAAATACTGAGAAAAGGTTTGACCTGTCTCCAAGCCAAAGTCGAACCCACAAAATGGTGCAAATTCCCCTATTAACCAATAATTATCCCTGATATAAGAATGAGAATTTTGGGCCCAAATATCTTTCGGAAAATTCTGTAAAATTAGTTGGAGACCCCTCTCAAGAAACCTACAAAACCCAAAAATGGTTTGGGTTGAATCGACCGACCCCCGATGACCCCCAACAACTGTAAATTACCCAATTTGGCCAAAAAATGCCCCACATAACTAATACTATTGAATTAAGCCCCAATTCACCACTGGAAATCTTCCCCAACTATAGATAAATTCTCCCCTAAGAAATTCCTCCAATCTCTAGACCTTATATCTCCTTAACCTCTATTCCTCCATCCCCTACGCAAACCTACCAGAGACCCCTGCACAGTTCCATAAATGTAGAATTTCAGCCCCAATAATTCTCTCAAAATCAACCGTATTAATCACCACAAAATCTCCGGTTAAATTAGGGGAAAACCCGTGCAAATATTCTAGTGATCTACTCCTCCGTAACTAATATCCCCATAAGTAATTTGAACCACTTCTGCGCCTTAGAAGAAAAACATATTAGCTGAAATAACCTGCAAATATGCCCAATGGAAACTCTAAATTGAGCTCCCCAAATTTCCTCACTAGGGAGACACTCGAAGTTCTCTGAAATGAGGGGAGAATTCCCGCTTGGAAATTCCTTGTGTTGAACAACACGGTTGTCTTAGCTAAGCAGCTTAAGAGAACTAATGTTAAATTATCAAATGATTAAAGATATCCCAAATGAGATCTTCCTTGCTTTATTTATAATCGTTGGCCTCTGTCCCCCTTGGTGGCCCCCACTTTCCACTATTTCACCCCCTTTATTTTTCTTTCTCTTTCTCTACAGGTGCACATTCCCTTTTTCTCTCTCTTGTGGCTCCCACCGGCCAATGAGATGCAATATTTCATTTTCACCCAAGCTCCTTAAGCTAAAATCATCTCCAAAACTTGAACCACAAAATAGTTTGTTGCCTAGCACCTGCCCGATAAACTAAGTTAATCTCCTCAAATGAAAAATCAAAATTGGGGATATTAGAGTCCTCCCTACCAAAAATTGTTGGTCCTCAAACAATGCGTGAACAAACACCCTCTATAGTTTTTGATCCCCATTAAACTACAAACTATGCGAGGGTCCAAATGTGCCAATGAATCATCCCTGACCTTTGCACTTTCCTTTCATGAAGGAATACCTCAATACTAGGATCCCAAGCCATCATGTCCAACATGAAGCTACCCTTGCTCCACTCATTATCCTGCCAGGTATAAGTACCAAAATCCCTTTGCATACCATCAATGAGTAGGGCATCATATTCATGATAATGTGTCACTTTTTCCTACTCCTCGTTAAGTTTCCCTACTGATTATTCCATCTCATACACTCTTAAGAGTAAAATATTGAAGATACCATCCAATCCCTACAGAGATAAAGTCTCACTCGCATGAGCTTCCCCTAATATCTGCTTGCTGATGCGCTCGCCATGTTGATGAAGTCCCCCACGCCATCAGTGTAGATTAAATCCCAATGGAAGATCTGAATGATCCCCCCCTGTAGAAATCAACTCATCCCCAAGGGTATATGTAATTCCAAGTCATGTGATGCTCAGGTCCCATGCTAGTCTAAAAAGGGTGCCACCATGGTGTCATTGTGCAACTCTGACCATGACGGTCTGCCCATCATGCACAAGTTGTATCCTCCTCTCTTGCGACCTAATGGTAAAATATATATATAGCCACACTGCATCTAGCCAAGACATCTCCATGATGTCGCGACCTACCCATCCAACACTCACCCTAATCCATAGAAGAAGCGAGGAAAATCAACCTTGCCATGCGAAAAAGGCCTCAATTCTCCCAACATGTCAAACCAACTGTGATTTGGGTCATCATCTACCCTAATCCCGCTCATCACGAAACAAAGTGTCCCATCAACCAACCAAATCCCTGGTTCCCAGATCTAGAATCACTGCGACTTAGTCTTGACAGTTGTTGGTGCCAACTTGTGCCATGTCTCGAGTCCCTGTGTGTAATCAATATATGGACTCCCTACATCACGAACCAATCCAGTGTGTGCGAAACTACCCAACGTCGGCCATACCATGCAGTGGGATTTATTGTCCTGCCTCATGAAAGCACTCCCCAATATTGCCTAGAGTTTAAACATATGTCTACAAGTAAGGTCCATCAACCACTGTAGATGATCCTGAGACACTTGAGAATGTATCGCCAAAAGGGGGTCATGCATCTCCTCAAGTGTGGGCTCAAGGGTGGTGCAAGTGTTACCTTTGTAGAAGATCAGACTACCCCCGTGCATGCATCCACCAACTCGTGCCTGACCATATGCCACAACTGGAAAGCCTCTCTCCAGATGCACTGTGTGTCGTCCAGCTATCTCAAATGATCCTCCTAGGTCTTGTTTATTGTGATGCGAGCATCAAGAGATGATATCTAGGTCCCCTATGTCAGCGTGACAT
Organism: Pinus albicaulis; assembly: GCA_034641835.2. Taxonomy (NCBI): domain Eukaryota; kingdom Viridiplantae; phylum Streptophyta; class Pinopsida; order Pinales; family Pinaceae; genus Pinus; species Pinus albicaulis. Next base: position 145,731,949 of record CM076573.1, read on the forward strand.
GTTGGAGAGTGATAAATGGAAGCTCATGGTTGGCCTTGTGATCAACTCGCTCTCAAAATCTGAGTGTTCCAAACCCAATGGTGTGATTCATTCCCTCTTCAGGAGATATCTCTAGCTACAATGCTTCAACAACCTATTGTGCATCATCATGCTCTGATGCACTCAAATATGTACCCCCACACTCCTCTGCATAACATTGAATTCCGTGTCACAACTCCATGCACCACTGGATACCAACACTTAATTCCATGCCAACATGTACCACATGGCATCCCATATGTTCCTATGCATCAGCAAGTCTATTAGTACACCCACCACGATGTGATATACACCTCCTTATCTGTCCTTGTACACCTGAGTGGCCCAAATCCTCACATACAATCGAGAATAACGCTATCGTGCCAAACCTTAGTAGCTCTTGTGCCCAATACATCAATGAGAGAGAAATGTCTCCATCTGGTGGCCTGATGGTGCCACCTCCTCCTACCAACTCCTGCCATAGTAGGATTTTTGAGGATGTAAATCCCCTCTGCGGACAGAGGCGATCCCTACTAGCCCAGATCGGGTCTAGCAGCAATCAAACACGCTACAGTGCAGGTTCCTAATTGTAAATAAACCGACTTGCGAGGAAGGCTTACCTGGAATCCAACGTTGTCGTTTGTAGAAGAGGTGGTGCTCCCGTTCCTTTGCCCTGGCGGATCACAATCCTCACGATCTCCGTGATCAGACACCTGCACATGCAAGAAACAACACAAGCATAAAGCATAAATCAGCATAGCCACAACTATGTTGGTCGAAGAGGACATAACTCATGGTTGTGATCAAGAACAAGAGTGGAACCACCTGTTTCAATAATTGCTTAATGTTAGCCAGGTCAAAAAGAAGAATACAACCCAAGCCGACCTTGGGTCTCCTTCTTTGAGAATTGCGTCGAAGCGAGAAGGTGGGACTGGGTAGGGACACTTTGTCGAGATGGGACAAGCCTCTCTCTCCACATACCAAGCGGTAGTCTCCTTGCTTGGTTGGCCTTGGGGAATCAAGAAGGCTCTTACCAGACTAAGGATGTGAAAGCTCTTGGGAACTTGGAGATTGTTTTATGATCGGCCTTGACCACTTTCATCAATGGATGGGGCTATATTTATAAAGGAGAGGAGGAGGTTGGGATCCCTACAATAGTGGAAGGGAGGCCTTATCCCTTGGGAGGTTCCCCATAAGGTGGAAACAAGAGGCCAAAGGAGGAAGGCCGTGGTTATTCAGGCGAAACCACTCCTGATGACTCATCCACGAAGTTGTTGTAATCGAAACTTCGCCTCTTTTTTTTAAAAACTTTCCATAAACAGAGTGGCGCGGGTCTGCTTAACACAGGACAAAGCGCAGGTGGCAGGCTCCTTTGTTAATTTTCCCCATTAGCGCGAGTACCTGTGAGCTACCGGCGCAGGGGCCAAAAACGAGTGTTTAAGTGCTGCTCGAAATGATCAACGAAGGAATGTTGTCCTAATGGAAAGAGATCTGATGATGGTATTTACAAGGCATGACACTTATTGGTCTGGAAACGACCCTCCAATAGGCGAGATTAGGAATTACGGGGACGGTGACAAGTGCGTATAACGGATGCCTAAAACATGAGGCCGAAAGAAATACTGTCACAGGAAAGTAACACTACGAACATGCAAGTAAAACTGTCGCCATGGAAAACCTGCGAAGCGAAGTACAACTGATGTCTCAGATACATGATATATGTGCGTGGTATGGGCGCAGCCATCCATAACAGAGTATACAATAATCGGGATCCAAGGCATGGACGCAGCCATCCAGAGAGGATCGATAAATAGACTCAGGTATGGTCGCAGCCATCCAATCAGTGAGTCATGTACATAATGATAATAATCCATAATCACAGCCTGGATTACAACAGACACAATCCAGGGTCTTGCGCTCCATCTCGACCCAAACAAAGTACAAGTTCAAACATGCGAATATGTGAGCTGAAGTCGAACATGCAAGAACATCGTCTGATTACCAGCCAATGATGAAAGCTGTTAACAGACGCGAGAGGAACCACCAATAATGACAATGGCCCTCAAGGTACTATAGGTACAATCTAGGGCATGTGAATCAATGAGCTAACATCGAACACCCGTAGAATCATTTGATCGGAGGCCAATGATGAAAACCTCACGTCGAATGCGACGAACTTGCCATTGAGGCATGCAGGCTCCAAGGTACCATAATGGAGTCTCTAGATCAACTTCCCGGATAATGGGTTGAAGTCGACAGGAAGTGACCTCGATCGAAGGTGGGCCATAGTGTTTCCCACATCATCGACACGAGACAGAGGAACATGATTTTTTTGTGAATCAGGATCAAACGAGAATCAGAGGGAGGTTGATACTTTGCAGAGGTCAACTCCCTCTTGGGCTATGTTGGCCGGCCACGCGGTGGGTTTGGAAGTATTTGACCCATAAAAGATCAAAGTCACGGTGGAGAAGGCAAAGAGCATATGAGAGGTCCAAAAAGGATCACCTAACCCATGGAGAGCAAGTGAAAAAACGAGATGGAATGTCACAACTTCGACATGGCGCGCGGACAAGTGCCATGTTCAAAGGCACATTATCTTTGCCCGACTCATTAATGATGTTGGTTCCATTTTCCCAACCATTTCGGTGGGTACCTCATTATTTTACACAAGCTTGAAGGAGGATACCATATGCTGTCATGTAAATTCGTCCTTGAGGACGAATCCATCCTAATCGTTTATGAGCCTAGGAAGGGAGAAGAAACTTACAAAACGTCATTTTGTTGAATCCGTGTAAATGGGGGTTTGTGGTCGGCCTAAAGGAAGGGCTAGTCTTCTTTTCATGTTTAGAGAGTTTGAAAAGACAGCAGAAAAGTAAACTCCACAGATCCCTTTTCGTAAATAGTTCCTCGGACCCGAAAAGGTAGAAAACAATATCCGAGAAAACCTCCTAGTCGCGATAGGCTAGGGTATTCCTTTTTCGTAAATAATCCATCCCAGCCCGAAAAAGGGGTAAACGTATACTGGGTAGATGTCGATTCGTGTCCACTTTAACGAGATCGAAATGACAAGTGCCTCGGCAATATTTTCATGTTTAGAGAGTCAGAAAAGAAGACGAAAATTGACTCCCTCACGAAGCAGGTAGTATAAAGGGTAGCAACTAGTTCCAGTAATGGGTGGAGCTAACAAGATAAAGGTCGGAGGGTGGCTAACAAGACCACTCGCCGCGCGGTTCCTCGGGGAGCAGGTACAACAGCAAGTGAAGGCATGGCAGTGCGGCCAAGCCAAATAGTGACGATGGGTAACTGAGCAGAGCTCATCGCCGCAGGCGTGGCGCGAGAAATCACAAGGGTGGCCATGGGAAAGGTTTCATTTTAGCATGGAAACAGAGCTTTTGCTTGGTAGTTTCATTTTTACACAAGCTTGAAATAAAGATAAACTATGCTTGAAACCGGTTTCATTTTTACACAAGCTTGAAACGGAAACAAACTATGCTTGAAAAAGTAAGCATGCCCCCAGCATGGTGACTCAATTCGAGGTACATGCCCCCCAAGCTTCATTCCATGCACCTGAGTAAACAGATGGAGGGAATGAAGGTTCAAGTTACGAGACCTAAAGACTCGACTGGTATTTTACGAGAACTTATCAAAGACTCGAATTGAACAGGAACATGTTTCATTATTTTAACGAGGTTGACACATTAAAGAACTATCCTCAAGACACCTTGTTTCTTTGCACAGGAAGCTTGACACTAGACAAGAGCTTCTTATACACTTTGCCTCATCATAATGAACAAGAAGTCATCGCTTCCAAGAGTTCCACCCCCGATGGAAGGAAAACATCATGGAAGTCAGGACCCAATGCCCCCAGCACCTGATGCACGACGACATCATCACTGAGCACAGGCATGGGGTAGGTAGCCACATAGTTGACCTGCAGTGGGGCATATACAACGGGTGGATAAAAACCAGGAAGGGATGATGACGGGCCAGTTTCCATATCAGGACCAAAGAACGAAAGTTGATCAATGGTCACGATTCGTCCTTCATGTGGGAAACAGACCACACGAAAAAGGGAGGAGACAAGAGCTCCCATGGCATAGGTGTAATCGTGCCCCAAAAGCAAATTGAAATCCAAGGGGCCTGGAACAACCATCACGTCCATATGGACAGTTTTACCTCCCAAAGTAATAGGTAACCTTGGAAGGATCCCTAACGGTTGACTCGTTCTTCTGTTAAAAGCCAACAGATTCTGCGTAACGGGCGCAAGCGGCGGTGAACTGAAAGATTTCCAAGTAGTTGAGGATAAAATACTAACAGATGCGCCTTCGTCTATAATGGTGCTGGGTACGACCAGACCAAAAGCCTGTACTGTTATCTCGAAAGGCACATAAGACGGAAGGCGGTGTCCTGCAAATCAATTCCAATCAAAGGAAGTGACTAAACTACTCGGAGGGGCTACCATCGAACAGAGAAGGTCTTCCCCTGATGTTACGGAAGCAGAAGAAGCATCCTCCACGACCTCCATCTCGAAGGTGGGAGGGGTATCCTTCGGGACCTCCATCACGGGAGGCGGAGAAGCAACTTCTTGAGATACGGGGACAGGAGAATCTCTCTCCAAATCCAAGGAATCTGAAGAAACAAGAAGAACTCGAGGGATCTGAGGTCCACTCTCAACGGACAAGACCTGCTGTACCGTAGACGGGGCCAGTTCAACCGATCCCACAACCAATGGTTGGTCAGTGATGGATTCCTGAATTTTAATTTCCGGAGGAGCGGGATTGACCAAGGATGACTCTTGACCAATCGTAGGATCGACTGGTGGGAGACTCAAAGAAAGTTGTTTATAACCAACCAGGAGGCATGGTGTAAAAACAGCTGAGTTGTCCAAAACTCGCTTGGCTTCATCCACATACGGACAAAGGTGAATGGCATGGTGCCCTTCACACAACTTACAGGGATTGGTAATCTTACCCTGCTTCTTAGGAGCCTTACCAGCAGCAGCTGAAGATGTGCCCCCAACCTGACTCCCGGAAGCCAAAGGAAACGGCGGACGACCGTTGGACCACACTTCAAGCACCTTGGGAATGCCAGGGCAGTTCCGAAGAAGATGGTCTCCCATGCACAACATGCAAGGGAACTTGACTTTCCGTGGAGGGTTGGAAGGTTTATCAAGAGAAGGCTTCTTAGGCGCAATAGCCGCAGAGCTAGCCTCTCCTTTATCGGACTTCTTCTTCTTTGTCTTCTTCTTCTTCTTCTTAGCCACCTGGTTACTTGAATCCAGATTTTCACCAGGCGAAGTAGAAGGGGAGGACGCAGAAACAGGCGAAGAAGGGGAGAGGTCCACCTTGGAATCAACATGATGTTGTTTAGGTGGAGGAACTGATTGAACAGTAGCTGAGACATTCGGGACCACAGAGGTTGAAAACAACCAAACAGGAAACCCAACAGTTAACCTAGGAAGGGACAATGTTGCCATGTAAGGAGCACCAACATTCCCAAAAGGAGGAAAATGACCAGGATTCCCATCGAAGGGGATTCCTTGGTTGGTGAACTCTGGAAAAGTTGCCATAAGAAACAATTGTAGAAAAACACCCTAAGGAAACTAACTTTAACCAGGAATATTTCGTGGGCAGTTAATTTTTAAAACATTGAAACAAAACTCTACCGTTTCATCTTTTAAGAGTCGAGAAACAGGAAAAAGGTGACTCTATCACTTTCACATTGGAAACAAGCGTGAAAGGACAAGCGCTTGATTACCTTTTCAAATTTAAAGAGTCAGAAAAGATCAAAATGACTGCTCAGGAGTACTAGGCAAAAGGGTGTACCAAATAACCGTGAACTGCAATATACACCTTGGTTTTAATAATGAAAGAGAAATCAACCAAGGACTTAACGTACGTGCAGGAAATCTCCCCGAATGTTGTGTTCAGTGTATCACGGGTATAGGGCGGAAGACTCGGCTTCCTATGGATAAAGGATTGAAACCTAGTGGGGTCTCCCTTTATATACTCAACGGTACGGGGAGCACAAGTCCGTACTAGTGCTGTCTAAAGCCAAGAGGCGAACGACAGCTACTAGGTTTAACGACGCCGGAACACGTCTCTAACCTAGACCTTTAAATGTGTCGTTAATGTTTCAATGCTGCCTTAGTGTAAATTGAGTGAATTTTAAAGTTGATCTTCAATTACGTTTCAGTTTTCAGGCCCTAACGAATGTGCTGTCTCAAAAATCTCTTAAATGCAAAACTACATGCCACAGTACACCATTTTGTTCGATGAAAACTAGCTACAGAAGAGTTGAGAGTTTTTTACACAAACAAAATGATCAGAAGACAATCAATGATATCTCTAATGCAACTAATGAAACTAAAAACTTTTCTTTCAAATTCACTAAATACTAGTAAAATCGAAAAGATTTCAATTTGCACTAATCAACCAAAAGCAAAAGAGATTTTTTATTTTCAATGTTTGATAGCTAGATGCACTAAACAAACCAAAAACAAATAAGAAGCAATTCGAGAAATGATATTAAGAGAGCGAAACCAACAAATTTCACTCAACGGCACAAACAATCAGATCTCAAATCGACAAAAAGTCTCTCAAAACCAAGAAAAGTCCCAAAGACACCAATGAGCCGTGTGATCTAGGCCCAAAATGAAGCAAAGCGAAATTCGAATGAAAACGAAATCAGTCACTCAAAAAACGCAACAATATGATAGACAACTGTCAAACGAATGCAAGGAAGCAATCCCACAGCCGACTGAACGAACGGAAACCAAAAACTCCCAAGGGAGGCTCGACTCACAAAGGCACCTAGATGCCCTAGGGCTCATATGCAAAATCGAAAGAAATAAGCAAACAACCAAAGGAAGGAGGTTCCAACCAGTCAAACCAGGTTCCAGTGCACTCAAACAGCCGAAAAAACAAGATCAAAATCACAAGTCAGCCTCAGAAAGCTTGAAACACAGCAAACCCTAATAGCTCACAGGATTGCCGCGACTGTGAGCTTGAAATTAGCGCCAGAAATGAAATGGCGCGAGTGATACATAGGCAACCTGCGCCAATGGGCGCCACTGTTACGCTAAAAAGCGTGCCAGCCAAGTTTACTATGGAAAAATAAAAACAAGCAATCTCAGACACAGACAAGTGAAAACAAGGCTAAAACAAAGCCAGAAAAACAAGAAAATCCATTCCAAATAACTGACCAAGCAAGCAAGACCAAGAAGTTAACCGGAAAGAGAAGACAAAACTCCAAGTTTTTCAGTCCATAAACCAAACCGGAGATCGACTGAAGCAGCGTTGATATACTCCGCTAATGCAGAGCAAAAGCGTTTCGAAGGCTATCTGGCTGTGCTTCAGACTCCGTCTATAGTTTACAGATCAAACAACAAGCTGACTCCCTAGTGGAGTCGCCAAATTGTTGAGGAGGTAAATCCCCTATGCGGACAGAGGCGATCCCTACTAGCCCAGATCGGGTCTAGCAACAATCAAACACGCTACAGTGCAGGTTCCTAATTGTAAATAAACCGACTTGCGAGGAAGGCTTACCTAGAATCCAACGCTGTCGTTTGTAGAAGAGGTGGTGCTCCCGTTCCTTTGCCCTGGTAGATCACAATCCTCACGATCTCCGTGATCGGACACCTGCACATGCAAGAAACAACACAAACGCAAGCATAAAATCCAGCATATACAACTATATGTCAGTCGCAGAGGACATAACTCATGAACATGATCAAGAACAATAGTGGAACCATAACCAATAGTCGCTTAATATTAATGAGTCAAAAAGAAGAATACAACCAAAGCTTCGACGCCGAATTCTCCTTTGGCGGGTCGTCAGCAGAACATGTCTCGATAAAGCCTGTTAAGGATGGGACAAGCCTCTCTCTCCGGATACTCGGCAATAGTCTCCTTGCTTGAATTTGGCCTTAAGGGAATCAAGAAGGCTCTTGCAGCATAAGGATGTGAAAGCTCTTGGGAACTTGGAGATTATTCATCCCTTCAGCCCTTTCATCAATGGATGAAGGCTATATTTATAGAGGAGAGGAGGAGGTTGGGATCCCTACATAGTGGAAGGAAGGCCTTATCCTTTGGGAGGTTCCCCATATGGTGGAAACAAGAGGCCAAAGGAGGAAGGTCGTGGTTATTCAGTCGAAACCACTCCTGATGACTCATCCACGAAGTTGTTGTAATCGAGACTTCGCCTCCTTTTTAAAATTTTTTTCCATAAACAGATTAGTGCGGGTGCAACACTGGGACAGAGCGCCAATTGGCGCGGGCTCAGTGTTAATTTCCCCCCATTGGCGCGGGCTCAGTGTTAATTTCCCCCCATTGGCGCGAGTACATAACGGGCTACCAGCACCAAGGCAAAAACAGGTGTTTTTAGGGGTCTGCGCAGGAAATGTTCAACAGAAGGAATGTTGTCCTCATGGAAAGGGATGCAATGATGGTATTTGCAAGGCATGACACTGCTTATTGGTCACAGAAATGACCCTCCAATGGGCGATATGGGAATTGCAGGGATGGTGACAAATTTCTGTGTAACAGATGCCCCCTAAAGCATGAGGCCCGAAAGAGAGAGAGAGGGGTGAAATGCTTTACGAGAACATGCCGACCGAAAACACCGCCATCGGAAAACCTGCGGAGCGAAGTACAACTGATGTCTCAGATACATGATATATATGCGTGGTATGGGCGCAGCCATCCATAACAGAGTGTACAATAATCTAGATCCAAGGCATGGACGCAGCCATCCAGAGAGGATCGATAAATAGACTCAGGTATGGTCGCAGCCATCCAGTCAGTGAGTCATGTAAATAATCATAATAATCCACAATATCACAGCCTGGATTACAACAGACACAATCCAGGGTCTTGCGCTCCATCTCAACCCGAAAAAAGTACAAGTTCAAGCATGCGAATATGTGAGCTGAAGTCGAACATGCAAGAACATCGTCTGATTACCAGCCAATGATGAAAGCTGTTAACAGACGCGAGAGGAACCACCAATAATGACAATGGCCCTCAAGGTACTATAGGTACAATCTAGGGCATGTGAATCAATGAGCTAACATCGAACACCCGTAGAATCATTTGATCGGAGGCCAATGATGAAAACCTCACGTCGAATGCGACGAACTTGCCATTGAGGCATGCAGGCTCCAAGGTACCATAATGGAGTCTCTAGATCAACTTCCCGGATAATGGGCTGAAGTCGACAGGAAGTGACCTCGATCGAAGGTGGGCCATAGTGTTTCCCACATCATCGACACGAGACAGAGGAACATGATGTTTTTTGTGAATCAGGATCAAACGAGAAACAGAGGGAGGTTGATACTTTGCAGAGGTCAACTTCTCTTGAACATATTTACGGCACGACAGTGGATTTGGCAGTATTTGACATCAAAAGATCAAAGGTCACGGTGACGAGGCAAAGAGCAGATGAGAGGTCAAAAGGGATGACCCAAACCCATGGAGGCAAGTGAAAAACGAGATAAGATGTCCCCAACCCGACACGACTGCAGACAAGTGCCATGTTCAAGAGCGACATACTGCCGAAATGACAATGATGTTGGTTCCATTTTCCCCACCATTTCGGTGAGTACCTCTTTATTTTTACACAAGCTTGAAGAGGATACCATATGCTTGTCATATAAATTCGTCCTTCGGACGAATCCATCCTAGTACGTTTAACGAGCCCTAGAAGGAGAAACTCGGAGAACGTCATTTCGATTGAATCCAATGTCATCAAGGTTTAACGAGTGTGACAAAGGAAGAACTCGGCGTCTTTTCATATTTAGAGAGTTTGAAAAGACAGCAGAAAAGTAAACTCCAACAATCCATTTTCGTAGATAGTTCCTCGGACCCGAAAAGGTAGAAAAAAATATCCGAGAAAACCTCCTAGTCGTGATAGCCTAGGGTATTCCTTTTTCGTAAATAATCTGTCCCAGCCCGAAAAATGGGTAAACGTATACTGGGTAGATGTCGATTTGTGTCCACTTTAATGAGATCGAAATGACAAGGGCCTCGGCAATATTTTCATGTTTAGAGAGTTAGAAAAGAGCTGAAAGTTGACTCCTCCTGGAGGAACGAGTGGTATAAAGGGTAGAAACTGGTTCCGGTAATGGAGGAACTACTCAGAACAAGTAAAGGTTAAGAGGCTGGCTAACAAGACCACTCATCGCAGCGGTTCCTCAAGAACGGGTAAAACAACCAAGTGAAGGCATATGATCGGCCAAGTAGATAGTGACGATGGAGTGATAAAACCAAGGCTCATCTGGCAAAATAGGCTGATAAAATGGCAATCACCAAAGGTAAAATGGGAAAGGTTTCATTTTTACACAAGCTTGAAATCAGGAAACTCTGCTTGAAGTTGGTTTCATTTTTACACAAGCTTTAAACAAAGATAAACTATGCCTGAAATCGGTTTCATTTTTACACAAGCTTGAGACGGAAACAAACTATACTTGAAAAAGTAAGCATGCCCCCAGCATGGTGACTCAATTCGAGGTACATGCCCCCCAAGCTTCCGTCCATGCACCTAAGTAAACAGATGGAGGGAGTGAAGGTTCAAGTTATGAGATCAAGAGAAAGACTCGACTGGGATTTCACGAGATCTGATCAAAGACTCGAATTGAACAAGAACGTGTTTCATTATTTTAACGAGGTTGACACATTAAAAGAACTGTCCTCAGACACCCTTGTTTCATTTTTTAAGGAGCTTGACACAAGACAAGGAACTATGCTCTAGACGACCTCATCATAATGAACAAGAAGTCATCGCTTCCAAGAGTTCCACCCCCGATGTAAGGAAAACATCATGGAAGTCAGGACCCAATGCCCCCAGCACCTGATGCACGACGACATCATCACTGAGCACCGTGCATGGGGTAGGCAGCCACATGGTAGCCACATAGTTGACCTGCGATGGGGCAGATACAATAGGTGGATAAAAACCAGGAAGGGATGATTGTGGGCCAATTGCTGCATTAGGACCAAAGAACGAAAGCTGATAAATGGTCACGATCCGTCCTTCATGTGGAAAACAGACCACACGAAAAAGGGAGGAGACAAGAGCTCCCATGGCATAGGTGTAATCGCTCCCCAAAAGCAGATTGAAATCTAAGGGGCCTGGAACAACCATCACGTCCATATGGACGGTTTTACCTCCCAAAGTAACAGGTAAACTTGGAAGGATCCCTGACGGTTGACTCGTTCTTCTATTAAACGTCAACAGATTCTGTGTAACAAGTGCAAGGGGTGGTGAACCGAAATCTTGCAAAGTAGTTGAGGATAGAACACTAACAAACGCGCCTTCGTCTATGATAGTGCTAGGTACGACTAGACCAAAGGCCTGTACCGTTATCTCGAAAGGCACATAAGACGGAAGGTGGTGTCCTAGAAATCGATTCCAATCAAAGGAAGCGACTAAACTACTCGGAGGGGCTACCATCGAACCGAGAAGGTCTTCCCCTGGTGTTACAGAAGAAGGAGCATCCTCCATGACCTCCATCTCGAAGGTGGGAGGGATATCCTCCGGGACCTCCATCACGGGAGGCGGAGGAGCAGCTTCTTGAGATACGGGGACAAGATAATCTTTCTCCAAATCCGAGGAATCTGAAGAAACAAGAAGAACCTGAGGGATGTGAGTTCTACTCTCTATGGAAAATACCTGGTGCACCACGGACGGGGCCAGTTCAACCGATCCCACAACCAATGGTTAGTCACAGATGGATTCCCGAATTTTAATTTCGTGAGGAGCTGATCGACCAAGGATGACTTCGACCAATCGTAGGATCGACCGGTTGAGACTCAAAGAAAGTTGTTTTTATAACTAACCGAGAGGCATGGTGTAGAAACAACCGAGTTTTCCAAGACTCTTTTGGCTTTATCCATATATGGACAAAGGTGAATGGCATGGTGCCCTTCACACAAATTACAGGGATTGGTGAGCTTACCTTGTTTCTTAGGAGCCTTACCAGCAGCAGCTGAAGACGTGCCCCCAAATTGACTCCGGGAAGCCAAAGGCAACGACGGACGACCGTTGGACCATACTTTGAGCACCTTGGGAATGCCAGGGTAGTCTCGAAGAAAATGGTCTCCCGTGCACAAGATGCAAGGGAATTTGACTTTTCGTGGAGGGTTGGGAGTTTTATCAAGAGGGGACTTCTTAGGCGCAATAGCCGCAGAGTTAGCCTCTCCTTTATCGGACTTCTTCTTCTTTGTCTTGTTCTTCTTCTTCTTCTTCTTAGCCACCTGGTTACTCGAATCCAGGCTTTCACCAGGCGAAGTAGAAGATGAGGACGCAGAAACAGGTGAAGAATGGGAGAGGTCCACCTTGGAATCAACATGATGTTGTTCAGGTGGAGGAACTTATTGACCAGTAGCCGAGACATTCGAGACCACAGAGGTTGAAAATAACCAAACAGGCAACCCAACAGTTAACCCAGGGAGGGACAACGTTGCCATATAAGGAGAGCCAAAATTTCCAAAAGGAGGAAAAGGACTAGGATTCCCATCGGAGGGGATTCCTTGGTTGGTGTACTTTGGAAAAGTTGCCATTAGAAACGATCTTTAGAACAACACCCTAAGGAAACTAACTTTAACCAGGAATATTTCGTGGGCAGGTAATTTTTTAAAACATTGAAACAAAATTCTGTCGTTTCATCTTTTAAGAGTTGAGAAACAGGCAAAAGGTGACTCTATCACTTTCAGTTTTGAAACAAGCGTGAAAGGACAAGCGCTTGATGACCTTTTCAAATTTAAGGAGTCAGATAAGATCAAAATGAATGCTTAGGAATGCTAGGAAAAGGGTGTACCAAATAACCGTGAACTGTAATATACACCTTGGTTTCAAAATAAAAGAGAAATCAACCAAGGACTTAACTTACGTGCAGGCAATCTCCTCGAATGTTGTGTCCAGTGTATCACGGGTATAGGGTGGCAGACTCGGCTTCCTATGGATAAAGTTGATATGATAAAGTTGATTGAAACCTAGTGGGTCTCCTTATATACTCGACTTCGGCATGGGAGCACAAGTCCGTACTAGTGATGTCTAAAGCCAAGAGGCGATCCATTAGCCTACTAGGTTTAAGTTTTGCCGGAACACGTCTCTAACCTAGACCTTTAAATGTGTCGTTAATGTTTCAATGTCGCCTTAGTGTAAATTGGAGGAATTTTAAAGTTGATCTTTCAATTACGTTTCTCGCCTTTCGTGCCCTAACGAATGTGCTCGCCTCAAAAATGCCTTAAAATGCAAAACTACATGCCACAGCACACCATTTTGTTCGATGTCTACTAGCTACTAAGAGTTGAGTGTTCTTTTACACAAACAAAATGATCAGAAGACAATCAATGATATCTCTAATGCAACTAATGAAACTAAAAAAATTTCTTTCAAATTCACTAAATACTAGTAAAATCGAAAAGATTTCAATTTGCACTAATCAACCAAAAGCAAAAGATATTTTTTTATTTTCAATGTTTGATAGCTAGATGCACTAAACAAACCAAAAACAAATAAGAAGCAATTCGAGAAATGATATTAAGAGAGCGAAACCAACAAATTTCACTCAATGGCACAAACAATCAGATCTCAAATCGAAAAAAAGTCTCTCAAAACCAAGAAAAGTCCCAAAGACACCAATGAGCCATGTGACCTAGGCTCAAAATGAAGCAAAGCGAAATTCGAATGAAAACGAAATCAGTCACTCAAAAAATGCAACAATATGATAGACAACTATCAAACGAATGCAAGGAAGAAATCCCACAGCTGACTGAATGAACGGAAACCAAAAAACTCCCAAGGGAGGCTCGACTCACAAAGGCACCTAGATGCCCTAGGGATCGTATGCAAAATCAAAAGAAATAAGCAAACAACCAAAGGAAGGAGGTTCCAACCAGTCAAACCAGGTTCCAGTGCACTCAAACAGCCGAAAAAATAAGATCAAAATCACAAGTCAGCCTCAGAAATCTTGAAACACAGCAAACCCCAATAGCTCACAGGATTGGCGCGACTGTGAGCTTGAAATTAGCGCCAGAAATGCAATGGCACGGGTGATACACAGGCAACCTGTGCCAATGGGCGTGACTGTTATGCTAAAAAGCGCGCCAGCCAAGTTTACTATGGAAAAAATAAAAAACAAGCAACCTCAGACACAGACAAGTGAAAACAAGGCTAAAACAAAGCCAAACAAACAAGAAAATCCAGTCCAAAGAGTTGACCAAGCAAGCAAGACCAAGAAGCTAACCGGAAAGAGAAGACAAGACTCCAAGTTGTTCAGTCCGTAAACCAAACTGGGGATCGACTAAAGCAACGTTGATCTACTTCGCTAATGCAGAGCAAAAGCGTTTCGAAGGCTATCTGGTTGTGCTTCAGACTCCGTCTATAGTTTACAAATCAAACAACAAGCTGAATCCCCAGTGGAGTCACCAAATTGTTGAGGAGGTAAATCCTCTCATGGACAAGAGGCGCGGACCCCGCCAGCCCGCATCGGGTTTAGCAACAATCGAACACACTACAAAGGTGTTCCCACTGTAAATAAACCGACTTGCGAGGAAGGCTTACCCGGAATCCAACGCCGTCGTTTGTAGAAGAGGTGTGCTCCCATTCTTTTGCCCCGACAGACGACAATTCTCACGATCTCCGTGATCGGGCCCGCACATGCAAGAAAAACAACACAAACGCAAGCATAAAAATCCAGGATATACAACTATATGTCACTACAAGAGGATACAACTTAAGAACATGATCAAGAACAAGAGTGGAACCATAACCAATAGTCGCTTAATATTAATGAGTCAAAAAGAAGAATACAACCAAAGCTTCGACGCCGAATTCTCCTTTGGCGGGTCGTCATCAGAACATGTCTCGATAAAGCCTGTCAAGGATGGGACAAGCCTCTATCTCCGGATACTCGGCAATAGTCTCCTTGCTTGGATTTGGCCTTAAGGGAATCAAGAAGGCTCTTGTAGCATAAGGATGTGAAAGCTCTTGGGAACTTGGAGATTATTCAGCCATTCAGCCCTTCAACCCTTTCATCAATGGATGAAGGCTATATTTATAGAGTAGAGGAGGAGGTTGGGATCCCTACAATAGTGGAAGGGAGGCCTTATCCTTTGGGAGTTTCCCCATATGGTGGAAACAAGAGGCCAAAGGAGGAAGGCCGTGGTTATTCAGTCGAAACCACTCCTGATGACTCATCCACGAAGTTGTTGTAATCGAGACTTACCTTTTTTAAAAAAATTCCATAAACGTATTGGCGCGGTGCAACATCAGATGTAGCGCCACTGGCGCGGGCTCGTTGTTAATTTTCCCCCATCGTGCGCGAGTACATAACGGCTACCAGCGCCAATGCAAAAACAGGTGTTTTTAGGGGTCTGCTCAGGAAATGATCAACAGAAGGAATGTTGTCCTCATGGAAAGGGATGCAATGATGGTATTTGCAAGGCATGACACTACTTATTGGTCACAGAAACGACCCTCCAATGGGCGAGATGGGAATTGCAGGGACGGTGACAAATTACTGTATAACAGATAATCGCCCTACCATATCATGTACGCCCAACATGCCATGAAAACTCATGAAATATGATTGCCCCCTTGTCAATCCTTCCTGTCACTAGTGTTACCAGGAACTCTAAAGTGAATATGAATAGGTGTGTACACCCAAAAACCCATTCCATCATGTAGTTACTACCATCACCTACTGACCTCGCTATGTGATGGATAATCTCACCTCCATCCCAACAACAGTCTGGCCTACGAGCTCCTCTGGTAATCCACAACCTCTACTAAATTATGGACATCGATGCATATAACCGGATAGAAACTCAATATTTCTCGCCATCCAAACAGAAAGAGGGATCAAATGCATGAAAAACCATACACCGAACAAGTCCTCCATCCTGTGAATGCTGCACCCTACACAACTTGTGTTTCCTCATCTCGTTATTTTGGCCAATCCATGTAATTTTCCTAGGTAGCACGACCTCTCTCTCACCAACATGTAGAAGTGGCCCAATAATGTTGTAAGACCCATCGATGTATGCTTGAAGCGACTATCATCCGAAAGTATGACAACTTTGCTGGTTTCCAATGCATATTATTGCTCCTCATCGATGGCTAACTCCAAGGATGGCTGCTCATCCTCCTCCACCATGGGCACAACATGAGCCACTAAATGCCCCTCCACAGATAGCTCATCATGCATAACATCCTCAATAATCAGAGATAGGTAGCTACCATATGGAAACTATGTCATAGACCTGGATTCCTTTGTACCTATCGATTCCTCATAAATTGTGGATATGTCTCCCGACACCTCATCAACCTATTGTGTACTGCCATCACCTAAACATTCGGACATGGCCCTCAAAACCTCATCAATGGATCCCTAAAAAATGGATGACACCTCTTCCATGGGTTTCATCTCATCAACAGATGGCCCTTTGAGTGTACCTTGAGTGTATTCTATACTCTATCCACTAGGGTGTCAACAAGAGAAAACAAAGGGATCTCCAACAAGGGTGAATCCTGCGTCACAATTGACACATCGACATGTTCCTCACACTCCTGTGTGCCCACAATTTCATGCTCAACCTCCTCCTCAGGATCTTGATATCTAAATCAAGGCCTGTACCAGAAAAAGCTCCTCCTCGCCTCACCATCTAACTATCCCTATCCTGTCTTCTCCTACTGGTCTCACCCTCTAACTATCCATGTCCAGTATGCTCCTTTTGAGGAGATTCAGTGCCCTGATTATGTCAACTTTTCCCACACAACGTAGGTGGATGCACCCCCATGCCCTGCACACTTCTAGTGTATTTGATGTAAGGATGAGGATGGATCTGATCCGACACCTTACTCAAGTGGACCAATCTCTCATTGTTCTAGCGGATTCCACCAAAAAATTCCCGCGTACTAAATCTTCCTTGAGCCATGGGTTGTCTATGGTTTAACCTGTCACTATGCATACATGCCAAAATATTCCATGAACTAGTTGGATACCTCACAACTAGCCAATATCATGGCTTTGATACCATTGTAATGTTCCAAATTTAAATTTACAGTAGATAATAGATGCAAGAACTAAGCTATAGCAAATTATTTTTTCTACACAGGCACCAGTCAACGAAACACAAGAAATAGGGCGAATAACAAAGTTCTTTTATTAATGTGGAGAACTGAGTACATAATGAGTAAGAACAATGGAACTTAGGCTTGATATGCAAGCTATGCAAACCCCAAGTGAAATCCCATTGACCCAAGTGGTGGAAATGGTCCTAGAATAAACTACGTCCTCCTCTAACAATTTCTACTATAGACTGTTGAATGGAATTGGTTGTCCTACTCAAAATAATATTTGAAATGCTTTGAAATTGCAAATGCAAGCTCCTCTACTAAAACCCAAAAATACTTAGAAAAGGTTTGGCCTATCTCCAAGCCAAATTTGAACCCACAAATTGGTGCAAATTCCCCTGCTAACCAATAATTTTCCAGTTATAAGAATGAGGTTCTGAGGCCCGAATATCGCTTGGAAAATTTTGTAAAATTAGTTGGATACTTCTCTCAATAAACCAATAGAAACCTAGAAATGGTTTGGGTTGAATCCACCAACCCCCGGTGACACCCAACAAGTGAAAATTACCCAAGTTGGCCAGAAAATTCTCCACAAAACTGATAGTCTTGAATTAATCCCAAATCCACCACTCGAAGTCTCCCCCAATTCTAGATAAATTATCCCTTGAGGAATACCTCCAATATTTGTCCCTTATCTCTCCTCAACCTCTATTCCTCCAGCCCTATGCAAGCCTATCGAAGACCCCTACACACTTCTAG
The DNA here is from genome assembly GCA_034641835.2 of Pinus albicaulis. NCBI lineage: Eukaryota > Viridiplantae > Streptophyta > Pinopsida > Pinales > Pinaceae > Pinus > Pinus albicaulis. The sequence continues at coordinate 145,749,805 of CM076573.1, forward strand.
AAATGTAGAATTTTTGCCCCAAGAATTCTCTTAAACTCAACCTTGCTAATCACTACAAAATCTCTGGCAAAATTAGGGGAAAACCCCTGCAAATCCTCTGGTTCTCTACTCCTCCATAACTAATCTCCCTACAAGCAATTCAAACCACCTATGCACCTTGGAAGAAAAATGTACTACTAAAATAACCTGCAAATACGCCCAATGAAAAATCTGAATTAAGCTCTGCAAATTTCCGCACTAAGGAGACACTTGAAGTTATCCGAAATGACGGTGGAATTCCCGCTTGGAAATTCCTTTTGTTGTACAACATGATTGTCTTGGATAAGAAGCTCAAGGGAACTAATGTTAACTTATAAAATGATCAAATATGTACCAAATGAGAGCCTTGCTCTATTTATAAATGTTGGCCTTTCTCTCCCTTGGTGGCCCCCACTTTCAACTAGTTTACCCCCTCTATTTTTCTCTCTCTTGCTCCACAAGTGTGTATTCCCTTTTTCTCTCTCTTGTGGCCCCCACCTGCCAATGTGCTACAATCTTGCCTTTTCACCCAAGCTCCTCAAGCCAAAATCATCTCCAAAACTCAAACTACAAAATTGTGTTATGCTTAGCACCTCCCCAGTAAACTTCGTTAATCTCCTCAAATGAAAAATCAAAATTGGGGATATTACACCTCAAGAAGGATGAGTTAAAGGCACCTTGCACCTGTGCATAGAGTTGAACTTGGGCACCAAATTATACCTTTGTTCATGTGTTTTCAAATGGGAAAATTTTATGTGTTTCAAAACCAAATCTCTCACTAAACAGTCCTCTACTATTGTTGATACAATCAGGTTCATTTATCATTCTAAAATTATTATCTAAAATATATTTTAGCTCTCAAATTTAAAAGAAATTCATTATGCTATTGTTTTTGGTGCAATTTCATAATTTTATGAGTTTTAATAAGTGTTTTGTATGGAAATTTTATTTAGTGATGATTGTACATACAATAAAACTCATGAAATCGCCTACAACAATATGCCATCACGTGTTTGACAATATATCTCACTAAAAGACTCATTGAAACTTAGTTAAAATTCATAAATTTTAAGTGCAAATTGGGTGTATTTTAGTTGGGAACATTACATTATAAGTAGAACATGATCTGATACAGTAACTCTACACATTTTGAGGTCCTAAAAAGTATTTAGTTATCGTCTGTTGGTCATGAAAATTTGAATCAGTCTTATCCAAGTTAGATACTTGATTCGTCTGAGATGTTGGAGCATGTTCTTTGATCTATACCTCTTCTAACTCCTGTCCACTTGAACCTGTATCATGACAATATGTTCTTGCATGATATTTGAGTTTATCAAATTCTAATTCTTCAAGATTGAATTTGGGTTTAGATCCAAAAGTATTCATTGGACGACTTAAACTAGTATATTGTTTCTACATACACTCAGGTTTTTTATATTTTATGAATGAATTAGGATTAAACATTTGTTTGCAATTATTTTGTGGTCGTGTGTCACTCATTTTAGGCACTTTATCCCTGTTATTTTCTCATTTTTGCATTCCTTTTCGTCCGCCCTCATTGAGGGGGAATATTCCAACCCTTTTTCTCCTACAATATTCTCATCCTTCTTATACATACGACTCATATTATACTTATCAACAATATGTGTGATCACAAAGTCATCAACACAAAATGCATCTTCTTTCTCATCATCGTATATACTTAGAAAATCATACCCCAATCTAGAAGGGCCTTTTGTGGTGAAGTCCAATTGGTGCATCATTTCTCCCTTTTGGATGACAACTTCAAAACTTTCGGGTTTAGAAGTAGACAGTATAACCATTGAAGCAGCACCATGCACATTTGCTACTGAATAATGCCACTATGATGCCTTGTCTTCTCCACTTTTCCTCCTAAAATAACTATGGGTTCTAAGGTCTACAACCTTCTTTTGATAGTGTTACACATACTTGATGCAACAGGTAGTATTTCCAAAGTCAACACTTATTGCCAATGAATCATGGCTAGCCAATACTTCATCATTGTCATCATGAACTGTACTATCCCTTTCATCCAATGAGATATATTGTTTGATCTCATCACTAGTATGCCTGTTATCCTCTAACTTAGGTTCTTGATCTATCTTGGGATGCCGCATAAGTTTAAGGGAATATACTTTCAAAATGTAAGAAGCATGGACTACATAATCTCTTAAACAAGCCAAACCCTATGCAACATGAATGAATGGTAAAAAAAATTGCACCTTGTTTACAAACCAACACTGTAGGGAGCATGGATTTGTTCCCCACCTGAATATCAAGAAAAACAAGTTTCTAGAGATGGCATGTAGAAATCCATTATATGGTTCACTCCAGTTTTAAGAAGCCTTCCCTATGCTAGATTAGGCAATGGAGGCAATTTTCTAAGCTTTGAATGGTTTTCTCTTCATGGTTTGGGTACTTGATTTTCAGAAAGGCTTTTATTGGGAGGCCTTAATTAAGGGGTAAATAATTCAAATAAGTATTTATATGACCTTTATTGGAAGATATTAATTAAGGGATAAACACTTTCAATAAGATTTTAGATGACCCCATCTGATAAGGATGGATACGTTCAACAAGACTTTAGAAGACCCCATCTGATAGGGGTCCATATTGTCAACAAGACTCCTTACCTTGTCAGGACATACTAAACAGGAAGGAAACAAAGGAGAAAAAAATATCATTCACCATATAGAACCACGGAACTTCATAAATGTTTCAAAGTAAATAATATATATATATATATAAAATAAATAAATAAATAAATAAAATAAAATAAAATAATAATAATTCCAAGAAATTTATGCTTATATAAATTACAACACCTGACTAAAAGATAAATAATTTATGCATCGTATAGGAAAGAAGTTAGAACAAAATTTTCCTTGAAACAGAAGCTCAAGGCCTTGGGAGCTTAGTTGTAGTCTCAGTGGAATGGATAGGATGACAATTTTGTCATGTTTAAAAATCACAGACTTAATACTTGGACAAACCAAGTGAAATTGAAAAAGATGAAGGAACATACTACACAAGTTAGGGGACCATGACACACCTTATCACCCACCTCGAGCTTTAATAAGGTGTTCATGATGCCAAACCCCCGGTCTGGATCATCAAACATTTCTAAAAACTTGGGAAATGAGATACTTTCCAGTTTCATCCTCTCCATGAAATTCCATAATGTCACTGACTCCTTCTAATGGAAGATAGTCTGCCCTTAACAGTCTAATTAAGAATTTGCATCTAGCTTCCCAATTTGTGCACCAATACCCCTTGTTGAACACCACACTAAAGCATCAAAAGTATAGCGCTTTCTCTTCTCTCGGGAACCTGCACAAATGGAAGCAATAATGGCATAAAACAAAATCCCAAATCCACTCTGCACGATCTTGTCCCATCCAATACACTTAACACTCTTTCATTCACCACCTTGACAACTCCTTGGAATGTTTCTAGTTTGAGAATATGGAGCAATCTTTGTAAATTTGTTCAAGAGTTGATTTGAGGATGGTTTTCTCTGATACACCATTGCCAGATTAATAAATGCGCACTTTTGTTTTAGTTAGTTCCTTTTTTAGAAGATTTATATCACAAACATTCAATCTAGTTAGCCTTTGGAAGCTTATAATATCTAGAGTGCATGACAAATATTGTCCAAGTGTGGTTTTTACACTTGCTCTTGTAAACCTACCTTGCTTAACAACCAATATTCCTTCTTCAAAGCTCGCATTACCAGTTCCCATCTATAACTGAGCTTCAAAACCTCCATGCTGGTATGCTCTTCTAATAATTGAAGAAATTCATTTAGGCCTCTTTTGGAGATGATTTAAATTTGTAATAACATCATATAATTCCACCTTATTTGTCATTTTGAAAACCTATTTCAAAGCTTTCTTAGCTTCTATAGTTTCTCCAACACCCAACAATGCCACCACTTTGTTGAGCTAAGCACGCCAGTGATTAGGCTAGATAGCAAGCATCTTGTTACTGCAGCTCTTTGGGGGCATACCCACATCTCCAAACAACCCTCCAAGATTATACAATGCATCCATATGATCTCCCTTCAGGTCTATGGTTTTTGAAACTCTTGTATGACTCTCATCCCCACCCATGGCATGAAAAACCTACCCAATATCACAATGTGCATCAATATAATCACCCTAAACAAATATAGCCTCATCTAGAGCCTTTTCCATAGCTCTATACTCACCCACCCCAAAAAGTGCACTACCAAGGAGTTTTAGCGCCCTGTAATGGGTTGAGCAAAGAATTGTTGCCTCTTTGTAGTTGCACTGTATCATATGTTATAATCCAACTTTGTGTTTTTCGTATTGAATGCGTAATGGCATTATTCCTAATTAAAACAACATATATGCATGCACCAGAGAACTGAAACTACCCTATTTCCTATTGATTGTAAAAGAAAAATAAATGGTCAAGTATAGGGTAAGAACATACCAAAAGTGAGTTCTTATAAAAAAAAATGAGGAATAGTCGGTGAGGCGTGAAAAGAAGATATTCATTAATGTCCTCTATTTCTGTGGTATTCTCCCTGCAATTCAACACTGAAGCAAAGATCAACCATTGAATTCCCTCACATGCAGCTATGAAGGTTTCATTACCTGTCTCTAACAGCACGGGGGTACATTGCCGCCTTGTTTGGGATTTCTTCCCAATCTAATCATTTGGGTCCATCATGTTTTTCACGCAGCCAATCCTCCAAGCTACCATTGGAGATTAACTCATATACAAGTATTTTCTCTGTCCCAAATAATCATTAACCGAGCAGAGGAACCAAATTCTCATGGAATTCATGGTTTCCCAAAGTTCGTTTTTTTGCTATAAACTCTTTCTCGGCTTCAGGTCCCTTTTGCTATAATTTCTTTACGACCATTGTTGATCCATTGCTTAGTTTACCTTTGTATACCATTCCAAAACCTCCATTACCAATAACATACGAGTCATAAAATTTTTGTGAATGTAAACTGCACACTTTTGAAGAAATTCATTGTTTTGAAACCTGGAGAGAACCCGTCACTAGTATTTTCTTTCAAGATAATAAATTCCACTTCCATTGGGTTACTTGTGGAGGCCTCATTCCTCATATGTAAGGTGAGAAGTCCACAAATTAGAATAACATAATGGATATAAATTGAGTTAAACCTGATGATCCAATTTGAGTCAAACCTGACACCTTTGGATGATGGGTGGAGAGGAAATCCTGAGGGGTAGAGGCCCGTCGACGTAGAAAATAAGAAACAATTTGAATGAAAGGGCCTATTGAGGGTTCGATCCCTGAAGAAATTATTTGAATGAAAGGGTCCATCGACGGTTCAATCCCTGGTGGGGGAAGCTCGAGGGGCGTAGTAGAGGCAGGAGGGGTGTCGCATTGAACTACAATGATGATTCCACGAGTAAATTTTTTATTTGATGGAGGAGGACGAAAATATAACCTTCTTTGGCTGGATGGATTTGCCAAGTCCAACCCCGCAGAAGAACGCTTATCAACGTAAATATAAAAAAATAAAATTTAATAATATTTATCTAAATTAATTTTTAAATCTAAATAAAACCAAAAAATTCTAGCTCTAAAAATAAATTCCAAACCCAAAATAAAATCTAATTAGAATATAACTCTAATATATAGTTTAACTCTATTCTAAAATTAAGATTTAAATTTAAAACCAAATGAAATATAAAATCCAAAAATCCTAACCTCAAATAAAAGAAATCTAATTTTAAATCTAGAAAAATCTAACTTAGATCTTTTTTTTTAATCTTTAACAAACAAGGAAATTTAAAATTTAATCTAATTTAAATTTAAACTCAATAAAAAATCCAGAAATCTATAGCAAAATAAAATAAAATTTGTTATGTACTTGATAATGAGGTAACCTTTGAGTTGATGATTAAGCTCCAAACTTGTAGCCTCGATTTCCGCGAACTAAGATATAGAAGAAAAATAAAGAACTGGAATCTTCTTAGCACTCATTTACTCTAATGTCATAATGTGAATTCCTTCCGCTTGGAATTCCAAATGAAAATCAAATACCCAAAATAAAGATAAATATAAGAGTAAAGAAGAAATGCTAGCAAAATTTTATTATTCCCATAAAAGATTTGATGTTGAACGAGAATGCTCATAGTAATCAAACTTTTTGATATGATCATTATAAAATAATAATAAAGTATTCATCTTATTCTAGAAGATCAAATTAAATAATAAAAATGAGTTAAACACTTTTAAATTTTAGAAAAATATAAAATTAGTTGTGTTTATTTGACCAACTAATTTTTTTACATTATTTTTTTCAATATAGAATTAGTTGTGTTTATTTGATCAACTAATTCTTTTACATTAATTTCTTCTTCTTTTTTGCACATGGGTAAATTACAATTTCTCATGTGTATTAGTAATCTCAATACACAAGGAAAAATCTCCAAATAAATGTTGATGTAGACCATGGAATATCATGTAGCTCTTCATATTGGTTGATAAGACACATAAAGACCTAGCTTAATACCTTTAATAACATGTCCAATTTCAACAAGTGGTTAGACACCAACATAGATAGGATAAATTAATCACATGAAACTTACCTAATGTTACTAAATTACTTAAGAACTTAACTAAGGGGACAACCTTACCTTTGTTATGCATGCCTTTGGGCTAAAACACAAAGTATTTCCCCAGTTTTCTAAGTTCGAATAGGTGGATGATGAATTTTACTTTTTATTATTTATTATTTATTATTATTTTTAATACAAGGAAAATAAGGGATAACGTGTGGATTAAAATCCGTGGGTATAAAGTTTGTTGAGGGTATAGTTTTGGTTCTACTATCCGATCAAACTGTAGCTAGGAACTTTATTTGCAAAGCCTCGTGAGAGTAAGCTCTTTCTACTTCGGTTTGCACTCACTTCCCCTTCCTTTTATTTATTATTATTTTTATTTCATTTCATTTTTTAAAGTCCTCTTTCTTTGGATATGGATTTTTCTCTTAGGAATTTGAGGGGGGGGGGGAGGTGGGGGAATGATGAAGTATAATATTTTGAGTTTATTTTTCTCTTTATCTCTTTAGCCCTTTGTTTGGCTTGATTTGATCTTTTTTTTATGACCCTCTTTGGATGATCTTTGGTATGTCAACCATATATTAAGCGAATTGTGGATGGAATGGAAAAGAAAGGGATTTAATGGAAAGGGTTAAATATAGAAGGGGTATGAACACGCTACCCAACTTGATTTCCAAGTAGTACCTAGTGGTATAGCTTAAAGGTATACTTATCCAAAATTTATTATATCCCAATGGTTAGAAGTAGTAACATCATAACATTTTTATTGAGTTAAAAGTGAGAAAGAACCTTTCTAATGCTACTATCTAAACAACAAGATGAAACCTTAGAATCATTTTGAGATGAAGAAACTAAGCAATGAAAGCATACCAACCATCGGTTAAAGCAACACAAAGCATCATCTAGCACATTTGAGATCAAGGGAAAGGGGAAACGATACACCATTGTGAATGATCGATGAAAACCATGAATGTAACTAATGAGTGGAGAAAAGCAACAGATCCAAGATGCCAAGAGATCTCGTCCGAACAACAACTAACCACACCAACTGAGTGTGTCTTTATGGGAGTTGCCTGATGGGAAACACTTCCTATAATAATCCACAAACTAGAAGAATAAATGAAATTAATCTAGTTACCAGTCTTAGGAGGATTGCGTTAGGTTCCTACTTCAGAAAAATTCCAATTACTTCATAAAGGTACTACTTCGAATTTCTTATAGAATCATCATTTTGTTGAATCTAATACATATTGACTGAGTGGTTTTAGGGGTGATCCTACTAACTCAATGGTGAGGTCGAGTTTCCTTGAATGGATAATATTCCCTCATAAATTTATCTCAATACCTCAATACCTAATAGATGATCTTACTCCTTCAGGAATTCTCGACTTATTTCCCTAGGAGCATGCACTATATGTTACAGAGAATTACAGGTCTATGGTCAGCGGAATCCTTCTTAGTCTCTATTTTGGGAGCTGAAATACTTCAATAATTCTTTGTTTTATTATAAGATATGGCAAATCTCTCGAATGGCGTCATAATGGATCAGAGAACTACTTCAATGGTGAAATCAAGCCTCGGGATTTTGTATTCCTCAGAAAGATGACAATATTTTTCCTCATATTGTTCTGCTTCTACCTTGGAATGAACCCGCAAGGAATCAGCCTCATAATAATTCAATTTTTGCCTCAGTACAAATACCTCTAATCTTAGAAGAAATTTGGATGCATTTACAAAATATTTTATTCCTCCTTTATATAGATAATTCCCTATTTCGAGAACAAGGTAGAAAAGTGGCTATGTAGGGTGGGATCACCTCCATTGAAACTAGTCAAAGGAGAAAAGGGGTATTAAAATCCTCAAATCCTCACGCTCAAAGAAAAACAGAGATAAATTGATCCAATTCGTGATGATCAAAATGATTATATCTCTTTGGTATTTATAGATTTCCTTGTGGGGGTTTCTCCTTCGTAATTAATTTAGAGGGGTTCATGTCAACACCAAACTTTAGGATTTTTACCCCAGACATTTAGTAATTTGGGTTTTCCCCTTTATCGAAGACTATAGCCTACGGGGATTGATAAAATAATTCATCCTCCCTTGGTTATTAATCCGTAGGGAACATTGTAGTCTCCCCTTCTTGACATTGCTTGTCCTCGAGAAATTGTATATATGGGTGTTGCATAATGTTCCCCTTCATCAAAATTTCCACCCATGCATATCCTACGTGGATTTCATCTCTTTCAGTTCTATGAGTGCCATGTCTGCTAGAACTGGTTCCATCATTTTCCAGTTTCCCCATTCTCATGGTATGTTCATGATAATCTTCTATGTCTTCTAAATTGGCTGTAGGCTTGGATTTGAGGTTATAGGAGATAGTGTTACCAATAATTCTTTTATTCTACAAATCTTCAGGCTCCACAAATACTTCAGGAAGTGATATTACTATATGAATTCTCTTTTCTACCACACTTGGTTTGGGTTTACCTGATTGAATCTATTCCTTCTTATAGGAAGCCAAAGGGTTCTCTTCCTTTACCCGTTTCTTAGGTTCCTAACCAACTACCATTTGGAAAGGTTGGTGATGTTATTCCTCTTTTTGTTTGGTTCCTTTAGCTTATAGGTCTTTAAAGTTACCTCTAGGCATCAATTCAATTCCAATGGGAGTTGGCATAATATTATTGTGATGACTGTCCTTAACTACATTATTCACTTGCTCCTTGTCTGGCATTATTTTAAATTGTTGTTTCTTCTTCAAAAGTGTGTTTGACACAAGTGATATAGACCCTTCATCATGTTGAATTTGTATAGCATTTACTTTGTTTTCCTACTCTTCATATTTTGGCTTGCTCTCTCCCTTTGTATAATCAGTTGATGTTGTTTTTTATTTTCACTTAGCAACTTCTAATAATTCAAATTTGGTCGTGTGTTTAGTTTTAAAGTCTCTAGATGTAATATCCCTCATTTTTGTGAGTGAAAAAATTACTAAGGAGTTGTCCCATTTTTCTGACTTTACATAAAAAGTCAATTAGAATTAATAAAAAACAGGGAGGGAAAATATTATTTTATTAGAGAATGGCAACAAAATAGTATTTTATTGGAGAATGGTGGCAAAACATTATTTTATTGGAAAATGGCGTCAAATTATTATTTTATTGAAATGGCAATGAAAAATCAATTAATGGAATACGACCCCCACCAAAAAAATAATACTAAAAAATGGGGGATCTAGAAGCTTGGAAAGACTCGGTGGAAAATTATAAAAGGAGGGTGGACTCATTTGCAAAGGATTTATTCCATTCCTTTCATATTTCATTGACATTGAAGATAAACTCAAGTAGGTTTCAAACATAATAATTTCAAGCGAAACTCTAGGATAGTTTTGGTGGACTTCGAGTGCTACGCTAGTTAGCTCTCGAGGGAAGATCACTCCACATCTCCCATTTGTGTTTATTGCAGGGTTATATAAATTTACAAATCAAGAGCCTAAGTTGATACTTATTTTCATTCAGAATTTGGAGACTAGTTTATAGAGAATTTTTAATGGATTTCCCATGCCAAATTAGAGGGATGAATTCACAATTTATGTGTGCCAAATATCACAAGGTGCCAAGCACGAGTTACATTTCTAGATCTAGTGCCAAGGACAAATTTATTAAGGGTAGAGTTGTTTCATGCACATTGAAACTCCCTTTAGAATTTCCAATTCCAAAAGAGGAGTCGATCTCTGTCCTTAAGGAGGGCTGATTTGTTTTTAAAGAGGGAGGACAAATTTATAGGGTTCATGCATTTTATTTCCAAGAGGTCGAGAAGTATAGGTGGACATCCTGCAAATTGAACATGGTACCAATTTCAAATGGAGAGTGTCGATTTCTAAACTGAAGGAGCCAACTGATATATTTATAACCATGTTCACATCAGTTCAAGGTTTGAAGTATATTCTTGGGCCTAGTTTTCTATAGTTGGTTATCTATTGAGAAGGTTGAATTGGTCCTAGAGATTCAACAAATAAACTAGTCGGATTTCTTATCAGTTTGGAGAAATTTCCAGACTTGCTAATTCTTGTGTCAATTTAGGTGGTTGTAACAGAACTCATGTAATATTTCAAATTTAAATTTATAGTAGATAATAGATGCATGAACTATGCTATAGCAAATAATTCTTTTTTGCACAAGCACGAGTGAATAAAACATAAGAAATAGGGTGAATAATTGAGTCATTTAATTAATGTGGAGAACTAAGTACATAATGAGTAAGAATAATGGAACTTGGGATTGCTATGCAAGTTATGGAAACCCCAAGTGAAATATCGTTGACCCAAGTGGTGGAAATGGTCCCAAAATAAACAGTGTCCTCTAATAATTTCTATTGCTGACTACTGAATGGGACTGGTCGTCCTACTCAAAATAATGCCTATAATGCTCTAAAATTGTAGTTGCAAGCTCCTCTCCTCAAACCCAAAAATACCCATAAAAGGTTTGACTTGTCTCCAAGCCAAAGTCGAACCCACAAAGTGGTGCAAATTCCCCTATTAACCAATAATTCTCCATGCTATAAGAATGATGATTTTAGGGCCGAATATCACCTGGAAAATTCTGTAAAATTAGTTGGAGACTCCTCTTAAGAAACCCACAAAAACCCACAAATGGTTTGATTTGAATCCACCAACCCCCATTGACCCCCAACAACTGTAAATTACCCAATTTGGCCAGAAAATACCCCACATAACTAATACTATTGAATTAAGCCCAAATTCACCATTGGAAATCTCCCCCAACTGTAGATAAATTCTCCCCTAGGAATGCCTCCAATCTCTGGACCTTATCTCTTCTCAACCTCTATTCCTCCATCCCCTACGCAAGCCTGCTAGAGACCCCTGCACAGTTCCATAAATGTAGAATTTTAGCCCCAAGAATTCTCACAAACTCAACCCTATTAATTACCACAAAATCTTCGACTAAATGAAGGGAAAACCCATGCAAATATTTTGGTGATCTACTCCTCCATAACTAATCTCCCCATAAGTAAGTTGAACCACTTATGCGCCTTGGAATACAAAAATATCAGCTGAAATAACCTGCAAATATGCCCAATGGAAACTCTAAATAAAGCTCCCCAAATTGCCTCACTAGGGAGACACTCGAAGTTCTCTGAAATTAGGGGAGAATTCCCACTTGGAAATTCCTTGTGTTGAACAACACGGTTGTCTTAGCTAAGCAACTCAAGAGAACTAATGTTAAATTATCAAATGATCAAAGATGTCCCAAATGAGATCTTCCTTGCTTTATGTATAATTGTTGGCCTTTGTCTCCCTTGGTGGCCCCCACTTTCCACTATTTCACCCCCATTATTTTTCTCTCTCTTTCTCCACAGGTGCGCATTCCCTTTTTCTCTCTGTTGTGGCTCCCACTGACCAATGAGATGCAATCTTGCCTTTTCGTCCAAGCTCCTCGAGATGAAATCATCTCCAAAACTTGAACCATAAAATATTTTTATGCCTAGCACCTCCCCGATAAACTGCGTTAATCTCCTCAAATGAAAAATCAAAATTGGGGATATTAGAGTCCTCCCTACCAAAAATTGCTTGTCCTCAAGGAGTGCGTGAACAAACACCGTCTATAGTTTTTGATCCCCACTAAACTAAAAACTATGCTAGGGTCCCAAATGTGCCAATGGATCATCCCTGATCTCTACACTGTCCTTTCATGAAGGAATACCTCAATACCAGGATCCCAAGCCATCATGTCCAACGTGAATCTCCCCTTGCTCCACTCATTATCCTGCCAGGTATAAGTACCAAAATCCCTTTGCATACCATCAATAAGTAGGGCATCATGATCATGATAATGTGTCACTTTTTCCAACACATCGTTAAGTTTCCCTACCAAGTGGTCCATCTGATACACTGTAAGAGTAAACTGTTGAAGATACCACCCAATCCCTGTAGAGATAAAGTTTTGCTCGCATGATCTTCCTCTCATATCTACTCGCTGATGCACTCGCCATGTTGATGAAGTCCCCCACGCGATCAGTGAAACACTAAAGCCCAATGGAAGATCTGAATGATCTCCCCCTGCAGAAATCAACCCATCCCCAAGGGTATATGTAATGCCAAGTCTTGTGATGCTCAGATCCCATGCTAGTCTAAAAAGGGTGCCACCATGTTGTCGTTGCGCAACTCAGACCATGAGAGTCTGACCATCATGCACAAGTTGTATCCTCCTCTCTTGGGACCTAATGGTAATATATATATATATATATATATATATATATATATATATATATATATATATATATATATATATATATATATATATTACCATTAGGTCCCAAGAGAGGAGGATACAACTTGTGCATGATGGTCAGACTCTCATGGTCTGAGTTTATATATATATATATATATATATATATATATATATATATATATATATATATATATATATATATATATATATATATATCCCCAATGCATCTAGCCAAGACATCTCCATGATGTCATGACTTACCCATCCAACACTCACCCTGAACGGTCATAGAAGAAGCGAGGAAAATCAACCTTGCCATGCAAAAAAGGCCTCAATGCTCCCAACATGTCAAGCCAAGTGTGAGTTGGGTCATCATCTGCCCTAATCCCGCTCATCACGAAACAAAGTGTCCCATCAACCAACCAAATCCCTGGTTCCCAGATCTAGAATCACTGCGAGTTAGTCTTGACAGTTGTTGGTGCCAACTTGTGCCATGTCTCGAGTCCCTGTGTGTAATCAATATATGGACTCCCTACATCACGAACCAATCCAGTGTGTGCGAAACTACCCAACGTCGGCCATACCATGCAGTGGGATTTATTGTCCTGCCTCATGAAAGCACTCCCCAATATTGCCTAGAGTTTAAACATATGTCTACAAGTAAGGTCCATCAACCACTGTAGATGATCCTGAGACACTTGAGAATGTATCTCCAAAAGGGGGTCATGCATCTCCCCGAGTGTGGGCTCAAGGGTGGTGCAAGTGTTACCTTTGTAGAAGATCAGACTACCCCTGTGCATGCATCCACCAACTCGTGCCCTGACCATATGCCACAACTGGAAAGCCTCTCTCCAGATGCACTGTGTGTCGTCCAGCTATCTCAAATGATCCTCCTAGGTCTTGTTTATTGTGATGCGAGCATCAAGAGATGATATCCAGGTCCCCTATGTTAGCGTGCAATGTTGGAGAGTGATAAATGGAAGCTCATGGTTGGCCTTGTGATCAACTCGCTCTCCAAATCTGAGTGTTCCAAACCCAATGATGTGATTGATTCCCTCTTCAGGAGATATCTCTAGCGAAAACACTTCAACAACCTATTGTGTATCATCATGCTCTGTTGCACTCAAATATGTACCCACACACTCCTCTGCATAACACTAAATTCTGTGGCACAAATCCATGCACCACTGGATACCAACGCTTAATTTCATGCCACCATGTACCACATGGCATCCCATATGTTCCCATGCATCCAAAAGTCTATTAGGACACCCACCAAAATGTGATATACACCTCCTTAGTTGTCCTTGTACACCTGAGTGGCCCAAATCCTCACATACAATCGAGAATAACGCTATCGTGCCAAACCTTAATAGCTCTTGTGCCCAATACATCGATGAGAGAGAAACGTCTCCTTATGATGTACTGTCTGGTGGCCTGACGATGCCACCTCCTCCTACCAACTCCTGCCATAGTAGGCTAATCATCCTACCATATCATGTACACCCAACATGCCATGACAACTCATGAAATATGATTTCCCCCTTGTCAATCCTTCCTGATGAATAGGTGTGTACGCACAAACACCCATTCCATCATGCAATTACTATCATCACCTTCCGACCCCACGATGTGATGGATAATCTCACCTGCATCCCAACAACAGTCTGGCCTACGAGCCCGTCTGGTAATCCACAACCTCTACTAAATTATGGACATCGATGCATCTAACCGGATACCAACTCAATATATCTTGCCATCCAAACCCAAAAGAGGGATCAAATGCACGATAATGTTGTAAGACCCATTGATGTATGCTTGAAGGGACTATCATATGAAAGTATGAATAATTTGTTGGTTTCCAATGCATCCGATTGCTCCTCATTGATGGCTAACTCCAAGGATGGTTGTTCATCCTCCTCCACCATGGGCACAACATGAGCCACTAAATTCCCATCCACAGATAACTCATCATGCATAACATCCTCAACAATCAGCGATAGGTAGCTACTGTCTGGAAACTATGTCATAGATCTAGATTCCTTTGTATCTATCGACTCCTCATCAATGGTGTATATGTCTCCCGAAACCTCATCGACCTGTTGTGTACTGCCATCACCTAAAAATTCGGGTATGGCCCTGTACACCTCATCAATGGATCCCTAAAAAATGGATGACACATCATCCATGGGTGCCATCTCATCAACAGATGGCCCTTTGAGTGCACCTTAAGTGTATGCTATACTCTATCCACTACGGTGTCAACCAGAGAAACCAAAGGGATCTCCAACAAGGGTGACTCCTTTGTCACAATTGACACATCGACATGCTCCTCACACTCTTGTGTGCCCACAATCTCATGCTCAACCTCCTCCTTAGGCTCTTCATATCTAAATCCTGACCTTTACCAACAAAAGCTCCTCCTCGTCTCACCCTCTAACTATCCATGTCCTGTCTTCTCCTCCTGGTCTCACCGTCTAGCTATCCATGTCCTGTATGCTCCTTTTGAGGAGATTCAGTGCCCTGATTATGTCAATTTTCCCCACACAACGTAGATGCATGCACCCCATGCCCTGCACACTTCTAGTGTATTTGATGTAAGGATGAGGATGGATATTGTCCGACACCTTACTCAAGTGGGCCAATCTCTCATCGTTCCAGCGGATTCCACCCTAAAATTCCTGCGTACTAAATCTTCCTTGAGCCATGGGTTGTCTATGGTTTAACCTGTCACTATGCATACATGCCCAAATCTTCCATGATCTAGTTGGATACCCCAAAACTAGCCAAGATCATGGATCTGATACCATTGTAATGTTCCAAATTTAAATTTATAGTAGATAATAGATGCAAGAACTAAGCTATAGAATTTTTTTTTTCTACACAGGCACCAGTCAACGAAACAAAAGAAATAGGGCGAATAACTGAGTTGTTTGATTAATGTGGAGAACTGAGTACATAATGAGTAAGAACAATGGAACTTAGGCTTGATATGCAAGCTATGCAAACCCCAAGTGAAATCCCGCTGGCCCAAGTGGTGGAAATGGTCCCAGAATAAACTACGTCCTCCTCTTGCAATTTATGCTGCTGACTGTTGAATGGAATTGGTCTTCCTACTCAAAATAATATTTGAAATGCTCTGAAATTGCAGATGCAAGCTCCTTTACTCAAACAAAAAAATACTTAGAAAAGGTTTGGCCTATCTCCAAGCCAAAGTTGAACCCACAAATTGATGCAAATTCCCCTGCTAACCAATAATTCGCTTGTTATAAGAATGAGGATTTGAGGCCCGAATATCACTCGGAAAATTCGGTCAAATTAGTGGGATACTCCTGTCAATAAACCCATAGAAACCTATAAAGGGTTTGGGTTGAATCCACCAACCCCCGGTGACACCCAACAAGTGAAAATTACCCCCAAGTTGGCCAGAAAATGCTCCACAAAACTGATACTTTTGAACTAATCACAAATCCACCATTGGAAGTCTCCCCCAATTCTAGCTAAATTCTACCCCGAGGAATACCTCCAATATTTGGCCCTTATCTCTCCTTAACCTCTATTCCTCCAGCCCTACGTAAGCCTGTCTAAGACCCCTACAAACTTCTAGAAATGTAGAATTTTGGCCCCAAGAATTCTCTTAAACTCAACCCTGCTAATCACCACAAAATCTCTAGCAAAATTAGGGGAAAACCCCTGCAGATCCTCTGGTTCTCTACTCCTCCGTAATTAATCTCCCCACAAGAAATTCAAACCACTTATGCGCCTTGGAAGAAAATTGTACCTACTAAAATAACCTGCAAATACGCCCAATGAAAACTCTGAATTAAGCTCCCAAAATTTCCACACTCGGGAGACTCTTGAAGTTCTCCGAAATGAGGGTGGAATTCCCGCTTGAAATTCCTTGTGTTGTACAACACAATTGCCTTGGCTAAGAAGCTCAAGAGAACTAATGTTAACTTATAAAATGATCAAATATGTCCCAAATGAGAGCCTTGCTCTATTTATAAATGTTGGCCTCTCTCTCCCTTGGTGGCCCCCACTTTCAACTAGTTCACCCCCTTTATTTGTCTCTCTCTTGCTCCACAAGTGTGCATTACCTTTTTCTCTCTCTTGTGGCCCCCACCTACCAATGAGCTACAATCTTTCCTTTTCACCCAAGCTCCTCAAGCCGAAATAATCTCCAAAACTCGAACTGCAAAATTGTGTTATGCCTAGCACCTCCCCAGTAAACTTTGTTAATCTACTCAAATGAAAAATCAAAATTGGGGATATTACACCTCAAGAAAAACGAGTTAAAGGCATCTTGCACCTCTGCGTAGAGTTGAACTTGGGAACCAAATTATACCTTTGTTCATGTGTTTTAATATGTGAAAATTGTATGTGTTCCAAGACCAAATCTCTCACTAAACAGTGCTCTACTATTGTTGATACAATTTATCATTCTGAAATGATTATCCAAAATATATTTTAGCTCTCAAATTTAAAAGAAATTCATTGTGCTATTGTTGCTGGTGCAATTTCATAATTTTATGAGTTTTAATAAGTATTTTGTATGGGAATTTTATTTAGTGATGATTGTACATACAAGAAAAATCATGAAATCGCCTACAACACTATGCCATCATGTGTTTGACAAAATACCCCACTAAAAGACTCATTGAAACTTAATTAAAACTCATAAATTTTAAGTGCAAATTGGGCATATTTCAGTTGGGAACATTACATTAAAAGTAGAACATGGTCTGATACACTAACTCTGCACATTGTGAGGTCCTAAAAAGTATTCAGTTATCATTAGTTGGTCATGAAAATTTGAATCAGTCTTATCCAAGTTAGATATTTGATTCGTCTGAGATGTTGGAGCATGTTCTTTGATCTCTACCTCTTCTAACTCCTGTCCACTTGATCCTGTATCATCACAATATGTTCTTGCATGATATTTGAGTTTATCAAATTCTAATTCTTCAAGATTGAATATGGGTTTAGATCCAAAAGTATTCATTGGACGACTTAAACTAGCATATTGTTTCTGCATATACTCAGGTTTTGTATATTTTATGACTGAATTAGGATTAAACATTTGCTTGCAATTATATTATGGTTGTGTGTCACTCATTTTAGGCACTTTATCCCTGTTATTTTCACCATTTGTGCATTCCTTTTCGTCTGCCCTCATTGAGGGGGAATAGTCCAACCCTTTTTCTCCTACAAGATTCTCATCCTTCTCAAATAACTTTTCTGGCTTTCTGGACTGCTTCTTTTCATGTCTTTTCTAGCGACAATAATATTTGCATTGTTTTTCTTGCACACTCCCCTTGAGCTTTGTAGTTTCATTTCTTCCTGATACAAGCCATGCTTCAACTTTAAAAACAACGCAGTCTTCCCCTCATTAGGTACACCAATGTATGTATCTATGATTCCTTTAAGTGTCTGAAGATCAACATCAACAATGCGCATTTCCCTATTCGTGTTTCCAATGTGTGCACACATTAGGGTATATCGAGGGGGGGAAAGGTTCTTTGCACTAGATATTTCCTTTGTGAATTTATTATTCCCCAGTTGAAAATAGATTGAGAAAAGGGTAGATGTAACTTAGGTAAACAAGTGTTTTTCCCCATATTTTTCATTGCTACCATAAGTTAGATATCTTGAGAATATCTGTGATGAAAAATACTGTACTTAAGACCTTTTTGTTGGAATGTTTGACCATACTCGAGAGTTGAATTTTCATATGCAAGTCATCAAACTGCTGACTAGGACTTCTAGTGTTTGTTTCCGGTGATCTCTTATTGCCGATACTCCTGCCACTAGTGTTTCACTTGAACTCATCCATATTTTCTCCTGTAGTTTTACATGACATTGAATGTGTACATGCTTAGATTCAATAAGCACTTTTATGACTGAATTCACTATGTTGGAATGTTTTTCCTCAACATATGTACTGAAGTGGCTAGTTATATTCCTTTCGTCTATTAACACTGCCTTTGCTGGACTTACTTATGCCTTGTTATCTCTATGTGGATGACATACAACAACTCCAATGACTTTTGTTTCACTTTTATATATACCACTCATATTATACTTATCAACTGTACATGTGATCACAAAGTCATCAACACAAAATGCATCTTCTTTCTCATCATTGTATATACTTAGAAAATCATGCCCCAATTCAGAAGGGCCTTTTGTGGTGAAGTCCAATTGGTGCATCATTTCTCCCTTTTGGATGACAACTTCAACAATTTCGGGTTCAGAAGTAGATAGTATAACCATTGAAGCATCACCATGCACATTTTCTATTGAATAACACCACAATGATGCCTTGTCTTCTCCACTTTTCCTCCTAAAATAACTATGGGTTCTAAGGTCTACAACCTTCTCTTGATAGTGTTATACATACTTGATGAAACATGTAGTATTTCCAAAGTCAATACTTATTGCAAATGAATCATTGCTAGCCAATACTTCATCATTGTCAACATGAACTGTACTATCCCTTTCATCCAATGAGATATATTGTTTGATCTCATCACTAGTGTGCCTCTTATCCTCTAACTTAGGTGCTTGATCTATCTTGGGAGTCACTTGTGTAGCATCCTTTCTTCAACCGGGAGCTTCGATGAAATATTTCACACTTAATGATGTTATCTCCGCACTTCTTTTTTTCTAGTCTCGGCTTACGATTAGTATCTTCATATTTGTATTTACTACAACTACCCTAAAAATTGTTCGAGTTTGTTATGCCTGCTTTATACTTCATGCTCTTGTCTTCAAGTTCAAAATATTGATCTCTTTTTTTGTTATAGGAGGGTATAGCCATGACAAATAATTTGGATGTGCCTTTTCCCATGCTCCAAACTATTTTGTTTTTCTTTCTAGCTTCTTACAACATTCTTCATATTTCTACCAAAAATTTGCATACTCCTACCCAAAAACCGATTCCATTGGCTTCAATTTTCCAATAATACATCTAGGTTGGTGGGGGCACTAGCTTTGCTACCACTGTAATAGCTTATGATAATTTTGACCTAGGGTTTATTAGGGAAACGGGGGCTTCCAACATAACTTTCCCTTATTCAACAATGTAATAGACAATAACAACTCAATAGAATAAACATTTCATTTATATCAATAAACATAACTAATCAATTAACAATAAGAAATACCAATTAATTCAATGTACTGAGTCGAAGGATTCAATAGTTCTAAACTAAAACTCAACTGAGTAGGTACTAATTACAACTCAAGTTTGAAACCTTCCTATAACAATCCACAAACTATAAGAATAAATGAAATAAATATAGTTACTAGCCTGAGGAGGATTGCACCAAGTTCCTGGTTCAAAAAAATGTCAATTACTTCATAAAGGTACCCCTCCAAATTTCTTATAGCATAATCGTTTTGTTGACTCAGATACAAATTGACTAAGAAATTTCAGGGGTGATCTTGTTGCCTCAAGGGTGAGGTTGAGTTTCCTCAGACAAACTGTATTCCCTTAGAAATTTATCTCAATACATCAAAAAAGTCCTTGCTACCTTATAGATGATCTCACTGCCTCAAGAATTTCTCGACTTATTGCATAGAAGCATCACGCTGACTGCTATAGATAATTCTAGGTTTGTAGCCAAATAAACCCTTATGATCCTTTGTCTTAAGAGCTAAAATACTTCAAGAATCCTCGGGTTTTCTATAGGATATGGCTAGCCTCCTGAATGACATCAAAATGGAGCAGAGAATTGCTTCAATTGTGACGTCTAGCCTCAGGATTTTTTTTTTTCCTCAGAAACGTGACAATATTGTGCTGAAAATCAATATGCTTATGCCTTAGGATGACCCCGAAGGTAATCAATCTCAAAATAATTGGATTTTATGCCTCAGTACAAATCTGTCTAACCTCAAAATAATTTTGGATGCTTTTATAAAAGATTTTCCTGCTCCTTTAGATAGATAATTCCCTGTTTCCTAAACAAGGTAGAAAGGTGACTAGGTAGGGTGGGAATTAGGATCAACTCCACCAAAACTATTCAAAGGAGAAACGAGGTCTTAAAACCCTTAGAGCCTTAGGCTCAATGAAAAACAAAGACAAAGTGATTGAATTCATGATGATCAAAATGATTACATATCTCTTGTATTTATAGATTTCCTTTTGGGGGTTTCTCCTTCTTTATTAATTCAGAGGGGTTCATGGAAACACCAAACTTTGAGCTTTTTCACCAGCTTCCCAAAAAATTACACCATTTCTCCCAAACATGAGGTAATTGGGGTTTTCCCCTTTATCAAAGATTATAGTCTATGGGGATTGATAGGCTAATTCGTCCTCCCTTGGTAATTAATCCACATAACACATTATAGTCCCCCCTTCCCAGCATTGCTTTCCCTCAAGCAATTGTACGTTTGGGTGTAGCATAAAGTTCCCCTTCATTAGACTTCCACCCTTTCATCTCCTACTTGGATTTCATAACTTTCAGTTCTATTCGTGCCATGTTTCCATTGCCATCATTTCTCAGTTTCCCCATTGTCATTGGATGTTGATTCTCATCTTCTATGTCTTATAAATTGGATGTAGGATTGGATTTGAGATCATATGAGATCAAATTATCAATAATGATTTTATTCTACAAATCTTGAGGCTCCACAGATACTTCGGGAAGTGATATTATTATAATACTTCTCTTTTCTACCATACTTGGTTTAGTATTATGTAATTGGATATCTTCCTTCTTGCAGGAAGCCAAAGGGGTCTCTTATTTTACCCGTTCCTTAGGTTCCTAACCACCCACCATTTGGATAGGTTGGTGATGTTCTTCCCATTTTTGTTTAGGTCCTTCAACTTCTAGTTCTTTAATGTTAATTATAGGCATCAATTCAATTCCAATGGGGATTGGATTAAAACTAATTTGATGAGTCTCCTTAGCTACATGATTCACTTTCTCCTTATCTGGCATTATTTTAAACTGTTGTTTCTTCTTCAATAGTGTGTTTGACACAAGTGATATAGACCCTTTATCATGTTGAATTTGCATAACATTTCCTTTGTCTTCCTGCTTTCATATTTAGGATTTCTCTCTCCCTTTGCATAATCAAGTGATGTTTTTTTTTTTGTTTACACTGAGAAACTTCTAATAATTCATAGTTGGTCATGTGTTATGTTTTAATGCCTTTAGAATTAGAACATGAACTAATATACTAAATCTACACATTGTCAGGTCCTAAAAAATATGCATTCATCATCTATTGGTAATTCAAATTTGAATCAATCTTATCCAAGATAGATATTTGATCCATGTGAGATGTTGGAGCATGTTCTTTGATCTCTGCCTCTTCTAACTCCTGTCTACTTGAACCTGTATCATGACAATATGTTCTTGCATGATATTTGAGTTGATCAACTTCTAATGCTTCAAGATTGAATTTGGGACTGGATTCAGAAGCATTCTTTAGAAGACTTAAACTAGTATATTAATTATTCATATACTCAAGTTTGATATGTTTTCTAACAGATTAGGTTTAAACATTTGCTTGCAATTATATTGTGGGTCCACTCACTCTATCTTAGGAGCCAGAATACTTCAGGAATCCTCAGTTCTACTATAGGATATATCCAGTCTCCCAAATGGCCTCAAAATGGACCAAAGAATTGCTTCAATGGTGACATCCAGCCTAAGGATTTTGTATTCCTTAGAAAAGTGACAATATTTTGCCTTAGATCGTTATGCTTCTGCCTCAGGATAAACTTGTAGGGAATGAACCTCAAAAAAATTCATTTTTTTCCTCAATACAAATGTATCTAACCTTAGAATACATTCATATGCCTTTACAAAATATTTCATTGCTCCTTTAGATAGATAATTGCCCGTTTCCAAAACAAAGTAGCAAAGTGACTAGGTAGGATGGGATCACCTCTACCGAAACTAGTCAAAGGAGAAAAGGGGTCTTAAAACCCTCAGATCCTCAGGCTCAAATAAAAATAGAGACAAATTGATCTAATTCGTGATGACCAAAATGATTCTAGCTCTCTTGTATTTATAGATTTCCTTGTGGGGGTTTCTCCTTCTTAATTAACCGAGAGGAGTTCATTACAACCCCAAACTTTGGGCTTTTTGTCTCAGCTTCCCCTAAACTTACCCCATGTTGCCCAAACATTGGGTATTTGGGGTTTTCCCCTTTATCAAAGACTATAACCTATAGATATTGATAGGATAATTCATCATCCCTTGATAATTAATCCATAGGGAACATTACACTGTCCTGTTGACCTATTTTGATTATTGGAGGGCATTAATATTATAGCTTTTTTTCCTTCTTTTAAAACCTTCAGATAAAGACCCCACAATCCATCCCCCAAGAAAAAAGGCATTAAGGAAAGGGTTATTTCATGGCATATGTTCAAGCTTTGGATAGTTCCCAGTGCACTCGATGGTGTTAACCCCTGATAAGTGAAACACTTGGAATAAAAAATTCTAATAGGTTGTTGTGGAGGTAAATCCCCTCTGCGGACAGAGGCGATCCCTACTAGCCTAGACCGGGTCTAGCAACAATCGTTCACGCTATAATGCAGGTTCCTAATTGCAAATAAACTGACTAACGATGAAGGCTTACCTGGAATCCAACGCTGTTGCTTGTAGAAGAGGTAGCGCTCCCGTTCCTTAGCCTTGGCAGATCACGATCCCCACGATCTCCGTGGTGGACACCTACACATGCGAGAAACAACACAAACGCAAGCGTAAAAGCCAGTAGATGCAACTATATGTCAGTCAGAAAGGACATAACTCATCATCATAAACAACAACAAGAGTGGAACCATAACCAATAGTCGTTTATCATTAATCAATCAAAGGAAAATTACAACCATAGTTCTGACGCTGAATTCTCCTTCGGCGGGTCGTTAGCAGAACACGTCTCAAAAATCCTGTCAAGGATGGGACAAACCTCTCTCTTCGGATGTCTCGACAATGATCTCCTTGCTTGGATTTGGCCTTAAGGGAATGGATCAAAGCTCTTGCAGCATTAGGCTCTTGGGAACTTGGAGACTAGCTTGAAATGGAGATGAGCAAGCTTTTATAGATGGAGGAAGGGGAGTTGGGATCCCTATAATCATGGGATTGGCCCTATCATCAAGGAAGCTTCCATGAGAGGTGGCAAACCACTTCCTCTACATGGAAATCTGGAGCCAAACCTCCCAAATCAAGATAGATAACAGTCCAGGAATTTGTTAGGACGAAACTTCCGCCATTTATTTTTAAAAAACACTCCTTAAATTGGCTAGCGCGAGTTCGACTCTAGGACAGAGCGCCAATTGGTGGGACCTCTTTGAAGGATTTTCCCCATTGGCGCGGGTACTAAACTGCCTGCTCGCGCCAATGCAAAAAGGGCCATTTTTAGGGTTTTTCACAAGGAGATGTCTTCAGGGAAATGAAAGCTCTTGTTAAGAGGGATGTTATGAAAGTGGTTTCAAGCCATGTCACTGCTCACAGGTCACAAAATGAGCCCTCCAATGTGCGGGACGGGGATTGCAGGGACGGTGACAAATTACTGTGTAACAGATGCCCCCTAAAGCATGAGGCCCGAGAGAGAGAGAGGGGTGAAATGCTTTACGAAAGAACGTGCCTCAATCGAAAACTCGCCATTTTAAAACTACAAGGAGAATACAACCGATATCTCGTACACATGATATATAGTGTATATGGCACAACCACTCAGTAGCAATAGCATACAATAATCCAGATCCAAGGCATGGGCGCAACCATCCAGTGAGGATCGATAAATAGACTCAGGTATGGTCGCAGCCATCCAGTAAGTGAGTCATGTAACCAATCATAATAATCCACAAAATCGCAGCCTAGATTACAACAGACACAATCCAGGGTCTTGCGCTTCATCTCGACCCGAACACAGTACAAGTCCAAGCATGTGAATAAATGAGCTAAAGTTGAACATGCAAGAACATCGTCTGATTACCAGCCAATGATGAAAGCTATTAACAGACGCGAGAGGTACCACCAATAATGACGATGGCCCTCAAGGTACTACAGGTACAATCTACGACATGTGAATCAATGAGCTGGCGTCGAACACCCGTAGAATCACTCGATCGGAGGCCAATAATGAAAACCTCACGTCGAATGCGAAGAACCTGCCATTGAGGCATGCAAGCTCCAAGGCACCAAAAGGGAGTCTCTAGATCAGCTTCCCGGATAATGAGTTGAAGTCGATAGGAAGTGACCTTGATCGAAGGTGGGCCATAATGTTTCCCACATCATCGACACGAGACAGAGGAACATAATGTTTTTGTGAATCACGATCAGATGAGAATCAGAGGGAGGTTGATATTTGCAGAGGTCAACTTCTCTTGAACATATGAACGACACGACAGTGGACTTGGCAGTATTTGACATCAAAAGATCAGAGGTCATAGTGATGAGGCAAAGAGAAGATGAGAGGTCAAAAGGGATTACACAAACCCACGGAGGCAAGTGAAAAACAAGATGAGATGTCCCCAACCCTGGCACAAATGCAGACAAGTGCCATGTTCAAGAGCGACATACTGCCGACACGACAATGATGTTGGTTCCATTTTCCCCACCATTTCGGCGAGTACCTCTTTATTTTTACACAAGATTGAAGAGG
The DNA here is from genome assembly GCA_034641835.2 of Pinus albicaulis. Lineage (NCBI taxonomy): Eukaryota > Viridiplantae > Streptophyta > Pinopsida > Pinales > Pinaceae > Pinus > Pinus albicaulis. Next base: position 145,775,289 of record CM076573.1, read on the forward strand.
ATAGCATATGCTTGTCATATAAGTCTGTCCTTCGGACGAATCCATCCTAGTACATTTAACGAGCCCTAGGAAGGAGAAACTCGAATATCGTCATTACGACTGAATCCGATGTCATCAAGGTTTGACGAGTCTGACAAAGGAAGAACTCGGCGTCTTTTCATGTTTAGAGAGTTTGAAAAGACAACGGAAAAGTAAACTCCAACATTCCCTTTTCGTAAATAGTTCCTCAGATCCGAAAAGGTAGAAAACAATGTCTGAGAAAGCCTCCTAGTTGCGATAGGCTAGGGTATTCCTTTTTCGTAAATAATCTATCCCAGCCCGAAAAAGGGGTAAACGTATACTGGGTAGATGTCGTTTCGTGGCCACTTTAACGAGATCAAAACGACAAGGGACTCGGCAATATTTTCATGTTTAGAGAGTCAGAAAAGAGCTGAAAGATGACTCCTCCTGGAGGAACGAGTGGTATAAAGGGTAGCTACTGGTTCCGGTGATGGTGGAACTGCTCAGAACAAGTAAAGGTTAAGAGGCTAGCTAACAAGACCACTCATCGCAACGGTTCCTCAGGAACGGGTAAAACAACCAAGTGAAGGCATATGATCGACCAAGCAGATAGTGACGATGGAGTGAGAAAACCAAGGCTCATATGGCAAAAACAGGCTGATAAAATGAAAATCACAAGAGGTAAAATGGGGATGGTTTCATTTTTACACAAGCTTGAAATCAGGAAACTTTGCTTGAAGTTGGTTTCATTTTTACACAAGCTTGAAACAAAGGTAAACTATGCTTGAAACCAGTTTCATTTTTACACAAGCTTGAAACAGAAACAAACTATGCTTGAAAAAGTAAGCATGCCCCCAGCATGGTGACTCAATTCGAGGTACATTCCCCCCAAGCTTCAGTCCATATGAAAGGAAGATGGAGTGAAGGTTCAAGTTACGAGATCAAGAGAAAGACTCGACTGGGATTTTACGAGATCTCATCAAAGACTCGAATTGAACGGGAACGTGTTTCATTGTTTTAATGAGGTTGACACATTAAAAGAACTATCCTCAGGACACCTTGTTTCATGGTTTAAGGAGCTTGGCACAAGACAAGGAACTCTGCTCCGACAACCTTGTTTCATTTTTTAAAGAGCTTGACACAAGAAAACAAACTCTGCTCCAACGACCTGGTTTCATTTTTTAAGGAGCTTGACATAGGAAAAGAACCATGCTTCGACAAACCTCATCATAATGAACAAGAAGTCATCACTTCCAAGAGTTCCACTCCTGATGGAAGGAAAACATCCTGGAAGTCAGGACCCAATGCCCCCAACACCTGATGCACGATGGCATCATCACTGAGCACAGGCACAGGGTAGGTAGCCACGTAGTTGACCTGTGGTGGGGCAGATACAACAGGTGGATAAAAACCAGGAAGGGATGATGGCGGGCCAGCTGCCACATCAGGACCAAAGAACGAAAGCTGATCAATGGTCACGATCCGTCCTTCATGTGGAAAACAGACCACATGAAAAAGGGAGGAGACAAGTGCTCCCATGGCATAGGTGTAATCGCACCCCAAGAGCAGATTGAAATCCAAGGGGCCTGGAACAACCATCACGTCCATATGAACGGTTTTACCTCCCAAAGTAACAGGTAACCTTGGAAGGATCCCTAACGGTTGACTCTTTCTTCTGTTAAATGCCAACAGATTCTGCGTAACAGGCGCAAGCGGCGGCGAACCGAAAGCTTGCCAAGTAGTTGAAGATAGAACACTAACAGACGCGCCTTCGTCTATAATGGTGCTGGGTACGACCAGACCAAAATCTTGTACTGTGATCTCGAAAGGCACATAAGACGGAAGGCGGTATCCTGAAAATCGATTCCAATCAAAGGAAGCGACCAAACTACTCGGAGGGGCTACCATCGAACCGGGATGGTCTTCCCCTGGTGTTACGATAGAAGAAGTAGCATCCTCCACGACCTTCATCTCGAAGGTGGGAGGAGTATCCTCTAGGACCTCCATCACAGGAGGCGGAGGAGCAACTTCTTGGGATATATGGACAGGAAAATCTTTCTCCAAGTCCGAGGAATCTGAAGAAACAAGAAGAACTTGGGGGGTGTGAGGTCCACTCTCGACGGAAAAGAGCTGGTGCACCGTAGAAGGGACCAGCTCAACCGATCCCACGACCAATGGTTGGTTGGGAATGGATTCCTAAATTTGAATTTTCGAGGGAGCGGGATCGACCAAGGATGACTCTTGATCAATCGTAGGGTCAGCTGGCAGAGGAATCAAAGAAAGCTTCTTATAACCAGCTGGAAGGCATGGTGTAGAAACAACTGAGTTGTCCAAAACTCACTTGGCTTCATCCATATACGGACAAAGGTGAATGGCATGGTGCCCTTCACACAACTTACAGGGATTGGTAATCTTACCCTGCTTCTTAGGAGCTTTACCAGCACCAGCTGAAGACGTGCCCCCAACCTGACTCCTGGAAGCCAAAGGCAATGGCGGACGACCATTGGACCATACTTCAAGCACCTTGGGAATGCCAGGGCAATCTCGAAGAAGATGGTCTCCCGTGCACAACATGCAAGGGAACTTGACTTTCCGTGGAGGATTGGGAGGTTTATCAAAAGGAGACTCCTTAGGCGCAATAGCTGCAGAGCTAGCCTCTCCTTTATCTAACTTCTTCTTCTTTGTCTTCTTCTTAGCCACCTGGTTACTCGAATCCAGACTTTCACCAGGCGAAGTAGAAGAGGAGGACGCAGAAACAGGCGAAGAAGGGGAGAGGTCCACCTTGGAATCAACATGATGTTGTTCAGGCGGAGGAACTGATTGAACAATAGCCGAGACATTCGGGACCATAGAGGTTGAAAACAACCAAACAGGCAACCCAACAGTTAACCCAGGAAGGGACAACGTTGCCATGTAAGGAGCACCAACATTTCCAAAAGGAGGAAAATGACCCGGATTCCCATTGAAGGGGATTCCTGGGTTGGTGAACTCTGGAAAAGCTGCCATCGAAAATGACCCAAAACAACACCCTAAGGAAACTAACTTTAACCAGGAATATTTTGTGGGCAGTTAATTTTTATGACATTGAAACAAAACTCTACCGTTTCATATTTTAAGAGTCGAGAAACGAGTAAAAGGTGACTCTATCTCTTTCAGTTTTGAAACAAGCGTGAAAGGACAAGCACTTGATGATCCTTTCAAATTTAGGGAGTCAGATAGGATGAAAATTACTACTCAGGAATACTAGGCAAAGGGTGTACCAAAGAACCGTGAACTGCAATATACACCTTGGTTTCAAAATGAAAGAGAAATCAACCAAGGACTTAACGTACGTGCAGGCAATCTCCCCGAATGCTGTGTCCGGTGTATCACGGGTATAGGGCGGCAGAATCGACTTCCTATGGATAAAGGATTGAAACCTAGTGGGGTCTCCCTTTATATACGCGACGGTACGGGGAGCTCAAGTCCGTACTAGCGCTGTCTAAAGCCAAGAGGCGAACGACAGCTACTAGGTTTAACGATGCCGGAACAGGTCTCTAACCTAGACCTCTAAATGTTTCGTTAATGTTTCAATGCTTCCTTAGGTAAATTGAGTAAATTTTATGGTTGATCTTCAATTATGTTTCGGTTTCAAGGCCCTACCGTATGTCATATGACAATCTCCTGTATGCAGCTATATGAGAAAAGAAAACTTTTCAATTCAATGAATGCTATCTAGTTAAGGGAAGAGCTTCAAACAATGATGCAACAAACAACAACACTGAAAACAAAACTTTTCCAAACTAGATGACTTTCACTATCCAAAAGCAATTTCAAACATTCAACGATGCGATAATGCAATGTAATCTATGAAAAATCCTCTTTTTTCCCGAAAACTATGCAATTGTAATCTATGCACAATTTCATTTTTCTTTTCAAATGATAAGAATGCACTCAATGCATTTTTCGATGAAATGAGAATCTACTTAATGCATGATTTTAATAAAAGAGAATGCAATCAAAGCGATTTCTAGTTTTCAATCACTAAACAATGTAATCTAAGTTCAATGATGGATCTCAAAAAATCCTTTTCAATGCAATGTGATCTAATGCATTTTAACGAAAAGAAAACTATGAGACGAAAACTAAAAGAACGCAAATCTCCTTAATGAAAGGATGAAAGCAAAAGGGATGAAAACAAACACTAAGAATGCAATCGTTGTTTCAAAACACTTTGTAACGAAATTCCTCAAAAGGTGACAAAACACAAAGAGGACTTCCAAATAATGAGATCAAAACAAGGCATTCATCCCTTTTACATCAAACAATCATGGAAAGAAGACATTTCAAACAATGAGCAATGTAATCTATGCTCATATAGCGAAAAGCCCGGAAGGGAAAGACACACTGGTGAAGGATTTAGGGAAAAAATCTCAATTTTCACACACCCTGAAATTGGCTCGACTTGTACATTAACAACTGGCGCGACTTGCACATTGAAAACTAGCGCCAATGGCCAATTGGCGCGAGTTGCTAACTGACAACAAGCGCCAACGCCTGAAAATGAAAAAAAAAATAAAAAATTCTTCCAACCAAGACCAGACTCACCACTTCAAGCAGAATCTCCAAGACTCAAATGAACCATGTAATCTAGGCTCAAAGCGAGACACACACAGATCAAGCTTAGAAAGCTCAGAACAAAGAAAACCCTAGTACCTCACAGGATTGGCGCGACTGTGAGGCTGAAACTAGCGCCAGAACAGAATTGGCGCGGGTAATACACTAGCAACCTGCGCCAATGGGCGCGACTGTCAAGCTAAAAAGCGTGCCAGTCGAGTTTACCAGTCAAAAATAAAAAAGAGCAATCCCACAAGCAGAACAGTGATGATCAAGCTATCCAAAAGCCAAATTCACAGAAAGAGCCAACCCAAAGAGCTGATCAAGCAAGCAGAATCAAGAATCAACCGAAAAGACAAGACAAAGCTCCAAGTGTTCAGTTTACAAACTAAACCGGAGATTGACTGAAGCAGCTTTGATCTACTTCGCAATTGCACAGCAAAAGCGTTTCGAAGGCTATCTGGCCAACTTCAGGCTCCTTCTATAGCTTATAAAACGAACGACAACAAGCTAACGATCCCCAGTGGAGTCGCCAATTTGTTGTGGAGGTAAATCCCCTATGCGGACAGAGGCAATCCCTACTAGCCTAGACCGGGTCTAGCAACAATCGTTCACGCTATAGTGCAGGTTCCTAATTGCAAATAAACCGACTAACGATGAAGGCTTACCTGGAATCCAACGCTGTTGCTTGTAGAAGAGGTAGCGCTCCCGTTCCTTAGCCTTGGCAGATCACGATCCCCACGATCTCCGTGGTGGACACCTGCACATGCGAGAAACAACACAAACACAAGCGTAAAATCCAGTAGATGCAACTATATGTCAGTCAGAAAGGACATAACTCATCATCATAAACAACAACAAGAGTGGAACCATAACCAATAGTCGTTTATCATTAATCAATCAAAGGAAAATTACAACCATAGTTCTGACGCTGAATTCTCCTTCGGCGGGTCGTCAGCAGAACACGTCTCGAAAATCCTGTCAAGGATGGGACAAAACTCTCTCTTCGGATGTCTCGACAATGATCTCCTTGCTTGGATTTGGCCTTAAGGGAATGGATCAAAGCTCTTGCAGCATTAGGCTCTTGGGAACTTGGAGACTAGCTTGCAATGGAGATGAGCAAGCTTTTATAGATGGAGGAAGGGGAGTTGGGATCCCTATAATCATGGGATTGGCCCCATCATCAAGGAAGCTTCCATGAGAGGTGGCAAACCACTTCTTCTACATGGAAATCCAGAGCCAAACCTCCCAACTCAAGATAGATAGCAGTCCAGGAATTTGTTAGGACGAAACTTCCGCCATCTATTTAAAAAAAACACTCCTTAAATTGGCTGGCGCGAGTGTGACTCTGGGACAGAGCGGCAATTGGCGCGACCTCTTTGAAGGATTTTCCCCATTGGCGCGGGTACTGAACTGCCTGCTCGCGCCAATGCAAAAAGGGCCATTTTTAGGGTTTTTCACAAGGAGATGTCTTCAGGGCAATGAAAGGTCTTGTTAAGAGGGATGTTATGAAAGTGGTTTCAAGCCATGTCACTGCTCACAGGTCACAAAATGAGCCCTCCAATGTGCTGGACGGGGATTGCAGGGACGGTGACAAATTACTGTGTAACATAGGTTTCCTTTGCATTGTGGTGTTTGAACTAACCTGTAACATTACGCACACACACTAACAAAATGATTGAGAGGATGAAAATGGGAGGAAGATATAATAAAACACTTAATAAGTCATTTTAATATGTCCTAGCCTAGAATTAAATCGTGAAAATAAACATTGATGGTGGTCATCCATCCATGTAATAATGGAAAAAAATCAAAAAAATGTTGAGAAAAGAAAGACCATCTAAGGAAGGACTAGAAGAATCCTATTTGATGTAATTTTTCCTATTGACCTAATTTGGTTAATGAGGGCACTAATATTATTGATTTTTCCCTTCTTTCTTTTAAAACCCTTAGACAAAGGTCCCACAATCTATCCCCCAATGAAAAGGCTTCATGGTAGATGTTCAAGCTTTGGGTAGTTCCTAGTGTACTCAAAGGTGTCAACCCATGATAAGTGAAAAACTTGGAATCATAAATTCTAATCTTCTTTCTTTGTCTTATGGTGTTTGATCTAACCCCCAACATTGAGCACTATAATGTCCCCTAATAATAATAAAAATAAAAATAAAAATAAATAATATAATATAATATTATTAAATAAATAGTAAATACATAATAAATAATAAATAAATAAAATAGTAAATAATAAACTGTGTTCTAAATAAAATAGTAAATAATAAATTGGAGTTCTAAATAAAAATATATAAAAGTAAAATTTAAAAATAGTAAAAATAAGTGAAGTTAAAAAAAGTAAAAAGGAATAAAATTAGAAAGAGTTGAACTAAGAAAACTATAAAAATAGTAAAAATAAGTAAAGTTAACAAAAAGTAAAATGGAATAAAATAAAAAAGAGTCAAATTAAGAGAAAAATTGAAGTAAGTAAAACTTAAAATAAAGAAACAAAAGTTGCATGCTGACATAGGGAATGTGTGCACGTCGTTCCCTTCCATTGTTTGGTCTATTTAATATACGTTGAGGAAGATGAGATTCATCATTCCTTCATCCATTCTCTTGGGAGAAAGGTATTGCGAGACAAAGGATTCCCTTGTAGTAGTACATTGATTGAGGGCTCAGGGGTGGCCAGCTTTAGGAAGATTACAAGCAGCTGAGTTTACGGTTGGGTGGAGAGTCATCCCCAAAACTTTGTTGTAGCTAACATGATTCAATAACGTTCAACTCTTAAATTACAAGTAAGCAATATCGTCGCTACATTTAAGTAGTCTTTGCTCTGGTTTTTCTGAAAATTATATGCTAATTAGTTGAATAGTTTTTGTGTTGATTATTAATTGCATATTTGATATAATTAGTTGCATGTTAAATTCCGGGGTCGTTACAAGCACACGCACAGATAATATGATTCAGAGGGTGGAAATGGGAGGAAGATACAATTAAAAGCTTAATAATTCATTTTAATATTATCCTAGCCCATAAGTAAATTGTGAACATAAACACTGATTGTGGTCGTCTATCCATGTAATGATGAATCACATTTAAAGAAATAGAATAAAACATGCAATTTGGACAAAAATAAATTATTTGGGAGACTCACCATGTATATAGTGTTCAGTAACTTCAAAGACAAACAAATGTTTTTTCAATGACTTTTAACTTATAAAGAAAAATACTAAAATTGCATAAGACAAAAATAAGAAAAACCAGCAATGCAGTGTTAAAAGAAGAACGCACGAGTAAAATCAATGAATCATATTAAAGAAGCCAAATAAAATGCAATTAATGAAAAAGATAAATTATTTAGGGGATTTAGCGTGCATACAATGTTAATTATTTCAAAGGAAAAAATATGTGTGTTTTAGAGAATTTTATCTTATAAGGAACATAAGGTCATTCACTTGTGAATCTAACAATATTACTATCTACAAATCCAATTAGGCACATTTTATATAAATAACAAATTAAAAATTAAAGAGAAACTTTGCTACTTTCCCATGTGCCGAGGTATTAGGGCTTATTTGAATTCAAATCCATTATTATGTTTGGTCATGAAATATTAGTCATCCATGTTGACATAATGATAGCTTCTTGTTTTCATGAATAATCAACCATAGCCAATCATAGTTATTTTCACAATATCAGAGTAAATGAAAACATGTTTTTTGTTTGCCTTTGGTGAAATCTTACATGTAGACTATATCAGAAGGCTATTTTAAAGCCTATAAGAATTATGAAACCATTCCCTTCGAGCTAAAACATGTACTCATCTTTGTATCAGTGTCATTATTGTGTAGGGTATATTGCTGCAAGAAAAAATCTAAAAGACATATCGAAATTATTTTCATCCACAAGAGTAATATGCCATGATAGGTGAGAACATGATTCATATGGTTTATGAGGATGAGTTAAACAATTATAAAATGATCAAATACTACATATCAAAGAAAAAATCGGCTATGCAACCCTAAAGCTATGAATTTTTTACCCTATACCTTCCCATAAATGTTGAGGCTCCTATCCTATGTCCCAAACCCCTCTCCCTTCCCATCCCTTCAAGTCGACCCTCTACACTTGCCCCAAAATCTCTCATGAACATATCCCACTTGTTGCAAGAATGATTATCGTTATGCAAAATCTAGCAGCTTAGTGCAAAGCCTCATTAAGCACTCTAGATTAAGGATAATAATGGGATTAGTGACCACTATCACCTTAGTAAATTCTCCCTTATTTTTCAGTGGATTGATACTATCCCCACAAGGGAGGATTTCCAAACAGATATTGGAGACTAGATAACCCAAGCCTTCAATAAAGTATGGCTCCAGGTTAGATGAGAGATAATTCAAGGAAACGAGTTCAAAAGACCTATGGCTAAGTCTAGAGGGCATGAATAGGATCGGGGAGTCTCAAATAGATTTCAAACACATGCTACCTTCAAATAACTAATTGTTGTTATAAACTAGGGTTTTAAAGAAGCACAATTTACAAAATGCAAAATTTACGATAGCATTAACAAAATAGGTTATAAGTGATTATAAGAAATAAATAAACAAAGCCTATTAAATGAGTAAAAAAGGAAATAATTTACAATAATTTGTCAATTGTTGGAAATGAATTGAAAAGCTATAAAACCCTAGACATCGCGCCTAAATAATGGCTGAAAATGCACAAGAAATCATTTTTTTACTTTTTCAATTTAACGTATGCAAAGCCCATCCATAGGAATATGAGGTCCATGGTATTTTATTCTATTTAATGCATATTTTTTTGTAGCCTAATCTTAATTTACACTAGAAACATAAATAAAATAAAAACTCAGGGTTTTAGTTTTTTTGTTTTTTTGTTTTTTTGTTTATGTACGATTGACACACTAAGTGAACTAGTGCCTTTCTCACTCCTAGACATATAAAGTAAAATTTGAGATCTATGGAAGGGGAACATTGGAACAACAATAAAGAGAGAGAAAATATCTTCATCAAAACCCTAACAATTTTTAATCAATTGGAGATAAAAGGCAAGAAAGCTACATTAAGGTTCCTTGATGGAAACTTGGTGATGATTTTGCAAAAGGAGATGTTAGAGCCATAAGTGATTCAATAAATGAAACCCTAATTCTACAAAAATAGCGAAAATGGAAGAAGATAGTAAAATTGCACAAAATCAACATAAAATCACTTCATCATCCAACAGAAAATTCCTTCCAACCATAATATCCTCCCCAAGACAATTTTCTCAATCAATGTTTGATTGTGTCAAAGAGAAAAGAGGACACTAGTGCACATTCTCTAAATTCGAGAGTGTTACAATAAAATCATATTACCTCTATTTATGGGAGGGAAACCAACTCAATTTAGGAGTAAATTTGACTTAAATCCCCGAAAATAATAAAATATGCGATGACAAGCTAAGTAGGTGACAAGCCAACCTAAAATATAGAACTATCTCAATGATAAAACATAACAATAATCCTCTTTTTAATCCACGCGCATGAGTAAAAATGCCTCCAATGGTGACATCATCCTCCAAAACTCAATATCTCCATCAAAATGTGCCATGGATGGGTCAAAGAGTTGTCCTTGGTAAAAAATTCCATCTCCTAATGAACAAGGAGTCCAATCATCAAGAAAAACCCTCCTCATCAACACACCATCATCATCACTCCAAGCTATATGAAGGGGACATCACAAAGCTAGGACATGATGTCATCTATGGAAGTGTACCATCCCCTCCAAAAGGGTCTCAAGTCATCATCCTATTGGACACCTATGAAATTTTCTATACCAAAAGGTGGCTAAATCATTTTTGGAGCCTTCAAGGAACAAATTTTATTGCAAAAAGTGTTGGCTCTTGAAGACTCTTAAAGGCCTCATGCCTCTGTCCAAATCTTCCCTACTGTGCCTATTTTACACCTTGGAATTCTGCTGATTTCATGAGAGACTGCTGCAAAATCCCTTTTCCCCTTCCTCCATTAAAAAATTAACCTCATTTTTACCCCTTTATTCTCCATAAAAAATCTTTCATTTTCATGTTTTTCCCCTTTCCCCTCCCTCAAAACCCCTTTGATATGGTTTAAGACTCTTTCTTTGCCTTATTGAAACCCTCACAACCATTGAAAAACTTGAAAAATTTCATAAAAAACACATGTTTTGTATTACAGACTTAAGCCCCCTTGGGCTAAGTTTTAAGCCACTTCCCCTCCACGTGCCCGCACCCTAGAACCAGGTGCTAGACCCAAAAAGCGCTTATCGCATCGCTAAAGACCAAGCGCACAAGTCTTTTTGGTTAAATAAAAGCTCCGATGCTGATTAGCCCTGTATATTATAGCCCCTGATCATATTTCATTTCATATAGACCAAGGCCCTGCAGTCGGGCGCCTACCCACTTCGTATATATAAAACCCTCCCAACACATGAAACCTTTGTTTTTATTAATTTTTGTGTTTTTTTGCAGGGTATGAAAAGTTTTCCGCCGGTGCAAAGCTCAAATCGCTCTTCACCGTCGATCTGATCTGCAGATCGATGACCCACAAGTAAATCGCCCTGGTGGTCCCCACAGTCAATCACTGTACAAAACCGGAGCGGTTTTGATCACACCGCTTTTGTAGGGAAAGCTGTTTTCCCCGTTTGGTCGCAATCAATGCCACAGGCCGACACGTAGCCATGGGTGGTTTGGAAACACTGCTCTCCTCGGGCGTTAAAGCTCGACTGCGGGCTCAGCGCGATATTGGCATGAGCCGTCCGATTTGAGGCCGACTCATCTTACGGTGATCGCACTCAAAAGGAGCTCGGGAGATGAAATCAGGTACGTCGCATTCATTAAAACATCTCCGTCGTCGATCTGATCTGCAGATCGACGGCCCAAAATCAGTCGCTCTGGTCCCCACAGCCACGGCAGCAATCAGTGGTCCCACAGAACTGGTGGTCCCCAACGCCTAGTCAACATACACATCAGCATCCACGCGGCAGCAGTGGATTGGAGTGGGCCTCGTTTATTTTCTCGTATGGTCATGAAAATATGGACTCGGGGAGCATTATAAAGCGGATTTGAAAGAAATTTCGGGTCACACTCACCCTGATGTCAGCAGGCCCCAAAACGGACCCGTGGAAATTTATAGGGCGAATTTCATAAGGATTTCGGGTCACAAACACCCTGACGTCAGCAAGTCCCTTTTGTGACCCGAAATGGTTATAAAGCTTGGTTTTATCAAAGTTTGAAGTCCGGGTATGTTATTTAATAAAGGGTGATTATATGGTTTTTCCGTTATATGCTGAAGAAAGGCCGAAGGCCGGGGTTTTAATTCTCGCGCCTTCGATGTATTAAAGAGAAGCCATCTATGGTTCAAATTTCCACGCCTCGTCAATACTCCAAAGGCACTGATGCCTTACGATCCCTGCGCGACACTGTACACCAACATAACACAATAGATGAATAAAAAACCAAAGAGTATCGGTGTCAAAGAAAGAGCGCACCGGAATAGAAGATTAAAGATAGATCTAGGGGGATTACGGCTAATATTGATTATCAAAAGCCTAATCCTCCCAATTAAGACATAGTTAAAATAAAATATTAAGTGTTTATCAAACAGAAGGCCTCCACCGCCACATCTGAGGCAAATTGATTCCTCCCAGCTACCACAGTGCCACCTGTGCCTCAAAGCATTCAAATGCAGGCCGAAGTTATTGATCAAGATCAAATATTTGCCTCAACGCAGCCAGAGAGTGAATTCTGCGAACAAAATTAATGACAAAATATTAGCAGAGTTACTTTGACGTAACAGAGAGCCTCAAAGGTCAAAAAGAGCTCCCACTGAGCTTAAATCTTAATGTAAATTATTTAATACAGAGGACACCTATGTAAGCTTCTTCATCGAGCCCCCCAAAGGCCAAGAAGCCATTAAGTCTGTATTAATTATCTTTGGAGATCTTTTATCAGATCTCACCTCCTCATTCTTCTATAAATACTACTGGAGAAGATGAGAGAGGGGTTGGTTGAGTTGGCTACTGAACATTGAAATGTAATTAAGCTTGAGACTTCTATCTGTAAATAGTTTTCACTGGCTCTTGGAGCTCTGCTTGTGATAGATAAGTTAGTCTGGGAAGTGTAGATGATTGCTAAACTAAAGCTTTGGACTTGAAGCTGTAACTGGTTTGGAGCATCAATACAAGCTGATTTATGGGATCCTGGTCTATGCTGATGGTGATGTTTTTCTTATTGTAAATTGTTATTTTATTTCTGTTTTCACTGTGTTCATCTTCTCTTATAAAGAACAACATGCATAGAGTTAGGACCTACTGAATATTAGTACCCTTCTTTGACTGAAAATCTTTATCTGAATGTTTTCTTCCAATCTGTGTTATTTGGGAATGATTTAATTTAGTTTAAGAATAGGAATGCCGGCGTTCCCTCGTCCTATTGCCTTAGCTAATTGTTATTCTTAAATGTTATTTTCAGTATATGTTAAGTAGAGATGAACTAAGGAAGATATGGTGTGCCTTGGTCCTAGTTTTATCCCCAAAGACTGTCTGAATGTTTCCCTTGGAATGTGTTGAAAGTTGGCTAGTTTGAAAGTACTTACCAGATCTTAGACCATTCTGTGTTATCTTTGTGTTTGTCTTGAAAGTTACCAAGTAGAGAAGAGCTAGGAGAGGATTTGTGGTGAGCCCGGCCTGCTAGTTTCTACTCCAACAGTGGCCTTTAAGTTTCCCTTTTTTTTAAGAATTTTTTTTCTATTGAAAGTGCATCAAAAGTAGGCTAGTTTAGAAGTACTTACCTGATCTTAGATTACTTTTATGTGTTTCTTAAGTGTATGTCAAAAGAAGGCTAGTTTAGAAGTACTTACTTGATCTTAGGCTGCTCTTTGTTCCTCATCTGTTTAATTCCCCTTCTTATTGTTTCATTTCATTCCATAAATCAAACTTTGAAGAGATCCTTAGACATAGATGACTTGCCCCATGGACCACTCTTGAACCTGATTGTTTCAATTAAACCCTATTATGACTCCATAGCCCAATGGAATAAAACCTGCAATTATCTATCTTCTTGGCCAAAGCTTGTTCAATGTGCTTGCAACTTCTCACCTTTGAAACTCTTTGCATTTAGAACTCTCCACCTCAAACAGTAATCATGCTCAACCAACCAAAAACAAACAAAAACCCTCGGCCTTCATAACTAGCCTAATATCATTACCCAAGACTTCAAAGACAAATCCATCTTTTCCCTTATTGGAGAGATCCCTCTCCGGATTCAGGAGGGCTAGATCCTAGAATCCCAAAGTGGTTGAAATAATGTTCTCCTTGCAGTTGGACTTTTTCCAATCTTGCTAATTACAGGGTGCCAACATTTCTGGCGACTCCGATGGGGAAAGAACCCAGGGTGCTAAATTTGGTTCAAAGAACATTTGCTATATTAACCAGCTGAGCCACCAGCAACTAACATTTCTGGCGACTCTGCAGGGGAACGAACCCAATTGTAATCTCTGGTTCCCCTTAAAACTTCATAAAACCTTGCGAGTAAAAGCAGCCTTTTCAAGCACTACCAAGAAATGGTAATCATGATAAAACTTGTCTGAATCAGTGACAAACTAGGCCAAACCCTAGGATTCTCATAAGGCTTTATCTAACCTTGAAAAATCAGTTGGCTTAGCCATGAGAGTAGACTGTCTTTGTCTCATAACCGTAGCTAAGTTTTGAAACAGAGTTAGGATATTCTTAGAAACCACACAACTGAAAAATAACTCAGAAAACCCAAAAATATTTTCAGATTGGTATTCCAATAAACATGGTGGTGGACCATAAAACCTTTTACCTCCCTAGGAGCTAAAAACTTCCACTTGGCGACTACACAATCCTCAATAGACCTTAAGACTCCACTGGGAAGAACCCTTATCCTTATAATATAATTCAAACTTAGTTAGAGGGCTGTAGGATTAAACTTTGTATAAACAGATTAGTTGACCTTTTAAAGACTGTCATACCTGGTTGAACTTTTCTGGTTTATTTGGGTCTGAAAAACACAGCATAGTGGCTCCTAGAAATATTCATACTAGAGCCTATCCTGACCTTGATCCACCTAAGATAGTTGATAACCCTGAAAGTATCCTTAGGAAGTCTCCTAGGATTAAATTATCAACTATTTTCAGATCATCCTTGAGAGCTAATTCAGTTCCTGAAAATCTTTCAACTCTACAACAATCACAAGTTGAATTAGTAAATTCCTTTAGAACTAGGTCTCTTGATGATTTAGATCAGTTGGATTATGAGTCTTCACTTTCATCTCCTGAAACAAGTGAACATCCTGGTAGCAGAAAAACAACACCTCCTGATTTACATTTCCTTCACAACTTAGGTGTCTCTCATCCAAGATCATCTAAACAAACTACTCCTGGTCCATCCACTTCTGCTCACCCTACAACCACTGTTCAAACCACTCCACTTCAGCCCACTTTTCCTTTTGTTAAACCACCTCTTGTGAATCCACCCCCACCACATATCATGGCAGCGTGGTATGCTCCCTTAGTCCTTCCTGTACCATTAGTCAATCTTCCACAGGACTATCAGTCCAAAATTCCATTATATGATGCTAGTAATGCTACAACTGCATCACAACATGTGGATAAGATGAATGCCTACTTTGACAGAAATGAAATTGATGATGATTCTGTCAAGCTTAGATTATTTTCTCAGAGTCTGGGTGGAGAAGTAAGAAAATGGTTTAAAGGCTTAACCCCCAATAGTATCAATGATCTCCAAGCCTTCCATCAAACATTCTTAAACAAATGGGAAGTAAAGAAGAACCCTCTTCAAGTCCTTTCTGATTACAAAAACCTCCATAGAAACACAGGGGAAAGTGTACAAGCTTATTGTACCAGATTCAACAGTGTATATAATGCACTTTCCCCAGATTTAAAACCTCCACAAGGCTCAACTTTAAACAAGTTTCCTGAAAGGTTTGACCCTGAGATGGCCTATCAGCTGAGAGAGAGAGAGATCCTGCAACTCTTGAAGAGATTTAAAAAGGAGCTCTCGCTATGGAAGTAAATTTAAAGGAGAAGAGAGCGAGAATGAAAAATGAGAAGAGAGTGTCCTTTAGAGAGGAAAACACACCTTCTACTTCCAACTCAAAGATGGAGAGAATGATGGAGGAGATGATGAAGAAAATGAGCATCCTTGAGAGAGCACAAGCCAGTCAAAACCAAACTGCTCCTCAAAACAGAAACCAGAACCAGAATCAAAATTTTAGAAGGAACCAACCTCCAAACAGACCTAGGGAAGATGATCAACAGATCACTCCTCCCTTTCATCAAAAATATGTAAGTGAGGTTGAGGAAATAGATGAGATAACAAAAGAAGATGATATCAACATGCTAGGGGTAGATAATGATGACTTTGAAGTCCATTATGATAGAAAACAAGGTCTTTATACACCTTATGATGACAAAAGAGATGATGATGAAAATTATTATCAAGACATGGAAAATGTCATCATAGAGTCTCAAAGAGAATATGACCTTAGAAGCAAAACCAATCAACAAACCCCCAACAACAAAACCTCTGACAAATCTTCACAAAACAACACTGCCACCAAACCTAAAGTGGTCAAACAAAAGGACAAAACAGTGGCTGTTAATTCTGATAATGGTAAAGAGAAAGGCACTCAAAACAATGAAAAACAGAGTGCAGACCTTAGTAGTACTATCACTTCAGCTAGTACTCCTGTTAAAGCCATTTTTTCAAATGTAAATAAAACAAATCAGTAAGCTGATGTTGCTGATAGACTAGCAGCTAGTAAGGCTGAGACAACTACTTCAAAGAATCATAGTCCTTTCAGCCTAGAATAGGAAATCTCCAAAATCAAAATTTCTGTTCCCTTGACTGAGTTAGCTGCCTAGAATGTATATAGGACCCAAATTTTGAAGGCTTTAAATATTGAGGATAATAATGACATAGTCAATCTTAATGATGATCAGCCAAAGCTCATTTTTGGTCCCAAGATTGAAGGTAGATATCAAGAGTTACTTGTTCCTCCCTTTTATGTAAGTTTAAACGTTCATGACAAAATTTTGCACAACGCTATGCATGACTCAGGGGCCTCTCACAATTTAATGCCAAAAGCTGTGATGGAGAGCCTTGGTCTAGAAATCACCAGACCTTATAAAGATCTTTACTCCTTTGACTCAAGCAGAGTAAAATGTTTAGGATTAATTAAAGATCTATGTGTTAACTTAGCCTAGATTCCAGCCAAATGCTTAGTAATGGATATTGTTGTAGCTAATGTACCCCCAAAGTATGGAATGTTGTTATCTAGGTCTTGGGGGGCTAAGTTACAAGGGACTATGCAAATGGACATGACCTATGCGACTATCCCTGTTTTCAATCAGACTAGAAGACTTTACAGGGAGTCTCATATGCAATACACAGTTACAAGTCAAGACCGACCACAAAACTCTCCTCTGTATTCTGTAAATACAGGCCTTGATTCTTTTATTATGTTTAACGATGAAACACTTAGTGAAGAAGTCACTTTAACAGGATTGATGGCCGATAGGGAGGAAGAGGAATACAACACAGGAGCGTCAAAACAGTTTGTTGTATTTGAAAACGTTAACAAACCAAACAAAGGTCTTGAGCTACAAGTCATGCGTCCATTGCTCTTAAACCTTGACAATCAAGAAAACAATACTCAACCCAATGAAAAACCTGAGGAGTTTAAACAAATACAACTAAAGGCTGATATTCCACAACAACCCGTAAGCACTTTGGTTGAAGAGGACGATCAGCAAATGGACGAAACCAAAAATAGTCCTCTGTGGAGTATGTATTTTGACGGGGCATGCACTAAGAACAATGCTGGTGCAGGGGTCTGGATTTGCAATACTGAAAACAACCACACAGAAAGCATTTCCTGCAAATTAAACTTTCAGTGTTCTAACAACATAGCGGAATATGAATCCCTGCTTTTAGGCTTACATCTATTAAAAAAGTTAGGGGCCAAAAGAGTTAAAGCGTATGAGGATTCAGAGTTAGTTATTAGGAAAGTCAATGGGGAGTATAACGCAAATCATCCCAGACTTAGGGCCTACCGAAATGATGTCATGGACCTTTTAAACACTTTCAAGGAGTCCAAATTGATTTTTGTCCCAAGAAAAAGAAATATTGCGGCCCACAATTTAGCTTTTGCAGCTAGAACATGCTTAAGGCCATATGACACCAAAGACTGCATAACTCAGATAAAATTTAGACTAGCCGTGCCCGATAATGAAAAGTATTGGCAGGTGTTTGACGGAGACAAACAAATAGAAGACTTCATGCAATTCAGAAATGAATTCGAGCTAAAAAATTCGGACTCAGATGATGATACAGGCTGCAGTGAAGAAAATTTTCTTGGTGAAGAAGAGCCGTCTCTTGACCTTGTCAATATTAATCTTTTGACTAAAAAACTTAAAAACAAAACAGAATTGAATGCAGAGTTAGAAACAGAGGAGTTAGAAACTCTGCACTCCAAAGATCAGAGTTTGCCTAAGGGTCTGGCACCTTTAGAAGAATTGTTTGATTTTAACGATGTGGCTAGGAAGCCAAAATTGGAACTTGTAGAGACTGAAGTGGAAGAGTGCAATATAGGCAGTGGACTTAAACCAAAAATGATTAAACAGTCTAAAACTTTGCCAGCTCACATTAAACTCAAATACATAGAGCTGTTTAAAGAATTTTCTGATGTTTTTGCGTGGAGTTACGAAGATCTGAAATCCTATGACACTGAAATAATACAGCACAAAATCCCTCTCAAGGAAAACCAAAAACCATTCAAACAGAAACTGCGCAGAACAAACCCTGTTTAGCTGCCTTTGGTTGAGAAGGAAATCAGGAAAATGTATGAAGCTGGTATTATTGTCCCGATTAGATATTCTGAGTGGGTGTCTAATCTGGTGTCAGTTAGGAAGAAAACTGGAGAGATCAGGCTTTTTATAGACTTTAGAGACTTAAACAAAGCTTCATTAAAAGACAACTACCCTTTACCTAAGATGGATCATATATTGCAAAGGGTGGTAGGGTCTAGAAGAATTTCTTTGCTTGATGGCTACTCAGGGTACAATCAGATCTTAGTTCACCCTGCTGACCAATGAAAGACAACCTTTACTACACCATGGGGCACTTTCATGTATGTGAAAATTCCCTTTGGTCTAATGAATGTTGGAGAAACTTTTCAGAGAGCCATGAACATAGCATTCTCGGAAGAACTAGGCTACTTCATCATTATATACCTTGATGATGTCACTGTGTTTTAAAAAATAGATGAAGAGCACTTAAAACACTTAAGAAAGGTTTTCGAGAAATGTAGAAAGTTTGGAATATCTTTAAACCCTAAGAAGACACTATTCAGGCTCAAAGAAGGTAAACTTCTTGGGCACATCATTTCAGAAGAGGGTATTAAGATTGATCCCAAAAGGATTGAGGCCATATTGCAAATCTCTCATCCTCGAAACATCAAGGAGTTGCAATATTTCATTGGAAAGATTAACTTTTTGAGAAGGTTCATCCCCAACTTAGCCGAGCTCCTTAGGAACATCACAAACATGCTGAAGAAGGAGCAAGGGGTAAAGTGGACCTTGGAAGCAAAGAAGTCCTTTGAGCTGGTGAAACAAGTGTTAACCAAAACACCGGTTCTGATAAGTCCTGATTTTTCAAAAGATTTTTATATTTTTTCATTTGCATCAGAACATACAATAGCTGCTGTCATTTTACAGAAAAATCCTCAAGGACAAGAGCAGCCTGTTGCATTCTTTAGAAAGGCATTGAGGGATGCCCCTCTGAAGTATAACATTATGGAGAAGCAAGCTTTTGCTTTGGTTAAAGCTTTGAAAGACTTCAGAGTGTACATCCTTCACTCAGACATCATTGCCTTTGTCCCAAACTCAGTTGTTAAAAACATTCTAACACAGGACCCAGATGGTAAGAGAGGTAAGTGGATTGCTGTTATTCTTGAATATGATTTAGAGATAAAGCCCACTAAACTCATCAAAGTCCAAGGTCTAGCTAGATTAATGGCTGAATCAAATTTTGAAGTTCTTGATATAAATATGATTGATGCTTTGGATGACCAAGAAGGAATCTCAACTCCCATTGTTGAAGACCATTTTATGAATTCCTCTTGGTATGCTGATATTATTTATGTTTTGCTTAATTTGAATACACCTCCTGGTTTGACAAAGACAAAGGCAAGATTCCTAAAGTTAAAAGCTGTAAACTATTGCATTATAGATAGATGTGTTTATTGGAAAAATGCAAGTGGTATATTGCTTAAATGTTTGCCAGAATTTGATGCAGAGAAGGTTAAGCACGAGTTCCATGAAGGAGAGTGTGGAGGTCATTTGTACTGGAAGACAACAACCAACAAAATTTTGAGGACTGGTTTCTATTAGCCTACTCTTTTCCATGATGTGCACGAGATGATCATAGCCCGTCATAAATGTCAATTTTTTGAAGGAAAAAGAAAACTCGCTACCCCTACCTTTGCATCCAATCACCGTTGAAACCCCTTTTCAATAGTGGGGACTTTACTTCATAGGAGAAATCCATCCCCCCATATTCTTCCCAAGATAGATGGATTCTCACTACCACAAACTATTTCACTAAGTGGATAGAAGTCATACCTTGTAGGCAGGCCAATGATTCTCGTTATTATAAAATTTATAGAGAATAATATTCTCTCTAGATTTGGTTGTCCTACCAAGATCATCACGGATAATGCAGCGAAATTTGGGTCAAAGAAGATGGTTGAATTCCATCACGAGTATCGTATAACATTGGGGCATTCCATGGCCTATTACCCTCAAGGTAATGGAATTGCAGAATCCTCAAACAAAAGTTTAGTGAACATAATCAAGAAATTGTTGGAGGACAAAAAAAAGTCTTGGCACACAAATCTAGTTCATGCACTTTGGGGTCGACAGATTGACTTTGAAGAAATCTATTGGCATGTCACCTTTCCAACTTGTGTATGGTACCGATGCAATTTTTTCCAAACAACCTTGGTGTACCAGTGATGAAGTTGATTCAAGAGTTGAAAACTCGAAGAAAAATGACATGATCGAAGAATAAATCGGACCATTCATCTTCACCAAACCGTAGAGGAGGTTTATAACAAAGCATTGCAAAAGAAGGATAGCATTAAAAATATTTTTTGACGAAGAAAAAAAGGCCAGCGAATTTCAATATTGGGGACAAAGTTTTGAAGTGGGACTCAAGGGGGGAAGACAAGGGCAAGCATAGGAAATTTGACAACTTATGGCTCTGCCCTTACTCTATCCATTCAATCGCTCGGGTAACAATGAATTTTTCTTGCGTAAGTTGAATGGAGCAGAATTGTTTTGGGTTCCTCTCAATGGCAGGATGCTTAATCATTACTTCTCTTGATACATGTTATGTTCTGAAAGCCTTTTATATTTTTTTCTCATTATAAATACTCCACCCATCATTTCATTCAATGTTATAAAAAATCAAAAACACAAAAACAAAGAAAAGAAGGAAAAGAGGGAAGATTGTTAAAAAAAAGGGTATAGCCCCATACCAAAAAGAGGAACAAATCCGAAAGTGTGCAAGTTCAAATTCAACTCCCCGAAGAACACACTTATAGTTAGTAAAATAGCTTAATCTTGACTAATTAGCTTTAAATTTTCTGCGCCGATAGGATAGTGAATTCGATTTTCCAAACTCGTTTAATCTTGGCTTATCAAGTAGATAGTTTAGGATAGAAATTAAAGGTTCAAACATGCTCCAAATCTAAACCTAAAGTTTCGCAGAGAGAATGAATCAAATCGTTTCAAATTCTAAGTCAAAAGATGTAAAAATTTGGTTCTAAAGAGCTTAAAATATGAACCAGTTAGCAAAGGAAAGACGACTCAAGTAAGAGTCAATACAGTAGCTATAGAAAAGAGGAAGGAAATGCTATGAGATTTTAGATCTCAAACCTTCCGTTTTGTTTTAAATTTTGTGCAAAATAATGTAAATGTGCAGCTTGTTTTTATGCCATAGACTAGCATCAAGTCGACTCTTCAATCCCGACTTAAATGCTTTTTAAATTTTTGTTGTAGAATTTAGAGAATGAAATTTCGTTGGATAGTTTAATCCCAACAAATGTTAGATTAGGTAGAGAATCATATGGGCTCAACTCGTTCAATCCGAGCCCATGGAGAAATAAGAAGTATAAATAGATTAGATTTCCTTCTTTCAAAAGAATAAAATGTTGTGAAAGTGTTTTCCAATCCAAGTGCACTCTAAAGACGAAAAAAATGTTAGAACAAAGAGGGATTGGGTAGGTAGAAAGATTTTATTGATGAAGTTCCATTGTTAATCCATGAATGCTAATATGTTTCGTAGCAAGAGAAGATCATCCATAGAAAGGACTACATCCCAATGGATAGGGCATTGATCAGCCTCCTAGAGAATCCAAGTCCGAAGTTCTTGATGCCTTCAAGAAGGCACCATCCCCAAGTGGAGCCACCGTTAGCCACCCTATGAAATTTGTTATACCAAAAGGTGGCTAAATCATTTTTAGAGCCTTCAAGGAACAAATTTTATTGAAAAAAATTGTTGGCTCTTAAAGACTTTAGAAGGCCTCATGCCTCCGTCCAAATCTTCACTACTCGTGCTCATTTTACACTCGTAAATCTCGTCGATTTCAAAGGCAAAATACTATTGCAAACACCATTTTCCCTTTCCTTCCATTCCCAAAACTAACCTCATTTTTTATCCCTTTTGTTACCCACAAAATCCTTCATTTTCATGTTTTTCCCCTTTTTTCCCTTCCACCAAAACCCCTTTTCTAAGGTTTAAGACCCCTTCTTTGCCTCATTGAAGCCCTCAAAACCCTTGAAAAGCATTGAAAAAATTCATAAAAATGCATATTTTTGTGTTAAGGTTTAAGCCCCCTTGGGCTAACTCCTCACCCTTTTTCCCCTCCATACGCCCCGTGTTGGAACTAGGTGCTAAGCCATTTGGGCACTTATCGCATTGGGGGGAAACACAATGCGCAAGTCTTTTCCCTTTATTGAAATCTCCGATGCCGATTAGCCCCGTGCATAAACCCCCCGACCATATTATCTTCCATACATCCGTGGCTCCACAAACTGGCGTCAAACCAAATCGCGAATATAAAACCCGCCCGACACACAAACCTTTGTGTATATTTGATTTATTGGGATTTTAATGTTTTTGTCGTTATATTAAAAAAGAAAAACCAGGTGGAATTCATCGCACCGCTTTTTGAGTGGAAAGCGCTTTTCCCCCGATCGGCAGCGATCAACGCCGCCAACCGACACGTGGCCTTGGGCGGTATGGCGATACCATTTTCCCCCGGGCGTTAAATATTGGATATCGCAGAGGCGTGATATTGGCATGCGTTGTTCGATCTTAGGCCATCTCATTGGACGGTGATCGCGCTCAAAAGAAGCCCAACGGATACACTAAGGTACGGTGTGGTATTAAAAGCATCTTCGCCGTCGATCCGATCCGCGTATCGACGGCCCAAAAACAATAGGGCCCCCGAATACCTAGTCAGCATCCATGTGGAAAAAAATTATTGGAGCGGATCTCCATGGGTTCCTCGCACATTCACCGAATGCGGACCCGAGAACTTTATTCAAAGCAAGGTTTTATTAAAAATTTTTGAAATCCCGGCATGTTTCTAAGGTTTTGTGTTACCCGATCTTCACCGTTGATCACGTGGGCCGATCTCATCCGATGGCCCACATTTCGTCCTAAGCTCCCCACTCATTTTTCACCGAAACAAAGGTTTTAAAACTTTTTCTCCGCTTTTTTGTTTTATTTTTTCTCGAATAATGTGACCCCTTCACGTTATTTATTCACCTCCACTCCTAACCGTCGATCTCTCGCGCGATTGACGGCTCCTATTTAAATTATTCTTCCACCTCTCCTTTGACCTTCTCTAATCAATATCGGCCGTTGGATGATGCCATCCAATGAGCATGCTCTCTCCATGTGCCTTTTGAAGCATAAACCTATATATGTATGATTTTATAATGTTGTTCTTATTTTGTAGGGTTTAAATGGTTTTTCTGTTGTACTAAAGAAAATTTCAAAGGCCAAGGGTGACGATATTCCCACCTTCGATTCATCAAAGGGAATAATTTGCAGGATTCTACTCCACATTTCATCAATGATTCATGAGGCATTGATGCCACACGACCCCTGCGCATCCCTGCACACCAACAAACACAGTGAATCAAGCACAAATCAAAGAGCATCAGTGTCGAAGACAAGAACGCACCAGAACATGAGATTGAAGACAGATCTATGGGGATTACGGCTAAGATGGATTATCAAAAGCCTAATCCCCCTATTAAAACAAATTTTAAAGGTAAATCATAAAGGTTCATTAGACAGAAAGCCTCCACCGCCACAGTTGAGGCAAATTGATTCCTCCCAGCTACCATAATGCCACCTGTGCCTCAAAGCATTCATATCATAGGCCGAAGTTATTGATCAGGATTAGATATTTGTCTCAAGTGCAGCCAGAGAGTAAATTCTGCCAAGGAACTTACCGTAAAAAATATCAATAGAGTGATTATTACACAACATAGAGCCTCAAAAGTAAAAAAGAGCTCCCACCAAGCTTAAATCTTAATGTAAATGATTTAATACAGAGGACACCTATGTAAGCTTATTCATCGAGCCCCACAAAGGCCGAGAAGCCATTAAGACTATATTAATTATATTTAGAGATATTTTATCAGATCTCACCTCCTCATTCTTCTATAAATATTACTACAGAAGATGAGAGAGGGGTTGGTTGATTTGGCTACTGAACATTGAAATGTAATTGAGCTTGAGACTTCTATCTGTAAATAGTGTTCACTGGCTCTTGGAGCTCTACTTGTAATAGATAAGTTATTCTGGGAGGTGTAGATGACTGCTAAACTAAAGCATTGTACTTAAAGCTGTAACTGTTTTGGAGCATCAATACAAGCTGATTTATGGGATCCTAGTCTATGTTGACGGTGATGTTTTTCTCATTGTAACTTGTTATTTTGTTTCTATTTTCACTGTGTTTCATTTTCTCTTGTAAAGAATAGCATGCATGGAGTTAGGACCTACTATATACCAGTACCCTTCTCTGACTGAAAATCTTTATCTGAATGTTTTCTTCCAATCTGTGTTAGTTGGGAATGATTCAATTCAGTTTAAGCATAGGAATGCTGGCATTCCCTCGTCCTATTGCCTTAGCTGATTGTTATTTCTGAATTTTATTTTCAATATATGTTAAGTAGAGATGAGCTAAGGAAGATATGGTGTGCCCTGGTCCTAGTTTTATCCCCAAAGACTGTCTGAATGTTTTTTTGGAAATATTGTCATTGATGGAAAAGGAAGTGGCAAAGGAATTGGCATCTGAAACAATAACTAGGAACAGAGAAAAGAATTGTAGCAGAGAACAAAGGTCAGCATAGAAGAACAGAGAAAGAGTGCTTCTACAGAAAGCAGTATCAGTCAAGGAGCAAATTGAATTCAATAGGAAGGATATTTGAGTCCCTATGGAATTAATTCATGTGTGAACATAGGTATGCATCCTAATGGAGGATAATTGAAATCCGTGATAAGTAAGAAACCCTATGAGGGGATTAATGGTGCTCTGTATGTTGTTCGAGGAACCAATGTTAATACGGTCAACAATGTATCCAAACTGGTAGACAGTGGAGTTATATATTCATTGAATATATGATATGAACAAAGTTATGGTTTTAAGCTCCACATGGAAGGGTCTACGCTATTAGTAAGGAGGTAACTGGCTTTCATGGAGAAAGGAACAAGGAGCAAGAGCAAATCAGTTATAACGTGGAAGAACTAAAACAGAGTATTTGGCATTGAAATTCTGGTGGAACACAAAATAACCCTTTGGAATCATCAACGGGACTTAGAGGTGGAACACAACAAAAGGAAGTGCGATGAAACCCTGCGTGTAAGAGCGGAACCGTGACTGAGTGAATAGTGAAGGCAGTTTCTGGGTTTCATCACACCACCCTTCGGTGATAGGCGGTATTTCCTGGTTGGGGAGCGATTCCATAGAAATTTTTACACGTAGCAAAGGTGGACTCACGAAAACCGCTATCAAGCGCGCCATCGCACGTTAATGTTCGACCAAAGAAGCCGAGCGATATTATTGAACGTCGTTGATCTAGGAAGGGGTCATCGGATGGTGTTCATTTGCTATAGATGCGCGAAGGTTACCCAAGGTATGATGCGCCATCGCGCGTTATCATACGTGCATCATCAACGAATGATATCCGTCAGATCATATGAAGACTGAGCGATGTGCTCTTCGTCATCGGATGGAAACGATCATTAGCGATGGGCCCCAGTTTTAAATTATATTGATTGAGCCGTCGATTATGTATGTGGGGCCGGAACCAAAGGTCTATTTAAAATCCATTTGAAAAAATCGCTGGTTATTAATATAAAGTTCTATTATATATTTAATTGCCAAAGGTTGTGAATAATATTTATTTATCAAATTCCAATAAAAGAAAGAAAACCATCAGCGGCACGTTAATGTTACTTAACCTTGGCTATAGCATTATTTGGTGGAGATAAAGATTACATTTGGGACAATTCATGCATGGAGGAACGAAGATTGGGATTTCAATTTGGATTGGTTCGATATTTAATATGAATACCATTAGCGGTTGAGTGGTTTTCTACTCATGGTATTGATATAGGCTAAACTATATAAGGAGAAGAGGATTACACTACAGGGTGCGCATATGGAAGAGTGGTTAATAAATAAATCTCTTTAAGAGATATCTACATATATGATGCACCTATGGATATTATCTAGACATGATGAATCTCTACGATGATCAGCAAAAGAAATGATGAAGACCTGATGGAAGTCTGATGAAGAAATTGAAGAAATGTGGTGTATCTGAGGGTTGAAGCCTTCTGTATGAAAGAGGAAGTATCCTGCCAGTAGAAGCTGGTGTTAAAATCAGGGGGTTGGAGCTCCCTTCCAGTAGTGGCTAGAGAACGAGAGAAGGTTGTAACCTTTCTGCAGGTGGGTGCCTGCGTGCTGGTATAAGTCTACGCCAGTACAAAATTGTAAGATGTTTTCTTTATAATAAATATTAAAGACAGAGATGACAACAGCGGTGGTTTTCTCACGAATTGGGTTTCCACCTTAAATATTGGTGTTATGTGTATTTATTGTGTGTGATGGTTGATTCTGTTACTAATGCTCATGCTTAATGCTTACCAAACATCTGATGAATGAATGATGCAATAACCTAAGTAAAGAATTAAACATATAATAAGATCTTTGGACATATGCAAGTTTTCTTAAGGATATCCACATTTATATGCGAGTTGGGTTCAATAAAGTAACGTATGGGTTAAGAGAAACAAAAAGTGAAATTTTTTTCAGTTAGCTCTAAATACTGATTCACCCCCCCCCCTCTCAGTATTTTTCCCAACAATTGGTTTCAGAGCAAGTCCTTCTGAAAAAGCTTAGCCGCTAGAAGGAAGATCAATCAAAATGAGCAATCAAGATGGAACAACATCTATCAGGCCTCTGATTTTCAACGAAAACAATTTAATCTTCTGGAAAACAAGGATGAGATCCTATCTTCAGTCTCTGGGAGCAGAAGTATGGGCTATTGTTGAAGGAGGATATCAATATCCAGTCGCAGTACCAACAGATCCAATGGAAAGAAAGAATTACGAAACAAATGCAAAAGCGGTCAATGCTCTATTGGGAAGTCTAACTAAATCAGAATTTGTCAAATTCATGCAGCTGAATATAGCCAAGGCCATATGGGACAAAATCATTCTAAGTTATGAAGGTGATGCAAAGGTAAAAAGTGCTAAACTCCAAACTCTCAGAATTCAATATGAGAATCTAAAAATGCATAATGCTGAGAGCATTGCCAATTTATTTTTACATCTTGATGATATTGTAAATCGTATGAGAAATTTGGGAGAAACAATAACCGAATCTACTTTGGTTGAGAAAGTTTTAAGATCACTAATGACAAAATTTGAGTCAAAAGTTTCTGCTCTTGAAGAAAAACAGGATCTTCAAAATCTTACTGTGGTGCAACTTCATGGCATACTAACTGCATATGAAATGAGAAGAGGAGGACCATCTGAAGTCAAAGAAGCCATCTTTAGAGCTTATAAAAAAGGGAAATAAGTACAAGAAACAGAAGGATCAGGGTATATCTCAGAAGAATATGAGGTAAATTTTGTAAAGAAACTCCAACTTGGTACAGGATGGTTTAGAGGTAAGCTTCCTTTCAAATTTTTTTCTTGTGGAAGAGTTGGTCATTATGCTGCTAAGTGTCCTCACAAAGAATCACATGAAAAAAGGAAAGGAAGTAGCAAGAAGGAATAAGAACCGGTTTAGCACTAGAAAAAGTTACTATACTCATGAAGACAGTGATGGGTTATCTGACAGTGAGGAAGAATGTGAACAAGATCATAGACTTCTCATGGCATTTAAAAAGGAATCTAGAGAAGAAAAAGATACTTTTATGGATGCTTTAGAGGACAATGATTTTCTTTATGAATTCAATCAACTCAAAATATTCTTAGAAGAAAGTAAAATTTACTTAGAGAAAAGTAAAATATCCATAGAAACTCTGAAAAATCAGCTTGAAGAAAAGGAGAAACACAATGAGAAATTAGAATGTGAAATAGTAAGTCTAAGAAAAGAAATTGAGAAAGTAAAGACTTTGAATCTTAGATTTGCTAAAGGATCTGAAACCTTAGATGAGATTATCAAGGTACAATGTTCTCCTTTTATAAAGACAGGTCTTGGATATATCGGAGAATCTTCTCAGACTTCAGCACCAAACTATCTAAAAGCAGCTATAGCTAGTATACAACATTCTGCCACTCAGCAAGGGAATAAAGAATCTTCACAGGTAAAGCATGACCAACTCAATTCGAAGAACACTAACAAGAATACCTTTCAAAGAAACACCAACCAACAGGTAAATTCTAGTAGAAGATTTCATGATCGCAGAAATTTCTTCTTCAATGGACAATGTTTCTCATGTCACAATTTTGGTCATAAAGCTGTTCAATGTGTTGCATACAGAACCATTATGAAAAGAGAAGCAAGAAAGAATAGAAGGGATATTGGAACAAAGATTAATACCTATAACAACTTTTCTCCTCTTCAAAATGAAGTTGAATGTGCTTATTGCAATAACTTTGGCCATGAAGAATTTGAATGCAGGAGCAAAATCCAGCCAAAAGAGCAATTTCCTTCAAGCTCCAAAGTGTGGAAAAAGAAGGAATTACAGGTTGAAAATTGTGGCATAGATTTATTTGCAGAAGGTGAAGAAAATCAATGGTACATTGATAGTGGATGCTCTAAACACATGACAGGTGACAAAAACAAACTTCTTTCATATAGTGCTCTAGAAAAGGAGAAGAATGTTACATTTGGAAATGATACTCCTGCTGTTATTAAGGGAAAAGGGTCTGTTTTTCTAAAAGAAAAGGTGAAAGCTAATGATTTCATGTATGTGGATGGATTAAAGCATAACCTGCTAAGTGTAAGTCAAATGTGTGATCAAGGAACTGAAGTTGTCTTTAGTTCAAAAGAATGTGTGGTACGTGATCTTGATACAGGTAAAACAATTATAAAAGGAAAAAGAACTCCAAGAAACATGTATGTGTTGAATAATTTCAAAGAACAATGGTACTTGAGTAAATATTCAGAAAACTGGCTATGGCATAGAAGGTTGGGGCATCTGAGCTTCTCTCAAATCAACAAATCAAGCACACTTAAAGTTGTTCGTGATCTTCCCAATATTACTCTACCTGAGAATATCATATGAAAATCTTGCCAATTTGGTAAGAAAACCAGAGTACAATTTAATGCCAAGGAAGGATCATCAAGTAAGCCTCTTGAAGTCATTCATACTGACGTATGTGGACCTGTGAGGAAAAAGTCACCACGTGGTGAACAATACTATATCTTATTTATTGATGATTTCTCTAGAATGTGTTGGATTAGGCTGCTTAAACACAAAGATGAAGCATTTGAGAAATTTCAGATCTTCAAAGCACTAGTTGAGAATGAATTAGATCTAAAAATCAAGTGTCTCAGATCTGATCAATGAGGAGAATATACATCAGATGAATTCCTTGAATTTTGTGAACAACATGGAATAAAAGACAGTTTTCTGTAGGTGGCACTCCACAACAAAATGGTGTTGCAGAAAGAATGAATAGAACATTTCAACAAATGGCTAGGGCTATGCTTGATGATTCCGGAACACCTGACACATTTTGGGGAGAAGCAACACATACAGCAGTAAACATTCTCAACAAATCACACGCTCGTGTAAATAGCGATAAAAATCCATATGAACTTTGGTATGGTAATCCTCCCACTGTAAAACATTTTAGAATTTTTGGAAGCAAATGCTTTATCAAAAATAATGATGAAAAACTTAGCAAGTTTGAACCCAGAGCAGATGAAGGAATACTTCTTGGTTACTCCTCTAGAAGTAGAGCATATAAATGTTACAATAAAAGACTTCGGAAGATTGTTGAATGTATTGATGTTGTTAATGATGAGTCTCCTGCAGCTCCAAAAGAATAAAAACAAACAACAAATGAAGACGATGATGACATATATCCTTCTACATCAAATAGGAATGATATAGATAGTGAACCCAATGAATAACCCGAAGGTGATTTATCTGAAAAAGCTCCATCCATATATGTTCAAAAGAATCATATAGAATCTCAAATTTTGGGAGAAAAGGGATCAGGTGTACAAACAAGAAGGACTCTTGTGGGATCCTCTAGAAATCTGGTATTTCTGTCCACTATTGAACCACACAATGTCAGTCAAGCTAGCAAAGATGAATGTTGGATTCAAGCCATGAATGAAGAGATTGATCAAATTGAAAAGAATCACACTTGGGAATTGGTACCAAGGCCTCATGACAAAAATGTCATTGGAACTAAATGGATATTCAAAAAAAAGTTAAATGAGAATGGGGATGTTATAGGAAATAAAGCTAGACTTGTTTGCAAGGGGTATGCTCAACAAGAAGGTATAGACTTTGAAGAAAATTTTGCTTCTGTAGCCAGAATTGAAGCCATAAGAATGTTTCTTGCTTTTTCAAGCTTCCAACAAATAAAAGTTTATCAAATGGATGTTAAATCTTCTTTTCTCAATGGTGATCTAGAAGAAGAAGTTTATATAGAACAACCAGAAGGATTCATTTTTGGGAATGATGAAAAACTTGTTTGTAGACTTAAAAAGGCTCTATATGGTCTCAAACAAGCTCCAAGGGCATGGTACTATCGTCTTGACAAATATCTTCATCAACAAGGATTTTCAAAAGGGTCTGCTGATAGCAACTTATACACAAAAACTGAGAATGACAAACTATTGATTGTGATAGTATATGTTGATGATATCATTTTTGTAAGTAATGAAGAGTCTATGAGTCAGAAATTTGCTTCTGATATGCAGCAAGAATTTGAAATGTCTTTACTTGGGGAGCTAACATTCTTTCTTGGATTGCAAGTGCAACAAGCAACAGATGGCATTTTCTTATCACAAGAAAAATACCTCAAGAAAATCCTGAAGAAGTATGGCATGGAAGATTGCAAACTTGTAAGTACACCAATGATAACTAGATGTAATCTCAGTTCTAGTGATGATTCCCCTATGGTGAATCAACCAGAATACATATCTATGATAGGAAGTCTACTTTATCTCACTGGGACAAGACCAGACATTACACATGCAGTTGGGATTGTTGGCCGATTTCAAGCCAATCCAAAAGAGTCTCAACTTCAGGCTGTGAAAAGGATATTCAAATATCTACAAGGAACTCAAGATTTTAGACTATGGTATCCAAAGAATGCTGATCTTACTCTTCATGCATACACTGATGCAGATTGGGCTGGAAGTGTTGATGATCGGAAAAGCACTAGTGGTGGTGCATTCTATATGGGGCCCCGGTTAGTATCTTGGTTTAGCAAGAAGCAAATCTCTATTGCCTTATCTACAGCAGAAGCAGAATATGTGGCTGCCGCATCATGTTGCACTCAACTTCTCTGGATGATGCAAACCTTACAAGACTTTCAAATCAAATGTTCACCTCCTATCTCCATTATGTGTGACAATACAAGTGCCATCGGTATCTCAAAGAATCCTATTATGCATTCCAAGACCAAGCACATTCCCATCAAATATCACTTCTTACGTGAACAAGTGCTTGAACAAAAGGTGAAATTGGAGTATGTTCCCTCCAAAGAACAAGTTGCTGATATATTTACCAAACCTCTACCCAGGGAAGCGTTCGAATATCTCAGGCAGAAACTGGGAGTAGTCTCTGCCATGCAGAATATCAGATCTACTTAAATACAGAAGATTAAATTGGTTGTGAGGTGCTGTTGGGCATCTCTGAATGCACAAGCTAAGGGCGAGCATTGGTCATATGAAAAGGATGCATTTTTGGCATTTATAAGTAATTTTTGTTATATTATGTTTGAAGATGGAGGATGATCTTAGGGGGAGCATGGTATTTTCGGTTCAAAGGATCTTGATCAACTCTTTGCCATTGATGTCAAAGGGGGAGGAAAAGAAAAAAGGGGCTTCTATAAGACAATCAGAGGAAGAGTATTGCCATCAATGCCAAAGGGGGAGATTGTTGGAAATATTGTCATTGATGGCAAAGGAAGTGGCAAAGGAATTGGCATCTAAAACAATAACTAGGAACAGAGAAAAGAATTGTAGCAGAGAACAAAGGTCAGCAGAGAAGAACAGAGAAAGAGTGCATCTATAGAGAGAAGTATCAGTCAAGGAGAAAATTGAATTCAATAGGAAGGATATTTGAGTCCCTGTGGAATTAATTCATGTGTGAACATAGGTATGCATCCTGATGGAGGATAATTGAAATCTGTGATAAGTAAGAAACCCTATGAGGGGATTAATGGTGCTCTGTATGTTGTTCGAGGAACCGATGTTAATACGTCGATAGTGTATCCAAACTGGTAGACAGTGGAGTTATATATTCGTTGAATATATGATATGAACAAAGTTATGGTTTTAAGCTCCACATGGAAGGGTCTACGCTATTAGTAAGGAGCTAACTGGCTTTCATGGAGAAAGGAACGAGGAGCGAGAGAAAATCAGTTATAACGTGGAAGAACTAAAACAGAGTATTTGGCATTGAACTTTCGGTGGAACGCAGACTAACCCTTTGGAATCATGAACGGAACTTAGAGGTGGAACATAACAAAAGGAAGCGTGACGGAACCCTGCGTGGAAGAGCGGAACCGTGACCGAGTGAATAGTGAAGGCAGTTTCCGGGTTTCATCGCACCACCCTTCGGTGATAGGCAACATTTCTTGGTTGGGGAGTGATTCCATAGAAACGTTGACATGTAGCAAAGGTGGACCCACGAAAACTGCTATCAAATCACGTCATCGCACGTTAATGTTCGACCAAATAAGCCGAGCGATATTACTAAACGTCGTTGATCTGGGAACGGGTCATCAGACGGTGTTTATTTGCTATAGATGTGCAAAGGTTACCCAAGGTACGGCGCGCCATCGCGCGTTATCATCCGTGCATCATCAACGAATGATATCTGTTGGATCATCTAAAGCCGAGCGATGTGCTCTCCATCGTCGGATGGAAATGATCGTTAGCAATGGGCCCCAGTTTTTAAATTATATTGATTGAACTTTTCAAATTAACGTTTACGAGTTTAACCAAGGATTACTTAAATTAAATATAGATTATGACGAAAAAAATTTGGACCATCATTTGAATGTTATTCCGAAGTTGGTGGAACAAATAAACCTGGGGTCGACTTATGAAGGTCATTTCTAACAGAGAAATTTGGATTAATATCTCAATCTCAGATTGAGATATTAAAAAGCCTTAGATTAATTATCTAATTGCCAAAACCAAGGAAATAAAACAATGAGAAATTGTTTGGGGGCTTAGATAGACCCTGCTGGATTATCTAATTGATCCCGTCCAGGAATACCGTCAGCAGTTGGGTGTTTTTGACTCATGGTATTAATAAAGGGAAAACTATATAAGGAGAAGTGCATTATGGTTCATGGTGTGCAGATTGAGGGGTTGTTAATGAATAAAAATTTTAAGAGATATCTGCATGGTCGAACTCTGTCTCTGATGAATCTGAATCTATGATGCACCTATGGATATGATCTCTAGATCTAGAAATGATGAATCTCTAGGAAGATCTGAAAATGAAGTCATGAAGATCTGACGCAAATCTGATGAAGAAATTAAGAGAAAGTTGGTAGATCTGAGGGTTGAAGCCTTCAGTGCGAAACTGAAAGCTTTCTACAAACTGGTGTTAAATCAGGGGGTTGGAGCTCCCTTCCAGTGGTGACTGGAAAACGAGAGAAGGTGGTAGCCTTCTACAGGTGGGTGCCTGCGTGATGGTATAAGTCTGCGCCAACATAAAATTGTAAGAAGTTTTCTTTATAATAAATATTGAAGACTGAGATAACAGAAGCGGTGGTTTTCTCCCGAATTGGGTTTCCACCTTAAATACTGGTGTTCATATGTGTTTCTTATGTTTGATGGTTTGTTCTATTATTTCTATTCATGCTTATTGCTTAACATCTGATGAATGAATGGTGCAATGATCTAAGTAAAGACATAATAAGATCTCTGAACATACAAGTTGGATTCAGTAAAGTAGCATATGGTTTTAAGAAAGAAAAATTAAAAGTTCTCAGTCAGCTCTAAATACTGATTCACCCCCCCTCTCAGTATTTATTCCAACAATTTGTTCTTGTAGTAGCCCTCTGAAGATTCTTTCAAATTTCATAGGTCTGACCTGATTTGGATTCTTAAAGGCAAGGTTATGTCCAATCTCCCACAATGACCCAATTATGGACTGGTTCAGTAGAGCGAACTTGTATGAATTGCCACGTGTCACTGTTTCATCCTTTGGCTATGAAATTGATAGAAAATAAACTAAAGTCCGTTTGATTGCGGCCAATTTTTACAACATTCTAATCTGATGCTCAGAGAGAGAGAGTTATGAAGATTTTCCCACGATAACCTCTTTGAGATGAAATTCGGGAGCCTAAAAAAGAGCTAACTTCCACAGATCACATCTCTGAAAATTTTACGAACCAAGCTCTGAAATTTTTTGATGACGTTCCTTAGGATTTTGGCTTCTTACTCTAAAAATTTTAGGTTCTGAACCTTCACAGAAAAAAATTTATAGCGAAAATTTCATGATGACCGGTTTGGAGCAACGAAAACCCTAGAATCCAAAGCTCTGATGCCAAATGTTGTGAAACCAACTCCAAAAATAGAAGAAAAGAGATATAAATTCCTTAGAAATAAGCCACTTCGAGGGGGCAACCTCCAATACATTACATGAATGAACAATTCTTGGATGACACAAATTATGAAACCTCCTTTCTATATATAGGACTCCATGGGGCCACAATGTAGTCCTAGCCAACCTAACAATAACAATTTAAGGGCACAATAATAACAATATAGGGGTTACAAGGGTACAATAATAAAAATAAAAGGGTTACACTAACAACAATAAGGGACTATACTAGTAATATAGGGACCTAACACTTTGAGTTCTGCAAAATTATTTGTTCTAATTCCAAGTCCGACCAAAGATTTGTAGATCTTTCCAGAAGGGAGGTGTATAGTGAGCCCTGCCCCACATCAGTTTTGTGGGTCAGAAGCCCCATCAAAGTAGGCCCACGAGACGTCTCCCCTAATTTCTTCCATTTTTATGATTCTGAACTGCTAAGATTCCTTTGGAATATGGATGTGTTCATATATAGATGCCCCTTCCGAAGATAGGAGAGTAATAGGAAACAAGATATCTTTAAAGATGACTTGGTTCCTTGCTATACATGTACCCCATGCAGCAATAAGGGGGATGTTCCTCACCCAGTCATTAGGGGCTACATTCCACCACTTTTTCCAAGCCTCCGAGATGGTTGGACCTTCCCATCTCTGGGAGAGGTTTAGAAGCCTCAAGGTTTCGGCCCATAAACTGATGTTAAAAGCGTAAGATAGAAATAGGCGTTGCATAGATTCCAAGTTTGATTTGCATAGAGTGCACCAACCCGGACCTTTCTTGCCCCTTCTTTGTAGATTTTCTCAGGAGGGAACTTTGTTCTATAAAATGCACCAAAATAAGAGTCTTGATTTTTCCAGTCCTTTGAGCTCCCACAAAGGCTTGTACCACCACTCTGGCTCTGCCCATCCTTTCTATGCCATTAACCATTTGTATTTGAATTTCGATGAGTATAGACCCGTGGGGGAGTGTACCCAACGAAGCTCGTTCGACCTCTCCTATATACGAACATTTTTTCTGTGAAGCTCGCTGATAAATACTTTCCATTATTCTCTCCATCGGTCTTCAAGTTGCAGGGCCTCTCCTGACATCCAAGCTTGTTTACAGATGGTTGACTGGCCAAACTACACAATATGACTAAGAGTGCTGATACCTCTGTTTTCAAAATGGTCAAGCAATTCTCTGGCGAGTGAATATCCGCCGCTGCACCCCACCCACGGGTCTCGTCCAAGCCTGACCCTGGCACCATTCCCTACATGCCATGCAGTCCATTTTCAATTGTCTTAATCGAGGCCAGCGTGGCTTTCCAAACGATTGAAGTGTTTTTCACTTTATTTGTAGGGAGGCACAACCATTCATCCATTGGCATAGGGTCAATGCATTTCCTCTTTATCACTGATGTCCATAAGTTTTCCAGGGTGATAAGTCTCCATCCAAATTTTGCTGCCAAAGAGAGGGAAAAAGATGGGAACTCCTTTATTCCCCAACCTCCCCAGGCCTTTGGTCTCACAACTTTCTCCCACGCCACCCACACCATTATAGGTTCAGTCTTTGAGCCCACCCATAGGAACCTACTACAGAGTTTATTTATTTTAGAGAGAATACTTCTCGGGACCCAGGTTAGGGCGACCTAGTACACTGGGATTGCCATAGCAATTGATTTGATCAACACAAGCCTCCCTGCCTGAGACAACCATTTGAAGCTCTAGTTCTTCATTCTAGTTTCAATTTTTTCCACAAGCCAGTGCCAGTCCTGGATTCTATAAGAGTTCTACTTTAGATGGAATCCCAGGTACTTGAAACTGTCATGGAGGGATTTTACTTCAAAGGGTGGCACTTCTAAGATTCTATCCGCTTCGGCTCGAGTGAACCCTTCCATGGTTATGGAGGATTTTTGACTGTTGATGCTTAATCCTGTGACCTTTAGGAAGAGATCGAGCACTGATTTGATCCTTCTAATGTATTCATTGCTTCCATTACTAAAAATAAGGATATCATCTACAAATAGCAGATGTGTAATGGAAAGGTTGACTGCTGCTTCGATACCTTTCAATTCGCCTTTTCTTTTTGCATCATGAATCATCTGACTGAGGCCTTCAACTGAGAGGAGGAAGAGAAGGGGAGGTAATGGGCATCCCTGGCGAATGCCCCTTTGAAATTGAAAAAAGGGAGTTGCAGCCCCATTGAGCAGGATGGCAATACTGGTGGTGGTGAGGCACCCCATCACCTAGTTGATAAAATCATTCCTGAAACCCAGATGGGTCAGGAGCAAGCAGAGATACATCCAAGTTATTTTGTCATATGCCTTGGATAGGTCAATTTTTACAATGGCTCCTTTTTTCCTGCTTCTCTTCAAGTTGTGTAGTGTTTCCTGAGTCACCCCCACTGCCTCATGAATTTTCCTTCCATTCAGAAAGCCAAATTGTTCCAGAGAAATTTTTTTTGAAAGGAAAGGCTTGAAATGAGTTGCAATCACCTTTGCAATGATTTTGTAAATGCATGTACAAAGAGAAATAGGTCTGAAGTCATCAAAACATTTAGTGTCCTCCTTTTTGGGGATGAGGGTGAGGAACGTGGAATTGAAAGGCTGATGGATGGTACCCATGATCCTTGACTCTTCGACCACCACGAGCAGATCCTCTCCCAAAGATTTGAAAAAATGCTGAAAGAATTCCATCGTCCATCCATCAGGCCGAGGGCTCTTATCCTTCTGCATTTCCTTAAGAATCCCTTCCACCTCCTATTTAGACACAGGTTCCATTATAATATCATTCCATTTTTCTTCTTCAATATATGGGGAAGAACTGAGCCACTCTGATCACTTCGGCTATTGAGGGCTCCGTTGGGGCTTTAAATAAAGATTTGAAATGTTTTCATCCCAGATTCGAAAGATCCTCGAAAGTTCTAGCAATACTTCCTTCCTCTGTTTGCATCCCCCATATGGTATTTATATTTTTCCTACCTTTAGCATAGTTCTGGAAGAACCTCGTGTTTTCATCCCCTGCTGATAGCCAGATTGCCCTGCTTTTAAGACGCCAAATTTATTCATTTTCTAATAATATTTTCTTTCTTGTTGATTCAAGGCTCTTTACTCTGTCCCTCATATCAATTGAGTCATATCTTGCACCCTCCGGCTCCTCTAGGAAGTCTAATTCTTCATTTATCAACCGCAAGGCTTCCTCCTCCCTGATTTTTTTTTCTTTTTCCCATTCCAATGTACCTTTTTTCATTCTCTTGATATTGTCCATAAATAGCGAGCTCTTACTTCCCTGACTATCCTCCTCTCCCTTCCTCCAGGTGACTTGGAACAATTGGTTGTATGACTCATCTTTGAGCCATGATTAGTTGAACTTGAAAGGTGACCCAAGTTTCTTGTTTGGACCCTTAATTTCTAGAAGGATGGGCAGATGGTCAGATATACCCCCTTCCCCCACCAAGTGCCGAAATACAAAGGATCGGGCTACCAGCTCTTCATTAATAAGGAAATGGTCCAGTTTCTTTGCCACCCTATCCTCTCCCGCTCTTATGTTCCTCCAAGTAGGCCTGGGTTTGATTAGGTTAGCATCCACCAGGCGTGGGGAAACAATATTGTTGATGAAAAAATTAGTAAGGGGATCTGCTCGTGCAGAGGCCCCCCAAGCTTCAGATAACCCCAGGGAAAAATTTAGGTCCCCTCCCAGAATGAGATTTGGGTTTTTCAGACATGACTTACTGAATAGCTTGTTCTAGAACAAGACCCTATCCACACAAGGGCCATACAAATTAAGGAGCTAGAGAGGGTGGTAGAGATCATTGAATATACCTCCGTTGCTAAGGAATTTTTAAATCCCCAGGAGGAGATCACCTTCAGTCTTCTAGATTTTATTCCTATCGCCGGATCCCCTGACCTTCCAAGGGAATCTAGTTCCTGAAAGGACCAACCTAGAAACATCCTGGTCAAAGCTCCAACCACTTCCTCCCCCACCCCCAAAGTCGCCTAAAGCATAAGAACATCTGGCTCGTAGGACTTCATCAATTCCCTAAGTGCTATTTTTTTGGGTTGTCTAGAAAAACCCCTGTAATTGAAAGAGAGAATGATCATCTATAACCCAGGGAGGGGGTCTGGGCTGCTCTAAGTAACCTTGACAAGGAAAGTTTTTTCCCATCCGAAATGTCAATTTTAGCCCTAACCTGGGCTTTTTCAAGATTGGAATTTCAAACCCTCGATTTCTTAGGGCCGATCGATATAGATTGAGGTCCCAGACCTCCGATTACCTCCTTCGACATAGGCTTCTTTAATTTGGACCTTAAATTATAAGGGGGAATTTTGGGAGGACAGGGCAGGGGGGGGAGGAGGCCCATGGTCCTGGATGATAGGAAAACCAGAGAGGATATTGGGAATAGAGGTTATGATGTTGTCTAGAGTCTTCAACACAGAGTTCATTTGCATAGATTCCATATGAACCGGCCTGGAAGGACCAGGCCTTGAAATAGCAAAAAATGAAGAAAACAAAGAGGTGCAAGGAGAGGAGGAAAGGTCCAAGATCGTACCCTCCTATTGAGGTGCCGAGGCCTTGGCTTCATGAATAGTGGAGGGAATTGGAGGCTCCTCCTCCTCTTGGACTAAAGCAATAAGACTATTTGGCTCGGTTTGCATGGCTTGAGGACCCTCTTTTGTTTGCTATCCGCATGCTCCTTCAACTCTTTCCATCAGTTCTCCCTCAACTTATCTGGGATCCTCTGTTGCTGGAGGCCTTTTTGGCATTCAGGTCGCCATATTCTACTTCCTTCTCCTACAATGGCCTAGTGTACAATCCTTCGCCAGGTGGCCATATTTATGGCAGTGGTGGTAGCGAAAGGGCATGTGTTCATAATCAAGCATCTGCGTAAACGCTAGGTCCTTATATTTAAGATGGATCTCTTCTGCTAGACCTTCTTTAGGATTTATACTGACTAGAATTCTTGCAGCACTCAGGTCCATAGTCTGAAGGTATGACTGATCTGCTTCCAGGAACTGCCCCAGTGTGTTCCCTATCGACCTGAAGGCCTATTTCATCCAGAAGGGAATCGACAACCCTGGGAGTTTTACCCACACCGGGGTTTATTCTATTTTCTCCCTTTGTACATCAAACAACAGAGTCCACTTCCTGAAAAAAATTGGTCTTTTACCGAAATTACAGTTCTTATTCATCACCCATTCCAGGTGTTCCTTTGTTTCAAATTTAATCATAAACCATCCCCGAGCTAGGGTTTTTACTTCCATAGGTCTCCCTGGTGCTTCTGACATAAATTTGTTGTCCATTCTAAGATTTAAT
Source organism: Pinus albicaulis (assembly GCA_034641835.2). Taxonomy (NCBI): domain Eukaryota; kingdom Viridiplantae; phylum Streptophyta; class Pinopsida; order Pinales; family Pinaceae; genus Pinus; species Pinus albicaulis. The sequence goes on from CM076573.1 coordinate 145,815,591, forward strand.
TTTTCGAATATTTCCTCCCTCTTACCCGACCTACTAGAATAGTTTCTGCAGGTTCCATAACTTCGTATATAAGAACAACCCCAAAGACACAGCATGGGCTCTCCTCCTTCTTTATGATCAACTTAACTTTATTTCTCTTATTTTCTGTAACCCCACTCCCACCTCCTTCCTAACCCTCCAACAGACTTTCATTAGCATCTGGTCCTTCATATTCAGTGACCTTGGTCACCCTTCCGATTGCTTATGGGGTTTCTCTCGAGAGGTACCCCCTTCTACTTGAAATCTAGTGACCCCGACGTCCGCCTACACCTCCTCTCCTCTGTGAATTTCGTAGCACTTCTCCTGCTCCTCGACTTGAGATGAAGGTTGCAACACACCCGCATATCCCAACACTGACAAACACAGAACATTAGGGTTTTGAAAGAAACCTTTACCCACCCCCAGCCAAGATTCCGCCGCTTCACACCCCTGAGTAAAATGCAAATCCTCGAAAAGCCTGGTCCCTTTCCACTGAGAGGGCCTTTTGTGGGTGATAGGAGTGGCCAAATGGCCTTCTCTTGCCAAATCCTAATGTTTGTGGCTCTCTTCCAAGAATGCCTAAAGCCCTACATTACCCTGAATTCCACAACTTGCTACAATATCTTCTAACCCCCTCAAAAAAAATGAATTCTATAAATCTCCTGGTAGTAAGGTACTTACATGGTTTTCCATAGTGTCTGCTTTTGCTGCCAACCCAGGGAATTTCGACTGCTGGTGATAGTCTGGTACTCTCTCTTCCTTCCAGTCGCAGTTGTATGCACTCTGAAAACTTTCCTCTATAGACCCAACGTCGTTCATAGTGCCCTAGGCCTCCCCCGAGCCTTTGAACTTCAACCCTGCTCCACTGATCACTAGAATATACCTCTCCAAGTTATTTGCCAACACTTCGTAACCCCAGACTGCTAGCAAATCTTCGGTGCAGGATTTCGGTCTACAGAGTCCCGTTCATTAACCATGGTTTCTGTAACAGTCAAATGAAACCAAACCCATCCGAAAGTGTAGAAAACCCTTCAACCTCATGACCGTGTGCTTACACCATAGTAGGGCAGTAGGTTTAGGGTTTGAAATGACATCGTCTTCTATCCTAAGCCCTCTGCCACCCATTCCTTGGCTCCACCTCCGATGCGCGGTGTGGGAAGCTGCAGAGAGCCTAGGTGGCTATTGTACTCTAAAGACCAGGGACAACTGTCACGTCCTTACAACCCTCGTACCATCGCCTGCTTCGTGGCCCTGTGCACCAATATCTGACTCCCGCCTCCATGGTTAGGGTTTTGGACTTCCATCGCTCTCAAAAAATTATTTCTATGATAATTTGAAAATGCCTTTCCTTTCACTAAGATGCAAGAATTTTACAACAAAATACCTTTAATTTTTATGCTATGTTACAAGAAATTGAGGGTCTATTTTGTAGTTGGGATCATTAGTTACCTATGTATAGCAAGCCTTGACTCCAAATGTGTTAGTGATGCATCACTAGATAGGGCCAATTAACAGTGTCCAATTTGTTGGCTGCTTATCATGTTTGAAAACTATGTATACGACTCTTCTATTGTTATTTGACGGTGGAAAGGTATGCAAATAACATACAAAATTGCTAACACTTTCCCATGGATATTTTAGGTTGTCTCTGGAGCTGTTACATTCTTTGTTGTAGCACTTCTTTCCAAAATTTCAACATGATGTGGTGTTATTTTCTATCATGCTCGTGCTCTTGCTCTAAAAGTCCCAATCCCTCTAATCCTAGTGTAAGGGGCTCATTGAAATTTATACCAAGGATCCTCCACTTTTAATAATTAAGTCATCTCTAACTACATTAATAGTTCTTTGTACATCACCAGATAGGTCCTTTTAACAATTTCCAATTTGTTGGCTTCTTATCATGTTTGAAAACTATGTATACAACTCTTTTCATATGTTATTTGGGGGTGGAAAGGTATGCAAATAACATAAAAAATAGATAACACTTTCCCATGGATCTTTTAGGTTGTCTTTGGAGCTGTTACATTCTTTTTTGTAGTACTTGTTTGCGAAATTTCAACATGATGTGGTGTTATTTTCTATCATGCTCATGCTCTTGCCCTAAAAGTCCCAATCCCTCTAATCCTAGTGTAAGGGGCTCATTAAAATTCATGCCAAGGATCCTCCACTATTAATAATCAAGTCATATCCAACTACATTAATAGTTCTTTGTACAAAAAAACATTGATTGATGAAAAATACACATGGCTTTAAACTAGTTTCTCAATGTACAACGTCAATGTGTCATCTTGTTATTGATGGAAAACTCTGAATAAATTCTTGGTCCTTTTCTATTTGAATCCGTTTTTCCATTTGCAAGAAATAAGGCTGCCAAGTGCACAAGGATGAAGGAGCCTCTAGTGTGCAAAGATCAAGTTGAAGGCAGTACATTTTGCAGAGTGAGTCAAGGAGGCAACAAAGGAACAATTGTGTGCTAGAGGGTTGAGATCAAGTAGGATCAAGTCTAGCTAAGGTCAACCATATCAACTGAGATTTGTGAGTATAGCAGAAAACTTTCTCAAGTGAGACAATTTTCTTTGTAACAGATTCATTTTTTCTGAGACAATTAATAAAATAACACATCAAGCAAGAAGGTTCTCCTTGTTGGGTTTCCTTAGAAAAAAAGTGTGTCAATATTTATGTGATGTGTTTTTATCTCTGTGTTTTTATTTTGTTGCATATGAATTGTTAAGAGACTCTCTATCTTTGTGAAAGTTAACTAGGTTTCAATTTTCAATTATTCATCTAAGTATTAGTACAATTTCATGGAAATTTAACATGGTATCACAACATAAATTATTATTAAGACCAACACCAGATTGATCAATTTGTGGGTAGCGCAGATTAAGCAGAAAGGCTTGCGCTAGAGCTTGAAGAGTAGAGCAGTTATTTAGATATCAGAATGGCGTTCCAAGGACTAAGTTCAAATCACAGTTTAAAGGGAGCCTCAAATTTTTTCTCATGGAAGCAGTGGATCTCAATTGTGTTGGAAGATAATGGAGTGCTCGAGTATTGGAAGCAGGTAATAGCTCCACCCGATGCCTGAAATTTGATCCAACATAACAAGAATGACACTTAAGGTGAGGAAGATCATTCTTGAGGGGATAAAAGATCATATTATTCCTTATGTCCATGAGAAGAAGAAAACATATGAGATGTTTAAAGCTAGCTTAGATCTATATAAGGGTTCTAGCGATGGCAGGAAGCTTGCTCGAGGAAGTATCCAGATGAGCAAAGGAGAGCTTATCATCACATATATTTTGAAGTTCACTCAGGATCATGATGAGCTAGGTGGAGTGGGAGTGACTGTAGCGGATAATGACCTTGCGAGTCTTGAGCTTTTGGGACTCCATAAGTCTTGGTATAGTTTCCAGGATGCAGTGTGTGACAAAGAGAATATTCATAGTTGGGAAAGGTTATGGAGTGATTGCGTTCAAGAAGAATTCTAGAGAGGAATGAGAGCATGTAGAGAAGCTCCAATAGAGGATGAGGATAACTTTGTTCTGACATGCAAAGGCAACAGACCTAAGGGAAAGAAGGGCCAAGGAGAAGCCGAGTCTAGTCAGAAGGGTGAGAAGAAGAAGGATCAGAGCAAGATCAAATGCTTCCATTTCCATGTGTATGGGCTCTATGCCATTAAGTGCCCTAATTAGAAGGAGAAGTCCAGTAAGGATCATGTAGCTGCATCAGCAAAGGTAGATGTGTTTTTTTCCCAGTATGAGAAAGATTTATTATTGATAACTTGCATGGAAATCTCAACAGACAACAATGTATGGTATATTGATTTAGGAGTATCCTTCTACATGACCAGGAACAAGGAGTATTTCAAGTTTTCAACCACCTGAAGGAGAATGACATGCAGTTTCAAATTGAGATAGGAGATGATGGCATGTATGTGACTAGAGGAGTTGGTACTGTCAATTTTCAAAGGGAGTCAGGTAATCCTCTTCATCTTAGAGATGCCCTCTATGTTCTAAGCCTGAAGTAGAATATTGTTTTAGTAGCTACCCTTGAGGAAAAGGGTTATGATGTTATCTTTAACAAAGGTAAGGCTTACCTCCAACACTTAGCTTTTGGAAGTAAGAAGTAGATAGGTGTGAGGATGAAAAATATCTACAAGGTCTAGGTAGAGAGGGACAGTCTTGAGAAGCAAGGCAAGAAGTGCACACAGTAGAGACATGAGGGTTGAGGAGAGCAGACCTTAGAGGGAGTCCATAGAACAAGGGTAGGTTAGGGTGCTTGAGCAGAAGCTACTCAAGATGGAGCCTCAACCAGTATCTCAGTTTGAGTATCGGCTAGTTGGCAGTTGTGCCAACCAGCAAGATGATGAGGAGTAGAGCCAAGGATGAGTGGAGGTAGCCACACTTAGTTAGTGACTCCTAGTACAGGTAGAATTTGAGTCAGGTGGGCAAACACGTTTAGGGAGGATCCAGAGAGAGTTGGACATCCCTTTATCACCTTCAGACAAAGTAATCAACCACAAAGATACATGGGGTACATGGCACTTGTGATTGAGGTGATAGAATCAGAACATAGGAGTTTGGTAGGAAGAAACAGGTCTTCAAATCAGATTATACAACAAGAAGCAGGGAAGTCTTCTAGTTCAGAGGGATCAACTGCAACAATGGATAACTTGGTGTTGAAGACAGATCCATGTGGAAGAGGTTCTTCTAAAATTTCCTTCATCACTAAGAAGGAGTGTTGCAAATGTAGCGAGCAAGGTCTTATGCCTTTTTCTTTAGCCAATGAAGACCTCGAATTTCCATCATGTGTTAGACTATAGTTACGATGAGTTTATTTCCAGTTTACTGGAATAATCATCATGTCAACATGCATAGAGTTGAAGCTTTAGTTATATAGAAGTCTTCATTAGTTTGAATACAAAACGAGGTGGAAATTAGCAGTTCAGTTAAAGTGAGTTAGCATTCAGTCTTGATTGAAGGAAGGATGAGTTAGGAGATCTAGTGTTTATTGGAGTAAGGACGAGAAGAACTCTCAGTTAATTCATCAATCAGAAATTGAGTTCTAAATTTGAATTGGGCCTCCTTGCATGTTTGGATTGGGCCTATAAAGAGGAGGGCGAAGGCACAAAAGAATTCATTGTTTTGTGCACAAGGTTGCGAGACAAGACAACTCACGAGTTTGTGAGAGAGTCTTGATTATGGAGAGCACAAAGAAACTTGTCTCAAGGAATAAGAGGAACACATGTGCAAATACTTTGGAGCTAGTTGTGCACAAGGAGGAGTTGGGGTCATAAGGAATAGGGGTTGAAGTGTGATACGAAATGGGATATCAATGAAAGAAATAAGGCTGACAAGTGCACGAGGATTAAGGAGCCTCTAGTGTGCAAAGATCAAGCTGAAGAGAGTAGGTTTTGCAGAGCAAGTTAAGTAGGAAATAAAGGAGCAATTTGTTGGAAATACTGGGGGGGGGGGTCAATCAATATTTCCCTCTTTTTAATCAATTGGTTAAATTTATTAACTTAGATATTCAGAGCAACAATTTTGGAACAGGGTCCTCTAAAAGCTACGAATTTTGTATAGTTTTGTATATTTTTGGTCTTAATTAGTCTAAAGTAGGGGTTTTGGGGTGGGTAAAAGCCCCAAATGAATTGTAATGGGTCAAGGGTAGACCAAGAGTCTGAAAACCACTGTTTATGAAACATTGGAAGCATAGGTTAAGTCAATATAAATAGATGAACATTTTGAGTCTTAAGGTAAGAAATAATTAAGTTTGATGCTAAGTGAAAATTGTTAGATTTGTTGTTGGGTCGTTTGGGTAAGGACTTCTGCTGGCTGTGTGCGTAGAGATCCTTAGTCCTGCTGTGTGCAGACCTTGCTGGCTATGTGCACAAGATGTGTTTGGATTGTACTGGGTTTTGATGCTAATATATGCGGATATAGTTAAAGTAGCTTTGTGTTATCAGATTTGACGTTTTACTGTTGATGCAAATCCTTGGAATCTGTTAGAACTAAGAATACAGTTGTGTTATCTATTATGCTGCGAATATGTCTATGTTATGGTGTATCCGTAATCTGTTAATGATGCGTTATGATATTGTGTACTGATAATTTCTGATACACACGTGGATGCGAAGGTATTGATTGGATTTGTAGCTTTGTTATAGTGCGGATTATACTGTTAAACAACCTGTGAACATATCTGTCTTGTGCGAACCCAATAAGATACGAACGCAGATCTACTTGAATTACCTACTCTCTCTCTCTTAGGGTGTGGAAACTTGGTTCCAACACCCTTCCAGACTACTTTGGGTGAGACTTTGGCCTGCGCAAGTAGGTCATTGCCGAAAGGGCCAGTAGTATAGGGGTTTTTTGGCAAACCTTAATCTCCGAACCTGGGTCAGGACCCCTCGAGCCAACAAATGGTTTCGTTTCCAAGACTGGGAGCATTTTGAGAGAGGGATCAGGTAATGCCAAGGGAGCATTGGAGACTCGAGAAGAAAGAAATTGAAGAGTGGTTTGAAAAACAGGTTCAGGAATTTGCGATAAAAGAGAATCACAACACAAGGTTGACGACAGAGAAGTGGAAGAATAAGTACATTTTCACAGAGATCTATGAAATTTTCTTTGTGACATTTGTGACCGAGCTTCAGGAGTGGCTTGCAAGGCTCGTAGATTTCCAGAAGTGTTGGAAGGACGAACAGGTCATGCAGTGGACTCCAGAGTTGACCCAACAATTATAAAAGACTGATAACACCATCACTCATATGGTAGATCACTCGGTGGACAGTGTGCTAGGAGGAATTTTGACAGAGTTTGCAATCAATCAATTCGTATCCTATTCTGAGGAAGAGCGGAGGTTCTTCAAGGGTTTTCGGGGTAAGTTTCTCAAAACCTTGCCATTACTGATTAAGGTATTATTGTGTGAGAAGAGTATTCTGTGCAGCCATACAGAGTGAACGAGATCCGATCAGAGTGAGTGTACAACACGGAGTGGAAAATACTACAGAACTAATCGAGAAGGAGAGAGATCTGTCTACAGTCTAGTAAGGGATTCAGCTGCGCATAGCCCTCCAACTACACCACCTTCAAATCAGCATTGGGGTAAGAACTCACACGTACCTCCACCACCAGAAGACAAGATGGCCTCGCACATTAAGCTACCTACCTTTAAGGGTGTAGGGGATGAAGATATGGATCTGTTTTGGTTTGTTGCAAAGTCAGTATGGACTGCACAGAATGTGGCCAACGATGTTGTGAAAAGGGCGTAGCTGCCCCTCACATTTGAGGGAAGAGCCCTAGATTGGTATATGGGATACGCTCAGCATGCGAATGCGACCATTCAAGACGTTAAGAATGACCTCAAACAACAGTTTTGGAAGCCTAAATCCTACTCTTAGATAATGAATGATCTAAAAGATTTCAATCAAGGACCCTCTGATTCTATATGGGAAGCTGACCAACGGCTAAAGAAGGTAATTAGAGAAGGGGAATTTCTATATGATGACAGGAAACACAAGGAATGGTTCATTTCTATGTTACTGCTTGACTTGCGCATACCTATGGGTCAGAAAGCCATTGAATCATAGGAAAAATCCTTGGAGATTGCTATGAAGTTAGAACCTACGTCGAGAGATGATACCCAGTTGGGAGTACAAAAAATCCAAGAGCAACTGGGGGCGATGCACATGGAGATCCAGAACCTGTGAAAGGACCGAGGGAAAGAAGCTAGTCTAGACATATGTTGCATATGATGTAGGGTATCTGGGCATACCAAGGATCAGTGCACACTATTGGTAATCTACCTACAGGTGGGGGTACCCAGTCTGTTGTGCTCGAGACCAAGTGGACCAGCGTTGTGGTGCGATGATTGTTGTGTAACCGTCCTGCATTATACTAACCATTGCCACCGTCTAGGTGCGTATGTCGCAGAACTGAAGCAACAATGGTGCAGGTTTTTCCGATCAGTAAGAAATGATGAGCATAAATGCCGAAATTATGATCTAATGATAGACCGGGGAAACTTATATAGGGTACAATAAGATCCTTTTTCACCAAGATCCCCCTTAGGCATAGGTGGCTCACCAGCCAGGGGAAGGGGAGGGGGGCCGAGGTGGAAGCGTAGGTAAGGGGAGAGGACAACTGATCTGCTATAATTGTAGAGAGGTAGGGGACTTTGCAAGGGACTGCCCAAACCCTGCAAGACAATCCTACAGATACTGTAGACAAATGGATCATGTGATTGAAGACTGCCCGATTCTGATAGCCAAAATGCAGGAAAAGCAACAGACACCTACGCATAATGTACAGAGGGTTAAGGCAGAACCTCGAGATGAAGGACCAAGCATTAATGTCATAAAAAAAAGTGGCATGGCCACTGGGGGAGCTGAGGAGAAAGCTGAGGCAAAGTCTCTTATCTAAAAAACAGCCATCAAACAAAAAGGTTTGGACTTACAGAAGGAAAAGGAAACCTTTGTCGATGCTCACCAAGACTTTTTTAAGACCGATGCATCTACTTCTCAAGCCCCCACGAGCCTCAAAGTAGATGATGAGGTCAAACCATTTTTGCAGGCTTGTATGAAGCTGTTGTGCAACCAAAGGGCTGTAGAAAACCTCCAAGCTTTGATAGATAACTGCACAGAAAGAACAACCCCACTCATGGAAGTTAAGGACGTGCACAAACTGTAAAAACATAAGAGACACATTGGTAGGGAAATGTGGTAACCGTGCAAATTGGTGATTATGATATGGATCAAGTTATTCTGGACCTAGGCTCAGATGTGAGCGTACTGCCTAAGCAAACTTGGCAGTGAATGGGAGAACCAAAGTTGGAATGGTCCACTATCTAGCTGCACATGGCCAATTAGTAGAATATCATATCATTGGGGAGACTATCAAAGATCATGGTAGATATTGCAGGAGTTAAGGTCCGGGCTGACTTTGAGGTCATTTAGATTTTCAAATATGTGGACCCCTATCCTCCGCTCCTAGGATTGGACTGGGCCATAGATATGGGAGGTATCACCAACCTAAAGAAAAGATGCATGGTGTTTGAAAATGAAGGTACACAGTTGATAGTACCATTAGACCCTGCAGAAGGAGAACGGTATAAGAGACGGTGCGTGAAGAAGAAGATGTGGATCATATTTATAAGTTAACTGCACGGGATGAATATTGGATCAATCCCATAGCCGATGGCGTACTCTGCTGGGAAAAGGATAGAGAATGTTTCTCTGATTCCGAAGGCAAGATGGAAAATTGTCAGAATCGGTTACATGGTGTATCTGCATTGCAATGCCTTAGGATTACCAAGGACTTCCGATGCATCTCCTCTGAGGTAAGAGAACTGCCCTACTTTGATGGATCTGGTAGCATTAAGGATTTTTTGCGAGCATTTGAAGCTAAGGTTCCGAGAGAGCAAAGGTTATGGGTCCTTAATTTAGCTATGCGTGCAACACCTGCGAGGTGGTGGGGCACACATAAGGGGGCATTCCAGGACTGGGAAGAGTGTTGGGATATGATGGTCCTATGATTTGAACCTTCGGTTCACTTGTGCGTAAAGAAATTCCTTGGGTCAGGGGACCCGCGCAAGCATTTGTTCACTTGGATGGAGAAGTGGTGTGATCGGACTACAGAAGAATGGGTTCACCTATTTATTCATGCCTTGGAACCAATTTCAACTGCATGGTACTTAGATGCAGAGCTACATCAGGGCACCCTCCACTGGGAAACATTAAAGGATGAATTTGTAGGCACATTTGGGTTAAAAGGGGGCACAGAGGCACTTCACGAAGCTCTGCAGGATATTTGATGAATCACGCCCTTCCATAGCACTTGGGACACCAAAATGGGAAATGAAGATATAAGATATTTTCAACTGCCGCAATATAGCCATCGAAGAATGTCATGAAGATCCGCGCAATGTCTCTATCCCAGAATTAGAGGGAGAGCGCGCAGTTATGGGACCCCCGCTACACACTGTCGATGTTACGAAGCCTCTGAAGCTGCGAGAAGTCAACATTGGCACGGAAGCGCAACCTAAGTTGGCTAAAATTGGGGATTACTGGGATGATGATATGGTAGGCAAAGTTGCAGAACTGCTTATAGAATATCTGGACTTATTCTCGACAAAGTTTTCAAAACTTAAGGGGATCATAGGGGACCTAGGGGTCATGCGCATCAAGTTAAAACTAGATGCGTGCCCTGTGAAGCAGCGCCCTTATCGGCTGAATCCTAAGTATAAGAAAAAGGTTAAGGAAGAAATCGATAAAATGCTCACCACAGGTATCATTGAACCAGTCGAACAGTCAGACTGGGTAAGTACGATGGTGGTTCAGGAGAAAAATACAAAGGGAGAGATACAGATCTGTATGGACTTAGGCAAACTGAATGATGCCTGCGTACATGATCCCTTTCCCACACCGTTCTCAAACGAAATCCTTGACAACGTAGGAGGGAAGGAAGCATACTCATTTACAGATGGATTTTTGGGCTACAATAAAATTAGAATCGCACCTGAAGATCACAGCAAAACCACGTTTTCTATTGAATGGGGATCCTTTCAATATACTATCATGCCTTTTGGGCTCAAGAACGCCCCTGCCATATTTTCGCGGGTGGTTGTCGCAGTGTTTAAAGAGTTCATCCACAAGTTTTTGGAGGTGTACTTTGATGATTGGACTGTCTTCGGTTTGGTGAAGAAGCACGTCTCAAACCTGCGCATGATGTTGGATGCCTGCAGAAAACATTAGATTTCCCTGAACATCAAAAAATGCATATTCTGCATACCCTTCGGAATCTTGCTCGGACATATCGTTTGCCGATAGGGGTTGATGGTTGACCCTGGGAAAGTCGTGGTTATCATAAATCTAGCATTGCCTACAACTGAGAAACAACTGCATTCGTTCCTCAGACATACCTGCTACTACAAGAAGTTTATTCAAGGATACACGCTCATCACAATGCCTATGGAAAAATTACTCAAGAAGGACGTTTCGTTTTTTTGGGATGAAGAATGTTAAAAAAGCTTTGAGCTACTCAAGGAGAATATGGTCTCTGTGCCTATTCTCTCCTTTCCTGATTGGACGAAGGTATTCCATGTTCACGTAGATGCATTAGGAATCACCCTGGGAGCTGTCCTTACGCAGCCTAGAGACAGAGACATTGATCACTCGGTTGTATTTGCTAGTAGGAAACTTTCTGGTGCAGAGCACAAATACTCCACCATGGAACGGGAAGGATTGGCCATGGTCTATGCATTATAGAAGTACCGACACTATCTACTGGGGGGACACTTTAAAATGTTTACGGATCATTCATATTTGAAGTACCTGGTGAATAAGCCTATGTTGGGGGGGGGGGAATCTGTCGATGGCTACTGCTATTCCAGGAACATGACTTTGAGATCATTGTCAAGCTGGGGAAGTTGAATGTTGGGCCAGATCACTTGTCCTTAATTGAGAGTGGTGAGGCACCGAATAGCCTGGAAGAAGGATTGTATGATGCACAATTGTTATCTATTAAGTTAGTTAACGCACAGTTCGCCGACATCATCCAGTTCCTCACTACAGGCATGGAAACTGCAAAGTATTCAGTACAACAGAAGAAAGAGTTGGTAACCCGCGCTGCAGATTTTACCATCATTGCAGGTCATCTATATAATATGGGAGCTGATGAAGTGTTGTGAAGGTACATTTTGGAGCATGAATGACATGCTATCTTGGTAGAAGCCCATGACGGGGTAGCGGGAGGTCACTACGTAGGGAAAGCAAGGACACAAAAGATCTTGAGAGCTGGATTATGGTGGTCTACCCTGCATAGTGACTCTCATGACTATTGTAAGGCTTGTGATACATGTTGACGAACCGGAAGGCTATCACACAGAGATGAAATGCCCCTTCAACTGCAAATGGCCCTGCAAGCGTTTGACAAATGGGGCATCTATTTTGTAGGCCCTATCAACCCACCCAAAAAGAAGATAGATGCGCATTACATTATAAATACCACTGATTATGTAACCAGGTGGGCCGAAGCAGTGAAGGATTGCACTGCAGATACCGTTGTGCACTTCATCTTTGAATAGATTCTAACCAGATTTGGATGTCCTAAGATATTGATGAGAGATAGAGGTATGCATTTCATTAATGAAACAATACAGGCCTTGACGGAAGAATTTCAGATCCATCATGCGAAAAGCACTCTGTACCATCCCCAGGAAAACAGAGCAGTTGAAGCTTTTAATAAATTCTTGGAGCATGCACTAACTAAGGTCTGTAACACCGATCACAGTGGTTGGGACGTGCACATCCCGTCTATTCTTTGGGCCTACCGAACCACTTGTAAGAAGTTGACAGGTAAAACACCATTTAGGATTGTTTATGGCAAGGAGGCCATTATGCCCATGGAATATATTGTTCCTAGCCTACGCATCACAACCTTTACGAACATGGCGGAGCCTAATATCATGGAGGAGTGGTTAGCCGAACTCGTGGCTTTGGAGGAAGATCATTTTATTGTTAATTTCCATCAGCAGGTTCAGAAGGCTCGGGATAAGGCATGGCATGATTGACATATTTGACAAAAGACCTGTGCGAAGGGAGAATTAGTCCTACTATACGATAGCCAGTTTACGAAACACTCGGGGAAGTTCTGAAAACATTGGTTAGGGCCTTATGTAGTTAAAGAAATCACGAATGGGAAGAGGCTGTCGATTAGCTACCCTACACGATGATATGTGCGAGGCTATGTCCGTGGTGATGGCAGCTCGGACGCATATCGGATCAAATGACTACCATGGTCGGAGTGGCGTCTGTGTGGGGTGAGAGTACGCCTACGAGGAAGGTAAGTACGAAAAAGACCACTGATACGTGTGAGGGAGTGGCCGCAGATTTGGAGAGCGCGAGTGAGCGGAGGGCGCGAAGAGTGTGTTCGGGCGCATGAGGTGCGCTTGAAGCGCGAGAGGTGTGCTAGGGTGTAGTGGGTGTCTTTGGAAGCGTAGAGGGTGCGTTAAGAGAACATGAGGTATCACCCAGGAGTGCACATGGGTGTGCTAGGCATGCAAAAAGGTATGAAAATTAGCCATTGGAATAGTAAAATAGAGGCAGAAAAGTAAAATTTTACCATTGAAAGAGACGGGGAAGCTAGCATTTAATGAGCGATTTCGAGTCTGCGTTTACTCGATGGTAAGTCCCGCGAGGTTCACCCAACCGTTGATCGATCCCGGTGGCTATAAAAGTAGAAGGATAGATAAGACCAGGGTTTTCATATCTCTTGAATAGTTTGTGCTTGCGAGTTTGTCCTTGGCAAGTTTGTGCCTATGAGGTTTACGCGCCTAATGCGTTTTCGTTCATCTTCACCGAGCATCTTATGCCCTTTGATAGTAGCATACCATCGAGTTCATTTCCATGCCAAAATGACGGCCACCAATCCCATGTGAAGCCTCATGACACCTGTAACGTCCGCGAGAAAAAAGAATCCAAGGAAGTACTAGAGAGTCCGCAGTGGAGGAGGTCATGTCCATGCGGCCAGTGACGAGAAGCGGAGAGAGAGAAGAAGTGCAAGGATCGAAACCCACGAGAGTGGGTTGGGATGAAGCCACATGCCTCGCAGAAAATGCTGAAGTCCCGCAAGCAGCCCGGGCCATGCAAAGCCCACAGGCCGGTAGAGAGACCCATGTCTGCCCATAAAAGGCCGTATGGCTGAGCCGATTAGTGGCTACCGCCCTTTGTTCGACTTCTCATGGGCCCTACGACATACACACACGAGCCAACCTTGATCGCGCACGCGCACATGTCTAAATATGCTTTGCTGACTTCGGTGAGGGTCCCCACCATTTGGAGGACGCAAGAAACACGGTGATTTGAGACGAGTCACAAGGTGTGTCTGGGGAGGCTGATACAGAGCAAGGGTCCCCTAAAGTTGTGGCAATTTTGTTGCAATTTTGTATATTTTTGGTATTGGTGGAGTCTCACTTGTAGGAGGTTTTGGGGTGGGTCAAACGGCCTACGAACGCATTGTGACTGGGTCGAGTGCCAGACCTGGGTACGTAAAGCGTAGCTCTGCGAACCACGGAAAGCTTATGGGGTGAAAGTGCGTTATAAATGAGATAAGAATTTTGAGGTCTGAAAGGTATGAAAAGATTACGTCCGGTGCTAAAGTACGAATTGTTGGATGAGGTTGTGTGGGTGGAGGACTCACGCTGGGCTGGCATGCGCGGAGATCCTCGGTCTGCTTCATGTGTACACCAGCTGTTGGTTGTGTGAGAAGGTCTTTGTTGTGTAATTGGGTTTTGAAGTTGTTGGTCATCGATTAATTTTTACTATCGCACTTAGATGATTAAATATCAATCCTAGATTTCTAAAAACAATATTCTCGAATATTGTGAAGTTTGAGAAATCTCATCGCCTATCATTATCCTTATCTTGATTTTTCATTATTCCAGCTAGTTTTCAACATTTCATGGTTAATATGACATTTCCTAAAGGGCCCCTCATGGGCTTATGCCACTCATCTATTTTCTATGTTCCCACCTATAACCCCAACACTCTGTTTTTCCTTTGCCTCACTCCTTCACCTTCCATATAGAGTTATCAATCAGCCTATCATTCCAATGTTCATCAGGTTCCTCAAACCTTGATGGTCTCAAAACTACCTCTATAGGCTCTTTAGATCAATCAAGTACATCAATTACTATATTTTCAAATACATCAATTGGTCAAAAACTCTATTTTTACACTATTAAGATCCCAAGCCTAATTTCAGTCAAAGACCAAGTTAAAACCATCCCAATAGATCATTATGGTTTTCCTAGGTTGTAGGGTCTTCATTGGTGTTCTAAGATCTATTCTTCTTATGCTATAACCTGTTTCAAATGTAAAAGAAGGGCAACACATGATTTCCCAAGAAAGAGAAAAAAATCTCCAAAGAGGGATATTTTTCCAATTTCAAGTTTTACAAAAGGTAAATGTGCTTGGCATTTTTGCAGGAATGTCAAGAGGTAAATTAGCAAAGGAAATTGATAGAGTGACTGATGAGTTCCTAAATGAAGACATAAATTTATGTTCGAGAAGAATCATGGCTATTAAGCATGATTGGGCTAGTAGTGTGCTAAGCAGGGATCTAGTGCAACAAATCACTTTGAGAAAGTATTCCAGAAACCTAGGGTTTGTTAAGATGGTCAAAGGAGGAAAAATGAAGATGTTAGACCTCCATGATGACAGTAGAAAGAGGTTTTAAAGGGCTATTGTGTATCTCATCCCAGATTTTGCCAAAGTGAAATTCCTCACTGTTTAAAAGGCCAAAGAAGTAAAGAATATCAGTAAGAGGAGGATCAAAATTTCATTTGAAGTTACCCACCCTCAGTGGTAAAAAGAAAAAAAACATAGTGTTGAGCTCTAAGAGGGAAACCCAAGGTGACTGTAAGGTTTCTGCTGTGCAATTGAATATATAAAACTTCAGGAATATCAGAAAAGGCTAAGTCAATATGTTGTGGCACCTGCAAATTAGAAGTGGCCAAAAGAGAAGGTAGAAAGCATGATTTAAGTTCCATAGTGCTTATCAAAGTGAGTTTATCATGCCTGATGATCAGTAAGAAAGGTAAAGATAGGGTTCTCATAGTTATTTGTCAAGCAAATGTTGAAAGGCATCAATAGGCCAAGAGGAAGTCAAAATTCACCAAATGGAGAAAATATGCTTACAAACAGTGAAAGGAGGTATGTGAAGATCAAAGGGTTAAACTAAGTTTTATAATGGAGGTTTAAAATCAAATTGAAGAGGCTGTTGTATGGCCAAATTCACCTAAGTGTAGGAATAAACTCTTCATGCCTCAAGGAACCGAAAGTAAGTTTTTGTTCACCTGCAGAAAAAATGTCAAATAAGATATCAGTGAAAAGTTAAAGGGCATGAAAGCATTAGAAAAGTGGGTTTTACGTTTGAAATTAAGTTTCTAAACCTATTAAGGCCCTTTCCGCCCTTCAGAAACTCATTTTTCTTCTACAAAGATCATCAAAGGCAGTGAAAGAAGAAATCGTGAGTTTCTGGAAAAATTTGGGCAAGTTACACTGTGTTGCGCGCCTGGAGTCGTGTGCTACACTCCTGAAGGTTTTTTCTGTGCAGTATTACTCTGCGCTACGCGCCTATAAGTGTGCGCTGTGCATTTACCCATTATCTGCATGCAGTGTTCACCCTGCAGGTCCATGCAGCATTCACCTGGCGTTCACCCATTTAGAATTTGCGTGCAGCCATGCCCGGCAGTGTTGCACGTTCACCCGACAGGAAGGGTTTCGTTGTTGCGCATTTAAAAAAAAGACCTGATAGGCCCGGCGGTACTGTACGATTCAAAAAGGCCCGACACCATCTGCCCAACCCGACCCCCATTCAGGTGCTACGCTCTTAGGGCAAGGCAAGACAGACACTGTTGCACGTTCACACTGCGCGTTCAGCGCTATGCTCTCAACCGACCCGACAACACGGTCAGCCACCCGACACTGCGTTCGAGTGCTGCGCTCTTGGCCAGGAGGGACTCCAAACCAATGAAAGCACTTAAATACTTCACAAACCCTCCAGTTTTCTGCCAGGTGTCTTCATAACGTTTTTTGAGAGGTAAGTGGATGCCTTACGTTCCTCCAAGCATTTTGATGGTGTGAAGCTAAGAGGAATTAAAAACCCTAAAGGAAAAAACCTGATTTTCATGTTAAACACACTATTGTTTAGAGGACACTCCTCCATCTGCATGCTAAGAGCACACTAAGACTACCTTTTTGAGAAGTTGCTCATCCACCAAGATACTCACTCCATTTTCAAAATCAATCCCCCACACTGCAAAGCAGTGACATTACATTACCTCACCCTCTCAGATTGTTATCATTACTAAGGTATTTTCATAGCAATGTTTTGGCATATCAGTTGGTTTGTATTCATAATTATTTAACCTCTCATTTTTCCCAAATTTCCCCTTCACTCATCCCTTTCATCCACTTGCAAAAAACCGCCTTTCTCATCACCATCTCATTTACCCTCTTCATATCATTTCACAAGAAGAGTTAGGGTTTTAATTTTCAAGGCAACGGTGAAATCAAAATGTCAAGGGAAGGAAATAGTGATAGTGGTGAGGGAGGCCAAGGGCCTAGAAGACATCAGTGCAAGGGTGGAAGAATAAATAGGTTTGAGCCATTGAACACCATAGAGTTGATGGCATCTCCTATGACAGTTTCATATTTCTAAAATGTGGGTTGTTTTGACTTTTGTGAAAGAGTACAACAGATACAAAGTCATCCTGAGTTGACCAGGATTTTTATCCTTAATCTTCATGACAATCAAGTAAATTTAGTTGGGGAAAACTTTGAGCTATCTTCAAATACCATTTCTATGGCTGACGGGATACCTAGTGTGGGAGAAAGGTAGTTCAAGCAGGCTAGTTTGGACCTGAACCATTATGAACCTTTCCTAAAACCTAGATACAAAGCTGACTGCAAATCCATTTTTCCCTTTTCACATTTTCTAGAGCGATATGCGCCCTTGATGAGAGTCATCATGAAATATTTTACATATGAGGGGAGGTTTTCTAGGCTTTATTCATACCACATAAGACTGCTCATGCACTTCACTATGGTAAAGATGCTACATTTTCCCTATTATCTCTATAGGAGTATTGATAAGATGTCTTATATTGTGCAAAAGAGACATCCTTCACAACAAATGTAGAGCCTATTCCACCATTCTCTCATCAAGATGGTTGTAATGCATCAATTAGAGCAAAGGTGTATTCCATGGGAGGTTTTAATTTCCCATGAGGTCTTCACAAACCCAAAACCCCATCCTCAGCAGAATGTGCCCTCCTCATCTCATCCTCCTATCCTAACTCCTCCATCATCTCCTGATGAGCATGTTTCACCATCCACCCACATACTTTCACCTCATGACAAACTTATTTCCTCACCTTCTCCCAATGCTTCAGGCAGTGAACAAAGTGGCAGTGAACAAGGAAGTGACCATGAAGGAGAAGGCAGTGATAAATCAAGCAATGATGAAGAAGAGGACACTAAAGAGGAAGATGATGAAGAAGAGGACAGTGAATAGGAAGAAGATGAAGAGGGAGAGGTCAGCAATGAAGAAGAAGACAAGGAGGTAGATGACAATGAAGATGCAAACATTGATGAAGAAACTAATGATGACACCTCAAACAGTGAAAAAAAAGTGATGATAACGACTGTGATGATGTTGGAAACAAAGAGGACAACGATGAAGTAGAAAACATGGTAACTGATAACAATAATGATGCTAATGATAGTAGTGACATTAAAGACCAAAAAATCAGTGAAGAGGCTAATAATAGCAGTGAAGATCACTACAAAGAGGCAAGCAACAGTAAGAGAGAAGGCAGTGACAGTAATGACAATAGTCATGATGGACAAGAAGGCAGTGAAAATAATGAGCCTGACAGTGGTAATGATGATAGTGCAGAGAGCAGTGCCAAAGACAGTGAGACTCCTAGTAGTATTGAAGGAAATGAAGAAAGTAGCCAAGGTAATGATGATAATGAGGGTGGAAATAGCTCACAGAAAAAATAAGATAATGAAGCTGATATCAGTGAAGGAGAAAGCAATGATGATACAAACAAAGATCACAATAGTGATGTCAACATGGAAGAAAATGAAAGTGAGGTTGATGAAAGCAGTCAAGAACACAGTGTAGAAAATAGCAGTGCAGAGATCGATAAGGAAGATAATAGCAGTCATGAGGTCAGCCATGGTGAGGGCATCCAAATAAACAATATTGAGCCTTTCCCTCTCACATATCAAAGAGGAAAGAGGCATGTGTTTGTTGCCTCTAAAAGGCAAGGGACCATGCCATCCACCTCAGCAGAAAAGCTTGACAAAGGCAAACAAAAGATCAAAGAAGAATAAGAAGAGGATCAACATGAGGTTGAGAAAGGGTTTGAACTCATTCCTATTGGCAATGACGAGGAAAATGAAGCAAGGATCTCAAATTTTCTCCTCTAAAACAAAAATGCCCAAATTGAATACCTCCAAGAAAATCTAGATATGGCCAAGAGTGTGAATAGTGTCCTTGAGATGGATAACAAAAAACTAGGGGCACAAAATGCCATTTATGATGCTAGAAAAATCAGAGCCCTGAAAGAAGCTCAAAGAGCACAGGTAAAGCTAGAGGAATTCATGGGCACCTATGAGGAAAGTGAATATGAAGAAGGACAGTCCAGAAGAATACCTAGAACCATGGGTTTAAAGAAGGCCTTGGCAAGACAAAAAGAGCAAGAGTCAGCCTTGGTAGAGCAACTCCCTCTAAGTGAGTTGCTTGCCATGGAGATAGAATATGATCGGCAGTCTTGGCTAGAAAGAGCAAACACACACTTGGAGTCCAAATTGGAGAAGGCAAATAGGGACCTTGACCTCCAAAGGAAGATGACCAAACACTATGCACTTAGAAATCAAATTGCAAGGGCCAAGCTCAAAAGAGCCCTTGCTAAAGTTCAAGCCCTCAAGGAGGCAAAAGGTCAAGAAAAGCTTAACCTTCTTACTGATGCTTCCATGCAATTATCCCATACATAAAAAGGAAGATAATTGCAAATTTTGGGAACTTTTTGGAAATTTTTGGTTTCTGCTGATTTGGAGGGACAAGGGCACAACACCCTTGGTGTTGTGATTTTTCTCAGGGCATCCTCAGGAGGTAAATTTTACATTTTTGGAATCCTCAGCTCAAGTACAACATGCTCACCAAATTTCAGGTCATTTGGAGTTGATTTGGTCCTCCAAAAGGGTCAAAAACACCCTAATTTTCACCTTTCTGTCTAGTTTTTAGGACATGTGTTGTGCCTTTACCAGCCTTGGGAGTTTTACTTTTTGAATAGGTTACAGGGGTCTAATTAGAGAACAAATGGTAGTTGTGGAAAGTAGACTCAACAAGATTTCCAACGAGAAATCACGGAGCCCATTCTGACATTGGGAAGGCCTTCAAAACTTGGCTACAAGATGACCCAGTTTTCTTGCTCATGTGCAGCGCCCTTGGCCTGGAAATGCATCCTTAAAAATCAGTGTCGCGCCCTGACAATCAAAAAGTCAACAAAGTACGTTCAAAAATATTTTTGAGGCTTTGGGGAGCCTAAATGTCATTTTTTTTTAACAAAAATGCTCAAGAAGATATTTTTCATCAAATATATTGTGCCTTGGGCCTTGCAAGGTCTCAAAGGATAAAAGTGACATTTCTAATTAACTAATGGGCTTCTAGAGACCTAATTAGGTTTTTTGTCCTCCTTGCTTGTTAAATACAACATTGAGGCCTCTTTGTAGTTGGTTGTTGATATGACTCTTGTGATTAATACATAGTTTTGGAGATTGAAGACAAAATGGCTCTGATTTTGTGAATGGCTTGGATTGTTTGATATTGGAGAAGGCTTGCTTGTAGGATCCCTGAGCATTGTCAAATAGTGATGTGTTCTTATTTAGCTAATATTTTCTTGCATTATCATTTTGTTCATCCTTCTATTGTAGTAGGACAAAAGTTTTAGACTAAGAAATGTTTTTTAGGAGGCATCTTAGTTCTGTTTATCCTTCACTGATTCTATGTTTTCTTCTGCTAGGTCAGTTTAGAGAAATATTAGTTGCTCTCTAGACCCACTTATGCTTGTTTATCTTATGAATGATTCAATACAATAGATATCAAAGATGTTTTATGGTTAGCCCTGCTTGTTTGATGTTACTTAAACATTGTTCTTAAGATCTTTCTTTGAAGTATCACTGATTAGTTTTAGCCAAAGAGGTTTATGTTTTGATCATGCCCTTTTTCCATTATTAAAAGGTTTCTTTGAAGGTCTTTATGACTGTGATAAATGATGTCTAAGAGTTCCCTCTTCTTTGATCTATGTTATATGTCTATCTTGAATGTTTTCTAATCTTGAAGGTGAAATTACTAGAAGTTATACAAGTTTCCTGCCTTCTATAGTTCACTGGATTGTTCATCTTAAATGCTTATTTGCTTGAGTTTAATCAAAGATTTATTGGTTTTCCCTGTCTTATGATTAATTCTTCATACTGAGTAGTGTTAAAGACCCTTCTTGTTTAAAGGTATTTGACAAAGGATTTTTAACTACCCTTTGAACTACTATGTTCACAAAAATTAATGTTCATTTCATCTCACACCTACCTTGAAGATCCATTTGACCATGTTAGATTTTCCCTGTGATGCACCCTGATTCATTGTTGAATTTTCCATAACCTTTTGTAGACTCCATAGCCCACTGACCTGAAAATCTCTCACTCCATCTATTCTACTTGATCATCTACCCAACCCAAACAAACAAACAAACCCTAAGCTTAACAACTAGCCTAAAATCAAACCCTAAAAGCAAACAAGTTCACATTCTTTGCACAAATTAGAGAGAGCCCTCTCTGAGTTTGGGAAGGCTAGGTCTTAGGACTCCAAAGACTGGTCTGATGTTACCCATGTTCATTTGTCCTCACCAATCTAGCAAATTATGGGGACCTAACATAATGGTGATCACGATGGGACCTTTGAGTCAGTGACATCCTAAGTATCCCCTAGGAACTCTCAAATCCCTGTCAAACTTAGAAAACTTAAGTGTTAGCCAAAAGTAGAATCTAATTGTTTCACCATCCTAGAAAAATGATGACTCAACTGGAGGACACTCATATAAACCTTAGGGCTACATAAAGGAATTCAGAAAGCCCCAAAAAAATCCCTAGATTGGTTTTTTGTAAATTGTTGGTGGTGGACCACAAATACTAATCTTCAAAACAGTAAAAAACATCCACATGGCGACTCCACCAGCCTCCAATAGGCCTACTAACTTTACTAGTTCTCATAGACTCCCCTAGGATTGTGTAAAATCAGCCTTGAGTAGTTTAGAGGCCTAGTCACACACTGTGTGAGTTCAACAAACATTAAGAGAGGTCTACCTTCTGAAAACAGTCATAAACTTTCAGCCTCTCTGCATTATTGATTTGAAATCTGGCTTCGCAAAGGATTAACACTAGATCTCACCTTGACCCTAACCCTCTGACCATAGTTGATGACCCAGAAAAGATTTTGTGCAAAATTCTAGAACTGAAGATTAAACTACTGTTATAACCATTCATAAAGCAAGTTCTGTCCCTGAAACTCTCACATCCTTGCAAGAACCCCAATTTGACTTACACCATACAATAAACCTTTGCCGAACTAAGTCACAAAGTGGGATTGACCAGACTGACCTTGAGCCCATAGATTTGGAGTAGAGTCCTAGCGGAGAAGCCTCTCCTTCCACTCCTCCTGATTTTCAGCTTCTCCATCACTTTGGCTCTTTTCATTCCAAGTCTGCTCAAAATCAATTTGCTGGCCCAAGTACTTCTACCACACCCATTCATACCACCACGTGCAAACCACTCCACTTCATCCTACACCCCCTCTCACAAACCCTCCCCTTGTAAATCCTCCTTGGTTTCCATTAGCCCCCATCATGGTAGCATGGTACGCCCCTCTAGTACTACCACAACCTCTGGTACCTTTTCCAAATAACTACCAATCCAAAATCCATCACTTCACTGGAGATGACTCTACAACTGCCCAACATCATGTAGACATAATAAATTATGCTTTTGATTACATGGAATTAGAAGAGGAAACCATAAAGATGAGGATGTTTGCCCAAATATTAGGAAGAGAATCCAAGAAATGGTTCAAAAACTTGACTCCTAACATCATACATGATCTCCCTTCCCTTTACCAGACATTCATAAATAAGTGGGAGATTAAGAAAAACCCTCTCCATTTCCTCTCAGAGTATAACAACCTTAAGAGAAATGTTGAGTAAATCATCCAAGACTATTGCACTAGGTTGAATAGTGTGTACAATGCCCTCTCGCCTCACATGAAACCCCCACAAGGCCTAGCACTAGTGAAATTTCTAGAAGGATTTGATCCAGACATGACCTACCAATTAAGAGAGAGAGATCCCCTAACTTTGGAAGGCATGCAAAGGGGAGCTGTGAGTGCAGAGGCTAACCTGATTGAAAAGAGGGCTAGGATGTGGTCAGAAAAGAGAGTCACATACAAAGATGAAACTATGGCCTCAACCTCTTCATCTGATGCTAAAATTGACAGACTAGTTATAACAATGGAGAGAATGATGGAGAGGATAAACTTGAATGAAGAGCACCTCTTAGGGAAAACCAAGCAAATCCCCAAAACAGAAATAGGAATCAAAACTTCAGAAGATACCCTCCCCAAATTAGATAGAGAGAGAATAACCAACAAATCAGGCCCCCTTTCCAAGATAACTATGTAGATGAAGAGGAAAGAGAGACTGAACAGTCGGAAGACAACCATGTAAACTTGATAGGCTCTGATAATGAGGGTGATGTTTTTCTCACTAAAGAGGAAAAAGGTTTCTTCTCCTCAAATCAAACTAAAACAAACTATGAGGATTCTGAAGACTACAAATTAGGGTTTGAAAATTCCATAATGGAGGTCCATAGGCAATATGATCTTAGGAGAAAGAAAAACCAAGAGGCCTCCAAGAAAAACAAACTAGAAAATGTTGTTAAAAAGACCCCTGAAAAGATAATGAAAAAGACAGCAGAAAACAAAAACACCATGGCTAAGAAACCTGATCCAAACAAAGACAAAACTTGCCAAAAAAAATGGTGACCCAAGCTGCCCTAGTACCTCTGCTAGTGGCCCTAGAAAATATGCTCTAAATGACAGTCCTAATAAAACTCAGCAAACCAAAATTACTGAAAAGACTATGTGTGACAAAACAGATGTAAATATGTCAAAAACACTAACACCTTTCAGTTTTGAGGGAGATATCTCCAAAATCAAAATAACCATACCTCTCACTGAACTGGTAGCCCAAGATGTATATAGGTCCCAAATTCTGAAAGTTTTGAACATAGGAAATGACACCGACATACTAAACTTAACCGATGACAAGATTGAGTTGTTGTTTGGACCTGAGGTAGAGGGGAAACATCAAGAAGGAGTTGTCCCCCCTTTTTATGTTAGCTTAAACATTCATGAAAAAATCTTGCACAATGCTATGCTAGACTCCGGTGCCTTACACAATCTCATGCCCAAGGTGGTGATGGATAGATTAGGCCTAGAAATAACCAAACCTTACAAGGACTTGTACTATTTCGATTCGAGTAGAGTTAAATGTTTATGTCTAATCAAAGACCTGTGTGTCAATCTGGCACATATAATTGCTAAGAGTCTAGTCATGGACATAGTGGCTGTTGACATTCCCCCGAAGTATGGCATGCTTCTATATAGATCATGGGGAGCCAAACTTCAGGGGAGCCTCCAAATGGACATGTCATACGCTACCATCCCGGTCTTTAACCAAACAAGGAGATTGTACCGAGAATGTCACATGAAATATATGGTAAGCAGCTTAGATAGGCCAAACAACACCCCAGTTTATTCCATTCATTCAGACCTTGACTCATTTATC